>CM065907.1:56627500-57065000 GCA_033439115.1 Firmiana major
TCATTATTTAATGTTGTAGGATGGTTTTTAGTTAAATAAGAATTGTTGAAATAATTTCTAGGGGCACAAATAGTTTCAGCCAGCCTAGGGTTGATAGAGAAATGGTGAATTTTGACTATGTTGGATGTTGTAGACAATTAAATTCATACCGAAAAAATCGGTTTATAGCTCAAGGTAGTAGAAAACTGTCAAAGTGTGAGAATTAGACAATTGGTGTGTTGTACATGGTTAAGTGGAGCTTGGAATAAATGTTTAAGCTATTAGGCTGATAAGTTAGAAATTTGAAGGAGAGAAACTAATGAAATAGCTTAAACTGGGAAAATAGGAAAAATGACTGAAAAATGGTCTGATTGACCCTGTTTGAGTTTCAAATGAATATAAATATGAAGTAAAGATGAAATTGAGCATCAATTGATGGTTTTAAAATTGTTTTGGATAGCTCGAGATGTAGGCTTACAAAACAAGGCGAACTCGGTACCCGGCGATTCAGGGCTGCCTTAGTCTCATTTAGGTAAGGGATGCAACCGATTTTAGTATTATTAATTTTTACCTATGAAAAAACCTTTATAGCATGAAAATGTTTTATAAAATAAACACAACTCCCGAGAGTGAATTATAACTCGGGTTTGCTTACCCCGAGTGCATGTTTTGAGCTCAACTGTATGATTTCAAGGTTTTGTGGATAAATATATGTATGTATGAGATTTATGAGGAAAAACTTTTGTAAGCTCTATAAATGAATGCAAAACTATTTTCAGCATAATAATAGTATATTTTGAGACTGAATGCTCAAAAGCATGTGAGTCAGGGAAACTTGGGGGTCAATTTAGAGAGAAACCCAAGGGGATTCTAGTCGACGACCTGGGATCGAGCTAGACCTTAACCACATCATACCTATTTCTACGTGTCTGTCATGATGTTTTCATGTTATATGTGATTCCGCCTGGGTGGCATTGATTTGCTGTTGTACGACTCTAATCTAGTCTACAGCCTTACCATGGCCATCAATACTTGATTCCCTCTTCAGAGGATGCCCTTTTTTGAGGAAGGAATGGTGATTTCTTTCATGACAGTAATAGTAAAAGCCTAGTCTCCATATTATGAGATATGATTTGTTGTGACAAAGAGTAAGCGTACTCGCATGATTTCTATTGTGATTTGAAATGTGATTTAGTACCATTATTTTATTAAATGATTTTATTGTTGTTTTTATTTTAAATGCACTCCTTATTGGGCTAGTTGAAGCTCACCCCTTTTTTTCTTCCTTTCAGATTATTTACAGTAAGCGCCTAGTGCCAGTTGCGTACCCGACATAGGCTGGTGAACGAGACTCTCTCCAGGCTATTTCTTGTACATGCTTAAGGTATAATTCATTTTGTATCCAGACAACATATGTAGTATAGATACTTGTATATAAGTAAACGTTTAGGATGTAATCACAGTTCTACATGTATGTAAATTGAAAAAAAAAAAATTGAGTCATTTTGATACTATGTGGTATGTTAAACTTATATGCTAAAGTTTGGGAGTTCCTTGGATTCTTTGTGGATAAAATATAAGTAAAATCAACTGGTTGTGGATTATTATGTTGGTTTGAAATTTACAGGGGGATAGAGATATATATATATATAAGGGGTTATGCTGCCGGATTTTGGGTAAATGAGACATAGGTATTACCGAATATGAGAAAGTTTAAAAACGATAAGATAAAGTATGAACTGACACTGAGCAAGAATACACCTTGAAGAGGGAGTTAATTAATAAGAAAAATCTTGTATTAGCCCTAAATTCCACGTTTCCGGGGCATTACAGGAACTCAGCCTGAAGTTCCTTGTCCTAAAAAATAAATCCACTTTGAAGTGGTGGTTTCAAAACATACTCGAGTTTGTACTTTTCTTTATGCTCTTTATGATGGATTTATTTCCTTTTGATCCCCTAACCATGGAAGGAGCAAGTTTGTTGCTCATGAACAGTTAGTGATCGGTTTCAACGAACAGGAGGAATTAGAAAAGTTGCATGGGCAAAATCAAGCTGAGTGCAATTTATACAAGCTCCTCATTAAAGATAAGAGGTAATTCTTTGTGGATCTGTCAACAAGAGACATGTCAGTGATCCCCAAATCGCTCCTCTTATCATTCATCACTTTATAGGTGGTAAGAGGAGTGTTATTCATAGTAAGGATTCTAAGGTCTACCCGGGGGTTAATGATAACAACTCAGTAGAACATCATATGGTTGCTCTCCATTTTGGGTTAGTCCACCATTCTTCCTCTTAATGAGATCGAGTTATTCAAACTTCCCAAAAGGCGAGGACCAAGCTTACAAAAAAGTCATGAAGGTAAACTTCTAAGTTTACATTTACAACATGTCTGACTTAACCTTGTTTATTCACAAGCCACGTAAAGTGTAATTGCATGCAACGCTTTCCATTGAGCATATAGAGCATGGCTGAGAGAGAGCTCGATCAATTACAGAATGAGAAGGTCAAAAGGATTACCAAGAAAAAGTAGTTGAGCCTTTCTCCAAGAAGAGTGAAGGATCTAAAGAAAAGAGAATATGAATCTTGAGTTAATTGGTCTTCAAACTGATTTTAACATGGAGGAGGCCAAGACTGTCTTGTTGGAGCAATACAAAGAGGTGTCTTCCTCCACTTATTATGAGCTTAAAACTCTTTAGTTTGACACTATTTTTACAGAGCACCAAGCTCTAACCGATAGAAACAAATAGCTAGAAAGGAAAATTTCAAAGTTGAACACTCAACCATAGCATTTTCTTAGCCACGGGGGAGCGTGACCCTTTTTGTACTAAAGCCATGAAGGAATATTGTCTATTTGAAAACTACAATGATAATAAGTTGGTATTCTCTACTGTCTTTATTAAATATGACTTTTATTTGGCACCTTCCTAATTAACTAGGCTAAATGCGAAACTGATGTGAATGGTTTAGAGCCTTTTTTTCTGAAAAGGGAACTGATAATGATTTATCCATTCTCACCGGTCCTTGAAAGCCTTGTCATCAATCTAAAGTGATTGGGTTTTGAACAAATTGAGCAGAGGTGACATGGACACATAAGAAGCCAGTTTATAATGCTCCCCAGTTTTTTGTGGATGAGTTAAATCTTTTATAAAGAACTTCTTTGAGTTTGTCTTCGTGCTTTTCTACTTAATGTTTCTTTTATAATATGACTCACTTCGGCAATTTTTCGGTTCAAGTTTTTCATAATTATGATTGTTTTACTGATTTTTCACTTAAGGTCTTTCCATTTATGCATGACTTACATGCCTTTTTTTTGCTTTAAGTTGTTTTTTTTTTCCCACATGCAAGACCTATCTCACATATTTATCACTTCAGGCCCTTACTCTATTTTATCTTCATGTGTGTGGCTTACATCGTGCATTTTTTGCTTTAAGCCTTTTCACTTTATCCTTATGGCTTACATCGCGCATCTTTCACTTCAAGCCTTTTTGTTGATGTGTGTGGCTTACTTCGTACATTTTTTAAGCTCAAGCACCTTATTTTCACGGCTTAGCTCGCGCATTTTTTGCTTCAAGCCCTTACACTTTTGTCTTGGCGCATAACTTACTACGCTCGATTTTTACTTCAAGTCTATGTGTAGCCTACTTCGTGCACCTTTTTGTTTAGGCCTTTTCTTCAATTGCATAGCTTACCTCGCGCACTTTTCGCTTCAAGCCTTTTTCTTTGAGTTCATGGCTTACCTTCTGGATTTTTCGCTTCAAGCTCGTGCTTTTGTCTTCATTTGTGACTTGCTTTACCCACCTTTCGCTTCAAGTCTATAGGTAGCCTACTTCACGGACTTTTCACTACAGGCCTTTTTCTTCTGTGTGCATGCTTACCTCGCACACTTTTAACTTCAAGCCCTTTTCTTTGAGCATATGGCCTACCTCGCACATTTTTCAATTTAAGCCCTTTTCTTTGAGTAGTAACTTACCTTGTGTATTTTTCGCTTCAAACCTTTTTCTTTGAGTGCGTGGCCTACCACGCTCATTTTTCGCTTCAAGCCATTTTCTTTTAGTGCGTGGCCTACCTCGCACACTTTTCACTTCAGGCCTTTTCTTAGTGCGTGGCCTACATCGTACATTTTTCGTTTCGAACCCTTTTTTTTTTAGTATGTGGCTTACCTTGCGCATTTTTCACTTCAAGCCCTTTTTTTTGAATGTATAGCCTACCTTACGCATTTTTCACTTCAGGCCCTTTTCTTTAAGTGTGTGTCTTACCTCACGTATTTTTCACTTCAAGCCCGTGAACTTTGAGTACGAGGCCTATCTCACGCATTTTTCACTTCAGACCCTAGCACTTTGTCTTATTCCTATTATAAGATCTACAATCATGTGAGTATCATAAATAGAGAATTCTTGGATTGCTTTATCAAATGCATGACAGTATAAGAAAACTTTTGAGAATAAAATAAGTAGAACAGGAATTTGTAAAAACATAAGAATATGGCTTTATTATTTTCCTTACTTAATATGGCCCTTCTATCTTTATGTTGGTGAAGTCTGCTTGATCACAATCAGTTACTTATTTTGCCTTCTTTACACTCATGTGGCTATATCATCTTCATCACCTCTTCTTATATGATGTATTTATTAGCTCTAGAGAACAAATTCGAGATCATTGTTGATTAATCGAGAGACAACGACCTTATAGCTTCTTGGATTTGGTCCTTGCAACATAGCAGCCACTATAACACCAAATTGTAAGTCACATGCATCTAAGGTAGCATCACAAAATCGGTTCACATGACTTTTCAAAGATTTTTTATTTCCCCGCTTAAGCACAAGTATATATAACCTCCTTTTTCCTTTAGCTATTTATCATTAATGCCTTCAAAAACTTATTTCGTAATATATCGAACGTAGAAATGGATCCCTTCTTCAATCTATTGAGCCACTTCATGGCATGACTAGTTAAGGTTAAGAGAATGCTTGGCACATGATCTCATCTGTGAAGGATCATTAATGAATCATAGTTCCCCATATGGTCTTATAGATAGACATTTCCTACATATGCTGTCATTTGAGGCATTTTGAACTTGCAATGTAACGAATTTTCCATGATTGTTGCACTGAAATGTATCATCCCTATCTGATTCTACTCTGAGGATACTAACATTTTCTCTTCTAAGTCCCTCTTTATGATCTTCTTTATATTATCTGCCTCAAGTACTATAAAGACGAGATTAATTCTCACTTTTTTGTGTTAGAAGAGTCCACCTAATCACCATCGAAGGTTCTCTTCCCCTTATCTTGATCTCTGAGGATCAAATTTTTATGGAACCTTGTAGGTAAGTTTCCCTCCCCTATCCACTTCTTAATCACATGTAATTGTTTATCTCAAATTCTGATGGCCAAGTATTTTCTACACCTCGAAGCCGATGAGTCCATTTTAAGGTCCGCCATCCCAACACCTTCAATATCATGAGGTTGATGATGAGCTTGCCTATAACCCAAGGATTGACTCTACACTAGAGTCAATGACTAACTCATCTTCTAGGTCCGTGCCTAACTTTTCCATCTAGGTATACCTTTGGTCTGACTTTTAGTCAACGGCTGACTCACTTTCTAAGAGGATGGCTGACTCTCCCTCTAAGTCTAGTATTGAATCAATGATTAGGGCTCCCTCTGATTGGGTGGCTAACTCTCCCTTTGATTCTTACTTTAAGTCAGTGACCGGGTCTCCCTCTGAGTAGGTGGCTGACTCTCGCTTTAAGTCTGGTTTTGAGTTAATGGCTGGGTTTTCCTCAAAATGGATGGCTGACTTTCCCTAAGAGTTTAGTTTCGAGTCAACGGTTGGGTCTCCCTCTAAGTGGGTGGATGACTCTCCCTTTGAATCTGGTTCCGAGTCAAAGGTTGGGTCTCCCTATGAGTGGGTGGTTAGCTCTCCTGCTGAGTCTAGTTTTGAGTCAATGGCTGGGTTTCCTTTTGAGTGGGTGGCTAACTATCCCTGTGACTCTTCCTTTAAGTCTACCTTTGACTTTTCCTTTGAGTATGTGGCTACCTCTTCCTTTGAGTCTGCCTCTAACTCTAACTTTGCCTCTGAGTTTGCCTCTGACTCTACCTTTAAGTCTATGGCTGACTCTGCTTTTAACTTTCGTTTCAAATTTTGGGCTAAATCCACTTGCAAGAAATCTTAACCAAGTTTTGAACTAGGCTTTTAGATCAGATTCCTATAAATGACGTCAACTGTTATTGCTGGTTCACAACAATGAATTTATGATGATGTAGGAACCTCGATCTTTGCGCTAGCCTGTCTTCAAGAACTCAGCAAGAAAGGAAACCATCATATGGGCATATGGGTTTTCTCCTATGCGTACACTCATTGCATAAGTCAGACTTGATTTTAGCAAAGTTTCATTAAGCAAATAGAGCTTAGAGAGTAAAGTTTATACCTGTGACTCATTTATAGGAGTTGTTTAGTGCATAATTACAGTTAAGTTAAGACCTCCCACCTAAATGATCTCATAGTAGGTCTTTCATAGCCAACCTATGTCCTCTTTCCTAGTGGGCTCAGTCTACCTTTAGGCTCAGCTACCTTCAATCTGACTCATATCAAGGCCTAATGACCTGTAGTATGACTCTCATCAATGGAAAACCGTAGTCAAACTTACAAAAAATAGACTATGATATTTTTAAACATAGTCTAATTTTCAAATAAAATACGTAAATAAACTATTTATATATTTTAATTTATTTGAAATTAAAAATTAATGAAGTACGCATATTGGATAAATCGTGCTATTTTATCATTAAACAAAATATTACCAACTAATTACTATAAAATATCATTACACCATATTTTCATGTATATGAACTGTCTTCAATACATTCACTAAAAAAAAAAATTGAACTATCTTTAAGACTTCGGAACAAATATATGTGAAAATTTTGCTCTTAGTATGAGCATAGTTCTAAGGCTCTCCGCTTTGCTACCTTTTCACCGGTTAACAAATTAGCTTTCATTACTTTCATCTACTGTTTTACTTGAAGGGGTAAGTTGTCAAATTAATGAACCAAGTTCTCAATGATGATGGATACATTATACTATGTATGGTATTTCATCCTATGACATTGTCTAAGTACAATTAGTTCACTTTCTAAACACAATATTCTTGTTTTTAAATAAGATAGACGATATTAAACCATTAAAACACAAGCTAATACTTTAATTTCATCATTAGCTGATAATTAGATTACAAAATAAAGCTATGTCTTAATTTATGTCTCCTTATTTTATTTTTTAGTCAAATAAACATAACTCGACTCATCATCATCATCATCATCACAACCTTTATCCCAATACTGAGTTAGGCTACATGAACCAATATACAAATTCACGCTAAGTCGTCATCATGAATTCTTCTCCTCCACTCATTCCTATCTAATGCAATGTGTTCTTCCAAATCTTGTTTCACCATATCTTTTAAGATTACTTTCTTCCAAGTCTTTTTCAGTCTTCCCCTTACATCATTCATAGCCTCTACTCTTCTAACTGAAGCATCCATAGGTCTATGTCATATGTGTCCAAACCAACATAAATGACTTTCACTAATCTTGTCTTCGATAGGTGCCACTTCAACCTTTTTGCAAATGTCCTCATTTCTTATTATATCTTTTCTTATATATCCACATATCCATCACAACATTTGCATTTTCCATCTTCTGTTTATGCACTCCTTTAGTTGCCTAACATTCACTGCCATAGAGAATGTAGGTCTAACAATTGTCTTGTAAGACTTGTCTTTCAACCGTATAAAATTCCTTTGTCACATAACACACCTTAGCACTTCTCCACTTGTTTCAACCAGCTTGTATCTTATAGGTTACATCACCATCAATCTCTCCATCCATCTGAACGATCGACCTCAAATATCTAAAATGATCCCGTTTAGGGATAGCCTCTGCATCTAACATACTATGTTTCTATCTTCCTCTCTGCTTGGACTGAACTTACACTCCATGTATATAGTCTTTACTCTGCTTAATTTGAATATTCTTGACTCTAACATATGTCTCCACAGTTCCAGCTTAGTATTAACTTCCACTCTAGTCTCAGCACATAAGACAATAACATTTGTAAATATCATACACTAAGGTACATTATCTTGGATGAATTTTGTCAGCTCGTCCATTACTGTAGCAAACAAAAGCAAACTTAACGTTGACCCTTGATGTAGCCTCACTGATGGGAAATTCATGTATTTGCCATCCACACGTCCTCACATATGTTCTATCACCTCTATACATGTCATTAATTATTTCAATATGTTTCACGGGGACTCTTTTCTTTATTAAAGACCACCATAACATCTCCTTATGCAGTTTATCATATGTTTTCTCCAAGTTTATAAGGACCATATGAACATATTTACCTTGTACTCGAGAATGCTCCACAAGTTGTCTAAGAATGTGTATTGCTTCTATAGTTGACTGGTCAGACATAAAACCAAATTGGCTCTCCAATATCTCTACAATCTTCCTTAGTCTTCATTCTATCACTCTTTTCTATAATTTCATCAAGTAACTCATTAGTTTTATGCCTCAATAATTAGAACAACTTTGAATATCTCCCTTGTTCTTATAGAGAGGTATCAATGCACTCTTTCTCTATTCTTCAAGCATCTTGTTAGTGCACCAAATCTTATTAAAAAGATTTGTCAACCACCTAACTCCGACCTCTCCAAGACATTTCCAAACTTCAATAGGAATGTTATCAAGCTTAATAGCTTTCCTTGTCTTCATTCTCTTCAGTGTCTCCTTTACCTCTATCTCTTTATTTTAGTGCATATAGCATCAGCTCAAATCCTTGAGGGGCACTGAGATATTGTCAATAATTTGACTTTATCCATCGTTGAATAGCTTTTTAAAATAATCACGCTACCTTTTTTTAATATCATTGTCTTTAACTAGAGTTCTTTGGTGCTTATCCTTTATACATTTCACCACTCATAAGTCTTGACTCCTCCTCTTTCTTGCTCGCGTCAATCTATGTATCTCTTTTTATCCCTCCTTTATGTCCAACTTGTTATAAATATCTTTTAAAACCTTCACCTTAGCTTTGCTACCGCTATCTTTTCCACATTCCCAGCTAACTTGTATTTTGTAAAGCTTTATTTGGTGTTGTTTGTCTTCAAAGCCTGTAACAATCTCTCTTAGTCTTTATAGCTTCCTTAACTGATTCAGTCTACCATGTTGCATCCTTTCTAGTCGATGCTATTTCGTTTGAAACTCCAAGTAACTTTTTACCCACCTCCTCAATGTGTTTTGCCATCTTGTTCCAAATTTTATTCGGGTTCTTCTCTGTTGTCCAGTCTTCTTTCTAGGTCCAAATATTTCTACATACTACACAACAATTTTCTTTTAGCTTCCACCATTGATTCCTTATAGCTCTTTCTTGTTAGTTTTTGCGATATCATTCATGAATTTTTAGGTTAAGTACTAGCAGTCTATGTTGCGCAATAACACTCTCACATGAGATAACTTTATAGTCTACAAAACTGCGTCTAACCCTCATTCTAGTCAAAATAAAGTTTATCTATCTTGCGTTCGATCCACTCTTAAAGGTTATAAGCTGAGATTCTCTCTTTATAAACAATGTATTCACTAGGATTAGGTCATAAGACAAAGCAAAATCTAGGATAGCATCTCTACCTTTATTTCTTACACCTAAACTAAAACACTCATGTACGCTCTCAAAACCCTCCCTACTTGCACCTACATGGCCATTAAGGTCACCAACAATACAAAGGTTCTCTCCTATAGGCATTTCTTGTACTATCTTATCTAAATCCTCCCAAAACTATCTTTTACTAACATTATCAAGTCATATTTGTGGTGCATATGCACTAATAACATTCAAAACGTCCCCTCCTAGAACTAGCTTAACCAAAATAATTCTATGCCCTTGTCTCTTAACTTGTACAACATCATTTTGATATTCTTTGTCAATGATTGTGACACCCCGGAAGCACGAAAAACAGGGCAAATTTAAAACTTTTTATTCATCCATTCACAATTAAGGGTGCATTCCTGTGCAGTGTCATGCATCATCATACATAATGTATAACTTTCACCTCAAGATCTCATCATCTCATAATTATATATCATACCATATACATTACTCAATTCAAGGTTAATTAATCCTAATACATCCCACACATCATTGTACATCAAGTGTCTGTAAATACAACTTAAGTCTAGGTACATGAAATATTAAAATATACCTCAAACACAATATGTGGCCTGGAGCTCAAGTCCTCCACTACCCACTACTCCGTACGTCGCAGGAAATTCTCCTCACTTGAAGAAATCTGAGGGGAGAAAAAACAGGGTGAGCTTCCAAATTGCTCAGTAAGGGGGTAAGAGACTCATTAATAAGAAAATGATTTGCATAGCACAATCATTTTATTTTGTGGGTGAAAACCCAATAAACTCAGTAGAAAAATGTAGTATGAATAATTAAAACATCATCTCAACTCATTTCTCAAAACTCATGTAGAAACATGATAATCAATGGCTCAATACAAACTATGGTTACAAATAGTTACAAGCATGTGAAAATCAGGATGCGATAATGGCATTTTCTCATAAAACGTGATAAAAATCACCGCATTAGTAATGCACGTGGCGCAGCCACCAAACACAAACTCATGTGTAAAACGAGACTAGGCAAATAAAACTCATATAAAAACTCGTCATGGCACATCAAAACGATTGAACTCGTCCCCTAGGCGGACATCCCCAATCGAGGGATTTCGTCGACAATAGAACACCCATGATCATGGTTTGCTGTAGACTTGATCAGAGTCGTACAGCAGTCGGTCTTACATGCTATCAAAGCACGGCCCAGTCTTACATGCTATCAGAGCAATGCCACCCAACGCTGCCGCGGAGCGGGGTCATCTCATGTTACCAGAACGGAGGAGTCGGTCTTACATGCTACTAGAGCACGACCGGGTCTTACATGCTACAAGAGCAAGGCCCGATGTGTATTCAACAAGACACGCCTAAGTCTCAGTAATAGCCATTATCAAATAAAATGTTTTGCCTTCACGTAACGCTCATATGATTTTTCTCATAAAACTCATCTCAAATCAGTTTTGTACTCAGCACAAAACATGTCAAAACCGAGCTCAAACCGGCAAAATCACGCACACATTTCTCAAATCTCAGTACGCCTTAACGTAGAGCCCAAATCACTTTTCACTTTTTAAACTCAAAACGATTGTAAAACAATTTCACATTTAGTTTACAACTTAAAACAATGGAGCCCCAACCGGTTATAAAATCGTGTGCAATAACTCATTCACAACTCATAAAAACATGCTTGTTTTCTCAAATCACATTTCATGCTACAATAGCATCACAAAATCACACACACACAAATGAGTTTAAGTTTTTCCCTTACCTCGTTGCACCTCGTATAGTGCAATCGTTCCCCCAAATGATGGACTAGCCTCGCATTCCTCTTTGGAACTCCCGCGCTGTCTAAACGATGTAAAAACATCAAAATTCACCTCAATCACATCATCGAGCACATATTTGCTCACACTCTCATTAAATACTCAAATAACCCAATTCTTATAATTCTATCACAACCCACACTCTCATTCATTACATCTCAAATCTTACATTTTCATGTACAATCTCCATGCCCAATTCACCTCATTGCCTCAATTCCAAACTTATAGTCATAAATCCCAAAATTACCACAATCTCATAATATCATCATCATTCCCACAAAATCACAATTTCATCAACTCTAATCATGTCCTGGCTATTTTATCACAACACCCATAGTCACAATCACCAAAAATCACCTCAATATCAAATGTTAAAGTATAGAAATTTACCAAAAACTTATGGAGAGCTCTATTCACACCCTGATTCGATTCGTCCTTCGATTTTCAAGTATGTTGTTCTCCTTTGGATGAGGAACAACTTTCCTTCTTGCCTCTGCCTGAGATTTGGATGAAAATGGGGGCTTTGGAAGAGAGAGAAAGCTAGGGCTTTGATTTCTTAGAGAGAGTGAAGATGAAATGCAGGAAAACGCAAGGGTTCTTTCATATATGGAGGGTAGGAGATCGATCTGGTCCTTGATGAGATCGATCTTTTTTTGAATTTGGAAACGTTTTGGGGCAATTTTATGCCTAGGAGATTGATCTGTCTTGGGGTGAGATCGATCTCTTAATTGCTTCAGGAAATCGATCTGCTCCAATTATGAGATCAATCTTCAGTTTACAGAATGCTTCATGAGATCAATCTGCTCCTTGAGGAGATCGATCTTCTCTTTACAGAAACATTTTGAGATCGATATTCTTGCCTATGAGATTGATCTGCCTATCAGTTCTTGCACATTTCCTGCATTCTGGAGCCATGTGATCGATCTCTCATCCTTGGAGATCGATCTGGCCTTCACAGATTGTACTACTACTGCATCAATTTGCAGAAAACTCAACGTAAAACTTCCCAAAATCTACCCCATAGTCCATAATTCAATCCATACACATCCAATACTTAAAGATCTCGTTTTCTTATACTTTATCATATTTAAAACTTGTGTGTACATATACATATCATAATCGCATACACAAAATTACAATTCTCATAAATGGGGTATACAAAATTCACAGTTCTCACAATGATGATACCTACATCATTTCGTTCTCTATCCTTCCCTCTATACTAAAACTTATACTGCTAAGGTGTTATCTCTCTAGCCTTCTCCCAAACCCATTTGGTCTCCGAGAGACACAAGATATTAACCCTTTTCCTAGATATAACCTCATAAATATCTACTAATTTACCATTAAGCGTACATATATTCCAAAATCCTAAACTAAGCTTATGATTATGAACTAGCTTCTTTACCCACCCTCGTCCATTATGGTGTGGGAATCTTTGCCTATTGGGCAACACATCCATGCATCAATGTTCGCTTCCAGGCAACCACCTAATAACCCTTACTCATTTTTCACTACACTTGGGCTCTGATACAGCGCATCGCTGAGTATGGGACACCCCCAACGGATTTCATATGTTGGTTCATCTCATAAAAATTGGACAAGTTTTAGGCAACTGGTTTTCCAAACATAACTCGACTATATTTTAAAAATAATATATTGACCTAAGTTTGGAAATTTAAAACTTGAAATTTGCAAATTTTATCTTACATTTTAAAATTGTCTAATTTTATTTAAAATAATACTCAAAATTAAACTAATTTGATTCAAAAAATTAATAAGAAATAATTATTTATAAGGGAAAGTGTAATAGTTTATTAAATGCTAAATTATTTTTTATGCCATTTCTAGTAAATTCAAAATAATGCCATTTTAAATTCATCATAAGTTTTTATATAATTGGTAGATTGACATATCATTAAATCAAATAGATAAAAATTAAAACAAATTAAATACACTTTTTTGAATAGTACATTTTCATTCAAAGTTAAAATTGTAATCAGTATATTATATTCCACGAACTGATAACTTGATAAACTCGTAAATACAGATAGTAATAACAAACTATATAAATAATAATAAAAAACTCAATCTCACTCTTATTGAGACTTAAACTTGAAACATCAAAGTCTCAAGACCTCCTTTTCGCCACTAAGCAAGGTTTCATTGGCAATTGGATACATTTTTAGTTCTGCAACAAGTAAGACAAGTAGCATCCAATGGTAATAATAATGAGAGTGCTTCTAATCACATCCTAAGGAGTACTAGACATACCCTATTTACTAGACACAACTTATTTGCTAAATCAAATTTATAATTTTTACTTCTTATAACCTAAAATTCCATTTACTCTACCCAAAATACCCTAAACTCACCCCACACCTTAGGAGAACTCGTCCAACTCTCTCATTGTTCGTATACTCTCTTCAATCTCACTTCAATTTCACTTCTTCATTGTTGTTATTCCAAATCTCTTCAAAATCAAGATTATTTAAAGCAAATTCTTTAATATATTCATTTTACCTTGTTTTATTTTATTTATTTTGATGTAAATTGGTTGTTTTTCGGATTGAGGCTCATTTTATGGTTTCATTTTCTTAAATGAAAACCCCTCTGAGGCTCATGGCAGGGAATTATCGTGAGCCTCTAAAGGATCACGACAGTTCCCTTCCCTATTGGGAGCTTTCATTTGCTCACGAAAGTAGAGTGCCATGAGCCTCGATTATTGTGGAGCTTCAAAGGGGTCAAATGATAATTTCTTTCTGAGGTATTTTGGTATTAAAAATGTTTCATTAAAGTATGATGTGTCTTAACACTATATAAGTTGTGTTTTGAATTTCTCTAATAATGATTTAAGTAACTAAAGGATTTATTTATTACAAAAATATAATTTTAAGAACCAATTTAATACATTGTAAAGTTTACGGATCGAAATGATATATGTTCCAAATGACCATGGTTGTTGTTGTTACTCGGTTACAACAGTTATGAATTGCTTACGTCATCACCATGATTTTTGGTGTCACGTGCTACCGAAAGCTCTGTCCCCTCTTGCTTGTTGATGGTGATTGCGCTTTTAAAGATATAAGTTTGTACCTGATTGAAACTCTCTTTCTTTATCTATATATATATTCTGATTTTTACCTTGATAATGTTACAACCATGTAGATGAGGTTAAATTTGAATCCAATGCCAATTATTCTTTTTTGCTTTCTTTTTTTTAATTATTATTATTATTATTATTATTATTATTATTATTATTATCATCATCATCATTTACAACAATTGCTCGTCACTCTTTCGCTTGGTATAATCTTGCGGAAGAGTACATATATTCACATCGTAGCCTTAAGTCAAGTCCTCACGTTAGACTCTGAAGTTGAATTCTCAAGCTATACTCTGACATCAAATTCTCAAGCTGTTCAATTCTCAAGCCCTTGTTTGAGTGCGTGGCTTATCTCGCGCATTTTTCACTTCAAGTCATTTATTTGAGTACGTGGCTGTCACGACCCAAATTACCTAAAAATCAGAGTAAATTTTTTCACTTTTTCATTTATTATTTAATTCTTACCTTTCTCTCGTCGTGACCATCCTACAACACAGTTGGGCTATGATTCGGTGTTAGTCACCTCACACTATTACCAATCCCATTTCCATAATCACATTTTTACATCAGAGTTTACCATCTTTGACTTTAATTAAATACATACTCAATGGTATTTATAACTCTACATCCCCGACATCAATATCCGTTTACAGTACTGTGCATTACATATTTAGATACAAAACCATACAAATGTATATACCTGTCTCTCGATGGGAAGCAGCAAGCAGCGGATATCAAGTATGCAAGTCCTCAGCCGCTCAATAACTATTTCAAGTGCTCTGAAAAGATGGAAAAATAAGGGGGTGAACAAACCACACGCTCAGTAAGGCAATTATGCAAGTAAGTAGATAGCTCCACTATCTACATGCTCATAATGCCATGCCCTTAAATCCATTTCTTTTCATTTAAAATTTCACGCACAAAGTCATGCATATTCAATGCCATAGTTTATCCAAAACTATTTGTGCATATATAAATCATGTAACTCATGCATTCAAAGCATTTTAAGTGACATCATTAAATCATATTAAGCATGAATTTAATCAAGATCATGCAATCTTTCATGCCATGTAAGACAAAACATGGATTTCAAATGAAAGCATGGAAAAACACATCATGCCACTGCATTTAAATCAATTCATTTAAAACGCAGTATAAAATAACCCCTCTGGGTCAATCATCTCAAAACTCATAAAACAATTCGTTATATTTCATTATAAAACTTGAGTTATAAAACCACCCTTCTTTCAGGGTCACATATCATAAAATCATCTGAAATCATCAAATCATCAAATCGGGGGCCTGACCCCTCCTTCGGGTCTACCCTGGTCTAACAGACCACAAGTTATATCATGTGAGACAATAAGGTAATTATCAGTAACATCGAGGACTATGGCCATATCCTAGTGATCCCTGGCAACACGGTACCTAGTGTGCGGGGTATCACACCTGAAACGGGAGGTGGGTCGTCCTACCCGCCAGAACAGCATAACACCAGGATTGCGAGGGCAAGGCTTGCTGCCTCGTGGCTAATGCCACTCCACTCCAACAATCCCCACGGTACAGCGTACTCCGCGTGACATACACGGTACAAAGTACTCCGTGAACCCAAGCTCAGTCAGGGGTGCCTGTATTAGGTGTTATCCACCCATATCATCTCTGTCTCAGAATGCACTGTGAGCATATCATCTCACTGTGACACACAGTCTACAGGAGGCTCCAACACGGCTATATGCATGTAATATAAATCCCTGTGCGAGCGAAGCTCAAGCACGGCTCCATGCATATTCATGATATCAGAAAATCTCGTGCGAGCGAAGCTCTAGCACGGTTTCATAAAAATCAGTGAAATCTGCGTACGAGCAGCGCTCCAGTACGACTTAAACTGATTATAATTTCATGTAAATTCCACGTACGAGCAATGCTCTAGTACGGATATGTATATAAATTCAATGAAAACCTCGTACGAGAAAAACTCCAGTACGGCATTCAAATGAATTATGAAAACCATATAAAACTTTGTGCGAGCAACGCTCCAGCACAAATGAATGCTCAAGTAAATCAATTCTCGTGCGAGTTATACTCCAGCACGGCTTTATGCATAACTAAATCAAATCTCGTGCGAGTTACACTCCAGCACGGCTTTATGCATAATTAAATCAAATCTCGTGCGAGATTCACTCCAGCACGGCTTTATGCAATATCAAATCAAAACAGGATGCGAGCTAAGCTCCAGCATCTCTCATGCATGTCAAATCATTAAAACTAGTGCGAGCAATCGCTCCAGCACTATTTTATGCATACCACGTTAAAACAAATCAAAACATGTCAAAACAGAGTGCGAGCTAGGCTCCAGCAGCTCTCATTTCACAATAATAAAAATCAGTGCGAGCACCATGCTCTAGCACATTTCATGCATATGATGTCACACAAGTCGGTGCGAGCAACTGCTCAAGCACATTTATGCACATTCACAAACGCAGATATAGTGCGAACTACGTGTCGGCACTATCTGTTTCCATATAAACTTGATAGTTGGCCTCTTTTCCAATGAAATTTCATTTAAATATTAATAACACCTACGTAGTGTTAATTTGGGAAACTTATGCAATTATTGGCCAATCTATCGATTTACTTTGATTAAAACCAATCAAATCTTTAATTCGGAAAATTCCTTAAATCATGCATTTCATGCATTTCATGCATGTCATGCTTTCACCATCCTTAGGTGAACTTCCCTCAATAGGGGTAAAATAGTCTTTTCACCTATTTCGATCCTCAAAATTATTTAAACCACTTTTAGGATCTTTATACATCATCAAGGCATACATACATATTCAGTGTACAGAACACTATTAAAATACGCGTAGCTACCTCTAGCTACTCACACAATTCCCTTACCTCATTTTCTGTACAGTCTGACCTTTACATCGATGTCTCGTCACGCAGTCCGATTTGCTCCGAATCCAAATCAAATCTCCGGCACTGCGGATACACATTCATCAGGTCAAATACAACACAATTAATTGTATTTCATAATTTTCTGGGCTTAATTTAAATCATTGGGCCCGTTTACCCATATTGGGCCCGATTGCACCATAATGGGCCTTAATCGGCCTTAAGCCCGTTTACCACACTTTATCGAGGCCTATTGGGCTCATTGGACCCATCAATATTTATTTAGCCTCGTTCTAAATTCTCAGATAGCTTATGAATTATTTACGACAATTTATCCCAATTTCTAGAATTTAATTCATTTATGCGAAAATTAAATCCGTAATTCATGCGTTAAATATCAATCACGCATAACGATATAAAATTGTCGTAAATAAGGGTCACTTACCCGTTATTCCATGATCGTACACAAATCGAGGCTGTCTCGAGCTCTCAGTGGATGCCAATTGTCGAGCTACACAATTAAATATATTTTCGGGTAAACTTTCAGTCGATTATTTATCAAATTAAATATTTCAAAAATTAAATCGGTCAATTTGACCGCTTACCGACTTACCCGAAGCTCGATTGCATCACAAGAATTTTCTCCAATTTTTCCTCTTTTTCTTTTTCCCTTTTTTTCTTCCTTTTTCCTCTATTTTTGGCTGAACCGGTCCGGTCCGGTTCAACCCGTTCGGCCGGTTCAGTCCGGTTCGGCCGGTTCAGTCCGGTTCGACCGGTCCAGTCATCCTTTGGTCGTGCCGGCGCCGTCCGGCCGGTTCCCGGCGCGATTCCGGTGCCGTTCAGCGCGCCATGGCATGGGCTCCCTAAATCGGGCCTCGGCTGGGGTCGAATCGCGGCCATCGCCGGCGAATCGAAGCTTCTCTCCCGCGGCTTCTCCTCCATCGATCTGGCGTTTTCCGGCGACTTCGGGGCGCGTGGGTGTGCGGGTCGACTTCCTGGGGTGCCGATCGACCTTCGCCGGCCGTCTCCTTGCGTCGTTCGCCGGTGGTTGCGTCGGAGCCGACGGTCTCTTCTTTCTCGGTCTCGGCTTCCTTTCTTTCTTCCTCATTCGTCCGTCGTTTGCCGCCGTCCGTCAGACCGTTCGGGGTGCTGGTGGCTCGGCTGGCCTCGCCTCTGGTCTGGGCCTCTGCCGATCGCCGGTGATCGGTGAGGCAGAAGGGGGGCTCCCTCTGTTTCGGCTTCCTCAGAAAATCGTGTTTTCGCGATTTTCTGTTTTCTTTCTTTTTTTTTATTATTTAATTTTATTATTATTTTAATCAATAAAATAATAATATTTTGTCAAAAATATCTTCAAAAATTAATATTTAATTCAGTTAATCAATAAATGAATTTCTCGGTATTATTTCGACTTTTCGGTATATTTTTCGATTATTTTCGGGATTATTTTTCAATACGAAAATTCTGATTTATTCCAATAAATTCATATCTTGATCAATTTAATCCGAAATTTAATTATTTCTTCATCATTGATCAAGATTTCTCATTCTCATATTTTTTTATTAAATTTTCTTATCCCGATTAATACCGAATTTTGATCTTTTGACCATTTTACCCTTGTACGTGTTCGGGAATACCATTTAAATCCTTTTGCATTTTTAAATGCACTCGAAAATATCAGGTCTTACAATCTCCCCCACTTAAGAAATTTGGTCCTCCAAATTAGAACCAAGTAATATGAGTCCATAAATAACTCCGGGTACATCTATCGTATCATATACTGTTATCCTCAAGTGACTTTCTCCGGAGTCTAATACTACCATCATGCTTAACTAGGGAGATCATTTCAAACTTCAATACTTTCTCCTTTCGTCTAATGCCCGACTCGATTTCCAATCATACGTTATACTTTCATTGAGCTAACTGTTGGAGCTCATATCCGATCACATATATCGGGTCCGGATATTATTTTCGAAGCATCATAAGATAGGACATATTGTGGATGCCTGTTTATTCAAGTGGTAAATGCCAACCTACAGGTCTTACTTCCACTTGTCCAATATCTCTCTATCCGAATCTCGTTATGTCCTTAAGACAAGTAACTGTCAACAATAATGATTCACCCTCGGTGAATTCCAATGATTTCCTGTCTCTTGTCAGCATAGCTTTTCTGTCTGCTCTGAGGTGTTCTTAATCTCTCACAAATCGACTGAATATCCTCAGAGGTTTGTCTTACCAATTCGGGAACAATTCTCTATCTGTCACCCACTTCTCTTATCAAAGTCAGGGAACAACTCCCTACGGCCATATAATGCCGAATATAATCTCATCCCGATACTCAAGTGACAACTGTCATCACTGGCGAATTTGATTAGTAGCAACTGATCATCCCAGGAGCTCATAAAATCAATGGCACACGCTCTCATCACATCCTCCAGAACCTGTACAGTCCTCTCTGACTGACCATCTGTCTGAGGGTGGAAGCTGTGCTAACACACAATCAGGGTCCCATAGCTTCCAAAAACATATTCCCAGAAGTGGAAAGTGAAGCGGGAATCCCTATCTGATATCATGCTCACTGGAACGTTACACAATCATCCATAATTTTCCATACACATATATTCGCCTACACACTTAGAGTATCTGAGGATTTCCATAACTAGAAGGTGGGTAGACTAAATCAATCTATCGACTATCACCCAGATAGCCTCGTGATTTATCCGGGTCCTCTGTAACCCATCACGCAATTCATGGTAACTTGTTCCCATTTTCGTGTCAATATAGGTAGAGGCTACAATAACCCTGCAACTTCTTTTGCTCTACCTTAATCTGCTGACATACGAGACAATTCTTCATAACTATATAATATCACTTTTCATACCTGACCACCCATACCCTTTTCAGAGATTCTGATATATTTATTATTTCTCGGATGCACTGTATATCCCGAAGAGTGAGCTTCTGCCAATAATATTATCTCATCAACTGTGGTCCTGGGGAGCACTTATACTATCTCTGAACCTCTGTCAGTCATCATCATACACTGTGAACTCTGTCACTATACCCTTCTGAATCTGACCCACACTATCGACACCATGCCGATCATCACGCTAAGCCTGGAAAATCCGGTCACACAATCCGGTTCTAACCTCAGGCTAGCTGTCACACAATCACCGTCATCATCAGAAGGGATCCACATCACTACTGAGGTTCACAACTGCTCTAGCAGCTCTCGCTCCCTGACCATCATATGTGATACCATCCCGAGGCTCTTTCTGTTCAAGGCATCAGCCATTACATAGCCTTTCCTGGGTGGTACAATGTTCACACTCATAATCCTTAGAAGCTCTAACCCTCTTGGTTATCTCATATTCTAATATTTCTTTGAAAACAGATACTCGGGGATTTCACGATCAGTGCATACCCGAAATGTTTCATCGTATGAGTGGTGGCGCCATACTTTCAGTGTAAACGCTAAGGCTGCCAGCTCTAGACCATGGGTCGGATAGTTTATCTCATGGTCCTTTAACTAACTGGATCCATAAACGACTATCTTCCCATTTTACATCAATACACAGCCCAATCCTTATTTTGAGGTATCCATACACACTGAAACCTCTTGAGCTGTTGGTCATGGTGAGAATACTTACGGTGGTCAGTTCATTACTTCAATATACCAAAACTCACGAAAGTCATTTTCATACTTATCATACCACTCGTATGAAATCTTTTTCCAAACGGGGTGTGTCAACTGAGCAGCTCATTTTGAGAAACTCTCAACAACTCGTCTGTAAAACAGTTTCTAATTGCTACTCATGCTCTTCCCTGGACTTCGAAAACATCAACATATCATCACTAAAGATGACAACCAATTGGTCCAGGTAAGGTTTAAATACCTCATCGTAGTTGAGTTCCACAAAATACTTCATTCACTCATATCCTTGACCTATGTACTCATAAACGTACAATATCGTTTCGGTTCAAGATACTAACTCACGTCATATCCTTTTTCTTATATTAACGGCTTTTATAAAATTTTAATTTTTTTAAACCTTCATGATTAATGAATTTCTATATCATCTTATCGTACCAATAAAGGTACCTAAATTTAAAATGTATATATTATGTGTGCGCTTCTCGACGCTGTCAAATCTTCAGGCAGGGAGATATTTTGAAATACCTTTATTAACCCTCAGATTTAACCACATCGACTAGGTGTAGATATATCTACCCCTTATCCTTGGTCGCAATTCATATTCACTACTTATCGCTTAATCCAATTTACTTTGCATATCGAAGATATCTTTACCTTGCATACATATCTTATTCCAATATATCTCCTTTAATATATCACTTATAACCAACTCTTTCATTACGTGTGAAAACTTACAATCCTTATACCCATATTCAGTTAGTGAAATTCAACTAACTATCATCCTCTTGCCTAAGGGTACAGGCTTCACATCTTTCACTCGCTTATAAGCAATTGAAGGCGGTATAAATAAATGCGTGGCACCAGGATCAATTAAAATAATCATTTCATTATTCACAACCAGTGTGGTATCTTCTACCACATCCAATGAAACATCAGTAGTGTCTTGGTCCAAGGCATACACTCGCCCTCGTCCAACATCTTATTTTCGTGGTAACTACCACACATCTTACACTGTTCACATTGCTACTCTATTATACTGTTACGTAGCAGGTCGGGGTCCTCAAATCACAATACCCCTCAAAAGTATTGAAATTGGATACACTGGGGTTTATCAATCAACTTACCCCGTGATTTATCAACTCTAAGCTTTTACCAAACTATCTTTTCTTGTTCTGACATCTTTGTCATTCTCTATTCTCTTTTTGTCTCAATTTCGGCCCTCACTACCTTTCTCAATCTCAGAGGCGTGCAACTCATGATCTTATTCACACAACTGTAGTCTGCGCACTGCCTCGGCATAGGTAGTGATGTCTAACGGGCAAATCGGACTCTAATTGACAATCTGAGTCCTTCCATGAACTTTCAGACATCTTGACTCTCACTGTTCATCATGTTCGAGTCACATCTGCCCAGGAATATAAACTGAGTATCATACTCGTTAATCAACATGTTCCTCTGGGTCAGAGTAAAGAATGTCATCTGTAATTTCCTTTAAAACAATATCCGGGATATTCTGTCACCGGAATACATCTAGAATTATTTTTCATATCTATTCTGGACGTCTAACTCTTCAAATGGGTCGAGCGAACTTCAATTAATGCTCCAACTCGCCCTCAAATATCATATATACCCTGAGCAATTAGCTCTATAATATTCTCCACACTCCGGTCCAACCTCGCGAAGCGTATCTCAATACTGTCCGATCTCTCTGTCAGACTCTATCCGATCTCTCTATCGGACTCTGTGGGGCATGCTCAACATCAGCCTCCACGTCAATCTCATCACGAGTCTCATGTGGCGACTCAGTACAACTCTCGGGCCTACCTCTACGGCCTCGAGTTCGTGTACTCGCCTCTCAACCATAGCAGCTATCAGTCAATGAGTCTATTCTTGCATTTAAAACCAAATTCTTAGCTGCACTTCCATCTCGATATACACAATTGTATCTAAACAATGCACAGTACATGGGGATGTAAACTTCCTTAACCACTAACACCGACTCATATCAGGCCAACTCAAGCTCTGATACCAAAAACTGTCACGACCCAAATTACCTAAAAATCAGAGTAAATTTTTTCACTTTTTCATTTATTATTTAATTCTTACCTTTCTCTCGTCGTGACCATCCTACAACACAGTTGGGCTATGATTCGGTGTTAGTCACCTCACACTATTACCAATCCCATTTCCATAATCACATTTTTACATCAGAGTTTACCATCTTTGACTTTAATTAAATACATACTCAATGGTATTTATAACTCTACATCCCCGACATCAATATCCGTTTACAGTACTGTGCATTACATATTTAGATACAAAACCATACAAATGTATATACCTGTCTCTCGATGGGAAGCAGCAAGCAGCGGATATCAAGTATGCAAGTCCTCAGCCGCTCAATAACTATTTCAAGTGCTCTGAAAAGATGGAAAAATAAGGGGGTGAACAAACCACACGCTCAGTAAGGCAATTATGCAAGTAAGTAGATAGCTCCACTATCTACATGCTCATAATGCCATGCCCTTAAATCCATTTCTTTTCATTTAAAATTTCATGCACAAAGTCATGCATATTCAATGCCATAGTTTATCCAAAACTATTTGTGCATATATAAATCATGTAACTCATGCATTCAAAGCATTTTATGTGACATCATTAAATCATATTAAGCATGAATTTAATCAAGATCATGCAATCTTTCATGCCATGTAAGACAAAACATGGATTTCAAATGAAAGCATGGAAAAACACATCATGCCACTGCATTTAAATCAATTCATTTAAAACGCAGTATAAAATAACCCCTCTGGGTCAATCATCTCAAAACTCATAAAACAATTCGTTATATTTCATTATAAAACTTGAGTTATAAAACCACCCTTCTTTCAGGGTCACATATCATAAAATCATCTGAAATCATCAAATCATCAAATCGGGGGCCTGACCCCTCCTTCGGGTCTACCCTGGTCTAACAGACCACAAGTTATATCATGTGAGACAATAAGGTAATTATCAGTAACATCGAGGACTATGGCCATATCCTAGTGATCCCTGGCAACACGGTACCTAGTGTGCGGGGTATCACACCTGAAACGGGAGGTGGGTCGTCCTACCCGCCAGAACAGCATAACACCAGGATTGCGAGGGCAAGGCTTGCTGCCTCGTGGCTAATGCCACTCCACTCCAACAATCCCCACGGTACAGCGTACTCTGCGTGACATACACGGTACAAAGTACTCCGTGAACTCAAGCTCAGTCAGGGGTGCCTGTATTAGGTGTTATCCACCCATATCATCTCTGTCTCAGAATGCACGTGTGAGCATATCATCTCACTGTGACACACAGTCTACAGGAGGCTCCAACACGGCTATATGCATGTAATATAAATCCCTGTGCGAGCGAAGCTCAAGCACGGCTCCATGCATATTCATGATATCAGAAAATCTCGTGCGAGCGAAGCTCTAGCACGGTTTCATAAAAATCAGTGAAATCTGCGTACGAGCAGCGCTCCAGTACGACTTAAACTGATTATAATTTCATGTAAATTCCACGTACGAGCAATGCTCTAGTACGGATATGTATATAAATTCAATGAAAACCTCGTACGAGAAAAACTCCAATACGGCATTCAAATGAATTATGAAAACCATATAAAACTTTGTGCGAGCAACGCTCCAGCACAAATGAATGCTCAAGTAAATCAATTCTCGTGCGAGTTATACTCCAGCACGGCTTTATGCATAACTAAATCAAATCTCGTGCGAGTTACACTCCAGCACGGCTTTATGCATAATTAAATCAAATCTCGTGCGAGATTCACTCCAGCACGGCTTTATGCAATATCAAATCAAAACAGGATGCGAGCTAAGCTCCAGCATCTCTCATGCATGTCAAATCATTAAAACTAGTGCGAGCAATCGCTCCAGCACTATTTTATGCATACCACGTTAAAACAAATCAAAACATGTCAAAACAGAGTGCGAGCTAGGCTCCAGCAGCTCTCATTTCACAATAATAAAAATCAGTGCGAGCACCATGCTCTAGCACATTTCATGCATATGATGTCACACAAGTCGGTGCGAGCAACTGCTCAAGCACATTTATGCACATTCACAAACGCAGATATAGTGCGAACTACGTGTCGGCACTATCTGTTTCCATATAAACTTGATAGTTGGCCTCTTTTCCAATGAAATTTCATTTAAATATTAATAACACCTACGTAGTGTTAATTTGGGAAACTTATGCAATTATTGGCCAATCTATCGATTTACTTTGATTAAAACCAATCAAATCTTTAATTCGGAAAATTCCTTAAATCATGCATTTCATGCATGTCATGCTTTCACCATCCTTAGGTGAACTTCCCTCAATAGGGGTAAAATAGTCTTTTCACCTATTTCGATCCTCAAAATTATTTAAACCACTTTTAGGATCTTTATACATCATCAAGGCATACATACATATTCAGTGTACAGAACACTATTAAAATACGCGTAGCTACCTCTAGCTACTCACACAATTCCCTTACCTCATTTTCTGTACAGTCTGACCTTTACATCGATGTCTCGTCACGCAGTCCGATTTGCTCCGAATCCAAATCAAATCTCCGGCACTGCGGATACACATTCATCAGGTCAAATACAACACAATTAATTGTATTTCATAATTTTCTGGGCTTAATTTAAATCATTGGGCCCGTTTACCCATATTGGGCCCGATTGCACCATAATGGGCCTTAATCGGCCTTAAGCCCGTTTACCACACTTTATCGAGGCCTATTGGGCTCATTGGACCCATCAATATTTATTTAGCCTCGTTCTAAATTCTCAGATAGCTTATGAATTATTTACGACAATTTATCCCAATTTCTAGAATTTAATTCATTTATGCGAAAATTAAATCCGTAATTCATGCGTTAAATATCAATCACGCATAACGATATAAAATTGTCGTAAATAAGGGTCACTTACCCGTTATTCCATGATCGTACACAAATCGAGGCTGTCTCGAGCTCTCAGTGGATGCCAATTGTCGAGCTACACAATTAAATATATTTTCGGGTAAACTTTCAGTCGATTATTTATCAAATTAAATATTTCAAAAATTAAATCGGTCAATTTGACCGCTTACCGACTTACCCGAAACTCGATTGCATCACAGGAATTTTCCTCAATTTTTCCTCTTTTTCTTTTTCCCTTTTTTTCTTCCTTTTTCCTCTCTTTTTGGCTGAACCGGTCCGGTCCGGTTCAACCCGGTTCGGACCGCCGGTTCAGCTCGGGTCCGGTTCGGCCGGTTCAGTCCGGTTCGGTCCGTCCAGTCATCCTTTGGTTGTGCCGGCGCCGTCCGGCCGGTTCCCGGCGCGATTCCGATGCCGTTCAGCGCGCCATGGCATGGGCTCCCTAAATCGGGCCTCGGCTGGGGTCGAATCGCGGCCATCGCCGGCGAATCGAAGCTTCTCTCCCGCGGCTTCTCCTCCATCGATCTGGCATTTTCCGGCGACTTCGGGGTGCGTGGGTGTGCAGGTCGACTTCCTGGGGTGCCGATCGACCTTCGCCGGCCGTCTCCTTGCGTCGTTCGCCGGTGGTTGCGTCAGAGCCGACGGTCTCTTCTTTCTCGGTCTCGGCTTCCTTTCTTTCTTCCTCATTCGTCCGTCGTTTGCCGCCGTCCGTCAGACCGTTCGGGGTGCTGGTGGCTCGGCTGGCCTCGCCTCTGGTCTGGGCCTTTGCCGATCGCCGGTGATCGGTGAGGCAGAAGGGGGGCTCCCTCTGTTTCGGCTTCCTCAAAAAATCGTGTTTTCGCGATTTTCTGTTTTCTTTCTTTTTTTTTATTATTTAATTTTATTATTATTTTAATCAATAAAATAATAATATTTTGTCAAAAATATCTTCAAAAATTAATATTTAATTCAGTTAATCAATAAATGAATTTCTCGGTATTATTTCGACTTTTCGGTATATTTTTCGATTATTTTCGGGATTATTTTTCAATACGAAAATTCCGATTTATTCCAATAAATTCATATCTTGATCAATTTAATCCGAAATTTAATTATTTCTTCATCATTGATCAAGATTTCTCATTCTCATATTTTTTTATTAAATTTTCTTGTCCCGATTAATACCGAATTTTGATCTTTTGACCATTTTACCCTTGTACGTGTTCGGGAATACCATTTAAGTCCTTTTGCATTTTTAAATGCACTCGAAAATATCAGGTCTTACAGTGGCTTACTTCGCGCATTTTTCGCTTCAAGCCCTTTATTTGGGTGCGTGGCTTACCTCGCGCATTTTTCGCTTCAAGCCCTTGCACATTTTTTTCGTGACTTAGCTCGCGCATTTGTCACTTCAAGCCCTTTATTTGAGTGCATGGCCTACCTCGCGCATTTTTCACTTGAAGCCCTTGTACATTTTCTTCGTGGCTTACCTCGCTCATTTTTCGCTTCAAGCCCTTATTTGAGTACGTGGCCTACTTCGCACATTTTTCGTTTCAAGCCCTTTATTTGGGTGCATGGCTTATCTCGCGCATTTTTTGCTTCAAGCCCTTGCACATTTTTTTTGTGGCTTACCTCGCGCATTTTTCGCTTCAAGCCCTTTATTTGGGTGCGTGGCTTACCTCACACATTTTTCGCTTCAAGCCCTTGCACATTTTCTTCGTGGCTTACCTCGTGCATTTTTCGCTTCAAGCCCTTTATTTAAGTACGTGGCTTACCTTGCGCATTTTTCGCTTCAAGCCCTTGCATATTTTCTTCGTGGTTTACCTCACACATTTTTCGCTTAAAGCCCTTTATTTGGGTGTACGGTTTACCTCGCGCATTTTTCGCTTCAAACCCTTTTTTTGGGTGTGTGGCTTACCTCGTGCATTTTTCGCTTTAAGCCCTTGCACATTTTCTTCGTGGCTTACCTCGCGCTTTTTTTGCTTCAAGCCCTTTATTTGGGTGTGTAGCTTACCTCGCGCATTTTTCGCTTCAAGTCTTTGCACAGTTTCTTCGTGGCTTACCTCGAGCAATTTTTAGAGAGGCTTCAGTTCCTGATCCAGTTGCCTCAGTGGTGACTGATTGGGGCAGGGATCCTTTCAGCTATGGCGCTTACTCCTAAGTTGCCATTGGAGCATAAGGAGAAGACTATGATATGTTGGGCCGGCCTGTTAAGAACTGCTTGTTTTTTGCAGGAGAAGCTACCTGCAAGGAGCATCCTGACACTATTGGTGGTGCAATGTTGAGTAGACTTCGGGAGGCCGTGCGACTAATTGACATATTCACCACCGAAAATGATTATATTGTTGAAGTAGAAGCGATGAAAGTACGGGACATGTTCTTTAGTGTGAAAACCACTGCAAGAAGATTGCATCTGGCCAAAAAGTTGTTGGGTCTCCCAGTTGAATCCTTGAAATCTTTTGTTGGGGCAAAGGAAAGGCTTACCACACTCAATTATTAGATGGTGGATTTTATGGGGAAAGATGGGACTCAATTGTTGTGCCATTGTGTTCGTCTCCTTGTGCTTGTTTCAACTGATCTATGATATGTTTAAGCATTAGGTGTAAGACCCGAAAATTCGGTGTCATTTTTAAGAAATTGATATTTAAAAATATGGATTAGTGTAATATTGATCAAAAATCGAAGAAATAATTTAATTTCGAGTCCAATTGATCAAGATATAAATTATTAAAATTTATCAGAATTTGTCTCGAAAAATGAGCCCGAAAATAGTCGAAAAATATATCAAAAAGGTAAAATCGGACTGATAAATTCATTTGCGGACTAAATGAATTTAATAGGAATTTTTGGGATATTTTGGGATATTTTAAGATTTTTATTATTATTTTAAGAATAAAATAATAATAAAAATATATTATATATAAAAAAAATCTGTTAAAAAAAAACAGATTGAAAAAAAAAAAACTGAAAAACGAAATCGGGAAACAGAAGCAAAAATGGCGAAAACGGAAGACGCAAACCGAGGGAACCAATTCCCTTCAGCCGACGGCCACCGGCGAGGATGAGGGGCCGGCGAAGGCAGCCCAGCACCGGGCGTCTCGCCACCGGCCAAGACGCGCCTGGAAACGCCGCCGGCGAGCAGATCGGAGGGGGAGAAGGCCGCGGGGAGAAGAGGAAGATTCGGTGGCGCCGGCGCCGATTTGGCCCGAGCCAAGCCAGCCGAAGCCTCCCCAGCCCGAGCCCAACCGAACGGCCGCGGAATCACGTCGGGAACCGGCCGAAAACGCCGGCGACGGCAAGGTTTCCACTGAACCGGTTCGGACCGATTCAGTGTGAAAAGGGACTGAACCGGTCCGAACCGGTTCAGGAGGAGAGAGAAAGAAGAGAGAGAAAAAAAAAATTTCATCGGACTTCGGGTAAGTCGATACGAGGTCAAAAGTGGCCGATTTAATTTTCGATAAATTTATTTGAATTATATTTAATCGAAAATTGGCCCGAAAATGAAAAATACGAAATTGTGCAGTTCGACGATTTAATTCCGAACGGAAGCTAGATCGAACTCCGATTCGTGCACCATCGCACAATATCAGGTAAGTAAAGCTCATTTACGACAATTTATGTGATTAACGCGTAATTAAGATTTAATTTACGCATTTCGGATTAAATTTCAGATTTTGTGAATTATATTTGGAATTTCGAATAAATTGTCGTAAATGATATTCGGGCTATCCAAAGAGTTTGGAACGAAGCCCAATGGGTATTAATAGACCCAATGAGTCGATAGACCCTGATGAAGGAAAATAATACGTGAAAAACGGGCTTAATACGGATTAAGGCCCGATTAAAGTATTTAGGCCCATTTAGAGTAAACGGGCCCAATTAAGTGAAATGAACTGTATTAAATGTGTAATACAGTAGGAAACGTGTAATTAATCCAGTGAATGGTTAAATGCAGCTCCAGAGTCATATTGAGAGTTGACCGGACTGCGAGATTTGGACAGCACAGAGGAAGAGAGGTCACACTACGTGATCCGAGGTAAGGGATCTATGGGAGCTATTAGAGATAGCTGTACGTATTTTCATCGTCGTTTACAGTCAATTAAATTTCGTATAGCGTATAGATATGAAATTTCTGGATGGTACCCAAATATGGGAAATTACGAAAATACCCTTAGACTCAGGAATTTTAGAAATGCATAAAGTGCATGCAATCCATGTTTTCTCTGTGAAAAAGAGATTTTTGTGAAGCTGAAATGATAGACTGGCTCATGACTTGACTGTATGCATTAACTTGCACGTTTTTCAAAAAAAATGATTTGATTGACAAGTGATTTGATGGGATGTTTCCCTCTCATTTTGTTTTGTACCGTTTTGCATATTGCACTCGATTTTGAGTACCACTGTGGTGGGAAATAGAGCCAGATGTCTATTTTGTGTGTGTGAAATCGTGCTGGAGCTATGATGAGATCTGTGAATTTATCCAGATCCGCTCCCACTTGATTTTGGGTATTTCATCTGTACAGACCGTGCTGGAGCACTGCTCGCACTGGATTCTGTTGTGATTTGTGATTGAGATCGTGCTGGAGCCCTCGAGTTGAGTAGGAGGCTGTCGCAGCAGGGGCCCAGAGAGGTCGCTTGTGGTAGGCAGGACCTCACACACTGACTTGCTCGCACTAGATCTGAGACGACAGGCTATGGTTGATAATTTATTTGGTTGGGGTGGTGAGCTGTTGACTCAGGCACCTACAACTATGTGGTAATTGTACTGTGGTTCACGGAGTACGTCGTACCGTGTAGACAACATGGAGTACACTGTACCGTGCAACTATGGGATGTGAGGATTGCGTCTTTGGACTCGGGCATGCTTTGTCATTGCTCTGTTTTGTGATAGTCCTTAGATAGGAGCCGATGGATAGACTAATCCCCTCCTCGGACTCAGAGACACCCTGGCACACCTGATCCGTGATAGCTTGTGGGTCTCGGACTTTGGCCAAATGTTCCCTTGGATTTGTGTTGAAATCCCTGCCTAGTCTCATCTGTTTTATTGGTTTCGGTGATGAAACTAATTGTGATTTGATTTCTGTGATGAAACCGTTTGAAACGAGAATATGATTTTAAAGTGAGTTTCAATACTGAACACAGAAAGATTTTACTCTGAATGAGTTTTGATATTCGGTTTTTGGCAGTAAATTGCTATGTGTTTTACTATGATGGTTTTGTGAATGCCATGAGTTTTTCGGCATAAACCATGCATCATGAGCATCGTGGATAGTTTGATTATCTACTTGCTTTATAAATTAAGGAGAGTGTTTTGAAAAGTAAATGCATTTGTTTTACGAGTTGATAAAACATGCATTATGAGCATCGTAGATAGTGTGGTTATCTACCTGCTTTCATATATTTCTTACTGAGCGCGTTATGCTCATCCCATTATTTTTCCCACCTCTACAGAGCATTTCAGTAGAGTGTATAAGCTGCATCCATCCTGCGATCTTTTACACACAGCTATCCAGCAGCATCGAGGTATGCACACATGTACTTTTGTATCTGAATAATAGTGTACAGTGATGTAGTCATGTTATATGGGGGATGTATATGTTAGGCAATGTAAACGAATTTTAAATTCTAAAATGATAATTTTATAAGCTTCCGCAATATTTGTGCCTGGGATGAAAGCATTGCCTGTTATGCATATATTTATAATATATGAAACTGAGTGAGGGATATTGACTCACAGCCCAACAATTGAAATGTGGTAAGTTCGCGAAAAATTTGTAGTGATTTTTGTAAATTTGGGTCGCGACAGAGGTGGTATCAGAGCAAGGTTGGTCTGATGTGAGTCAGTGTCTGTAGTTAAAAAGTATACATCCCCATGTCACTGTACATTATTAGATACAATTGTGTGTACTGAGCTGTGGTTAAACTGAGAAATTAACTGTGTATACGGGACGATTGAGATGTCTGATGGACATTGCAGCAAAAGAGAGAGTTCGTGTTCTCGGGGCCATAGAGAGTAGGTCCGAGAGACGCTGTGATAGGTTTGAGAAACCTTGTGAATCGTCATGTGATCATATTCCATCAGGTCCAGTTGAGACTACTGATGCCCGCGTTACGAGGTTAGAGTGGAGTTTGGACACATTTATGGAGTTGTTCATTCAGGCTAACTTGACTATGGCTAGGTTAAGAGAGTAGGCAAGGTCCGACTGCTCAAACGACTTATACGGAGTTGGCAGCTGCTCCTGAGACACCTGCACCTACACAGCCTATACCTATGCCACGTGTTGGTAAGACCCCTATACCACCTGTAGTTCCACGACAAACTGGTGAGGATTCAAGGTTTGATTGTGAGTTTGACCGATTGAGGCAGTTTCGAAGCTCAAGCCTCCATCGTTCAGTGGGATCAAGAACCCTTTAGTAGCAGAGGATTGGATCAACCGGTTGGAGAAGCTATTTCGATGTTCGACCACTAAAAGAGTGGCCTTTGCTACATTTGTGTTAGAGGGCGAAGCAGAGTATTGGTGAAAATTCACCTGACCCATCATGAAAGTTATGTATATCATTTGATTGACTGAGAGATCTTTTTGGATGCCTTCAGGAGGCAGTACATCCCAGCCACTGCTCAATGGAGATTACAGATGAAATTTCTTGGTCTGATCCAGAGGAACAGATCGGTAGACGAGTATGAGTCTCGATTTACATCCTTGGGAAGATATGACCCCGATACCATGAGCAGTGAGATGCGAAAAGTTCACAAGTTTATGAAAGGATTGAGACCTTCCATCAGAGTCAGATTAACCCTATGTGACATCACGACTTACGAGGAGATCATGCGTAGAGCTTAGTTGTGTGAGTAAGACTATGAGATGCACGTCCTTGAGTTTGGTAAAGTCGTGAAGGGCAAGAATAGAGATCAGAAGAGATCAACATAGGACTGTAAAGTTCGAGTAGGGAAGAGGTCGTTTGTTAGACGACTGAGAGTCGATGAGTCACGGGGTAGGATGATTAAGCCCCCGGTGTATCAAGTCTCGACTTCAGCTAGGGGTATAGTGATTGGAGAACCCCGATCGACTATAAATCAATATAGAGCATGTGGTAGATACAACGGTAGTAGGTCATACCACGTATTGATTGGAACATGTTGTAGATGTGGCAAGACGAGACATATGATAAATGATTGCCCAGAGTTGGCTGAGATAGCCTCACAGAAGGGCAAAGAGTCAGAGAATGATACAGCTAGTACTTCTGCCCCGAAGAGGAGGGCTACAGCTGAAAAGAAGGAAGAAAGCCTCCGACAGTGAATAGATTACCGGTTGTTGAATAAGGCGATCATTAAGAACAAGTACCATATTCCAAGTATTAATGATCTATTGGATCAACTTCAGGAAGCACAGATCTTTTTCAAGATCGATCTGAGGTCTGGGTACCATCAGTTGAGAATCCGGAGTGGAGATGTACCCAAGGCAGTTTTTCATACCCGTTATGGATATTATGAGTTCTTTGTTATACCTTTCGGGCTAACGAATGCTCCTATAGCTTTTATAGTATTGATGAATGGAGTGTTCAATCCATACTTAGATCGGTTTGTCATAGTGTTTATAGATGACATTCTTGCGAATTCGACGTCCAAAGAAGAGCATGAACATCTGAGCATTATGCTACAGACCCTCAGAGAGAGGAAGCTATATGCGAAGCTCAGTAAGTGTGATTTCTGGTTGTAACAGATATCATTTTTGGGTTTGGCTGGATATTACCGCCAATTTGTAGAAAGTTTCTCTAAATTGGCTGTTCCATTGACACGTCTTACTCGAAAGAATGTTGCAATTGAGTGAGACGATGCATGTGAGAAGATTTTTCAGGAACTAAAGTAGTAACTGACCACTGCGCCGATTTTCACTATTCTGACCAGCTCAGGAGATTTCTCTGAATATAGAGACACCTCGGGACAAGGACTGGGTTGTGTATTGATGTAAAACGGGAAGATAATTGCTTATGGATCCAGACAACTTAAGGACCATGAGAAGAACTATTCGACCCATGATTTAAAATTGGCAGCCATAGTGTTTGCACTGAAGATATGGTGTCATTATTTGTACGGTGAGAAATTTCAAGAATTCACTGATCGTAAGAGCCTCAAATATTTGTTTTCACAGAAAGAATTGAATATGAGGCAGAGACGATGAGTAGAGCTTCTGAAGGACGATGATTGTGAGATACTTTATCATCCGGGTAAAGCGAGTATAGTCGCTGATGCCTTGAGCAGAAAGAGCCTTAGGATGGTATCGTACATGATGGTCAGGGAACATGAACTGTTAGAGCAGTTTATTAGCCTCAGTCTAGATATAGACCCTTCTGATACTAATGCATATTGTGTGATAGCAAGTCTGAGATTGAAACTGGATTTGATAGACCGGACCAGACAAGCTCAGCGTATTGATCGCTTCTGTGTTGATATGCATAGTCAGATACAGATGAGTAGAGTGACTGAGTGCACAGTTGTGATGATGGCCTGCTGAGATTCAGAGGTCGAATTTGTGTTCCCGATGACCCACAACTAAAGAAATTGATTTGACAGAAGCTCATTCATCGAGGTATACAATGCATACGAGGAGTAATAGATGTATCAGAATCTTCGAAAAGCATATTAGTGGTCAGACATGAAGAAAGATGCTGCAGAGTTTGTGGCTAAGTGCCTTACATGTCAACAGGTTAAGGTAGAGCATCAGAAACTTGCAGAATTATTACAACCTCTACCTATCGACATGACAATAAGAGCATATCACCATGGATTTCATCATAGGTTTACCGAGGACCCGACGTAACCATGATGCCATTTGAGTGATTGTGGATAGATTGACGAAGTCAGCTCACTTCTTAGCCGTGAAGGCTATGGATACTCTGAGTGCGTTGGCGAATCTGTGTGTACGGGAAATTGTGAGGCTACATGGTATTCCAGTGAGTATTGTGTCTAACAGGGATTCCCGCTTCACTTCCACTTTTGGAAACATTTTCAGGAAGCTATGGGAACCCGATTGAGTGTCAGTACAGCTTTCCATTCTCAGTCCGATGGTCAGTGAGAGAACCATCCAGACTTTGGAGTATATGTTGAGAGCTTGTGTGTGGATTTCAGAGACTCTTGGGATGACCATTTGCCATTAGCCGAATTCGCCTATAACAATAGTTATCACTCGAGTATTGGGATGGCACCGTATGAGGCGCTATATGGTCGTAGGTGTCGATATCTGATTGGATGAGAAGAAGTGAGTGACCGAAAGATGTTTGCTCCGATTTAGTGAAGCAAGCCTTTGAGGATGTCCAATTTATATGTGAGAAATTGAGGAAAGCTCAGAGTAGGCAGAAAAGTTACGTTGAGATGAGGCGTAAACCTTTGGAATTCACTGTAGGTGAATCAATATTCTTGAAAGTTTTTCCCTCGAAAGGGATAATGAGATACTGAAGCGAGTGAGAAATAAGGCCTGTAGGCTAGCCTTGACACCTGAGCTAGCAGGCATTCATAACGTCTTCCACAGATTGATGCTTCAGAAGTATCATCTAGATCAGACACATTCGATTCAGTATGAGCCGTAAGAGCTCACAGGGGAAATGTCATATGTAGAGACGTCAATTTAGTTATTGGATTGGAAAGAGAAAGTGTTACGGACCAGAACGATCACTCTGGTTAAGGCTTTCGGGCAGTACCAAACTTCGGAGGAAGTTATGTGGGAATTGAAGAGCCTGATGCGAGAGAAATATTCGTAATTATTCGAGAATTGACTTGGTTCTAATTTGGAGGACCAAATTTCTTAAGGTGGGGAGGAATGTAAGACCCGAAAATTCGGTGTCATTTTTAAGAAATTGATATTTAAAAATATGGATTAGTGTAATATTGATCAAAAATCGAAGAAATAATTTAATTTCGAGTCCAATTGATCAAGATATAAATTATTAAAATTTATCAGAATTTGTCTCGAAAAATGAGCCCGAAAATAGTCGAAAAATATATCAAAAAGGTAAAATCGGACTGATAAATTCATTTGCGGACTAAATGAATTTAATAGGAATTTTTGGGATATTTTGGGATATTTTAAGATTTTTATTATTATTTTAAGAATAAAATAATAATAAAAATATATTATATAAAAAAAAAATCTGTTAAAAAAAAAACAGATTGAAAAAAAAAAACTGAAAAACGAAATAGGGAAACAGAAGCAAAAATGGCGAAAACGGAAGACGCAAACCGAGGGAACCAATTCCCTTCAGCCGACGGCCACCGGCGAGGATGAGGGGCCGGCGAGGGCCGGCGAAGGCAGCCTAGCACCGGACGACTCGCCACCGGCCAAGACGCGCCTGGAAACGCCGCCGGCGAGCAGATCGGAGGGGGAGAAGGCCGAAGGGAGAAGAGGAAGATTCGGTGGCGCCGGCGCCGATTTGGCCCGAGCCAAGCTAGCCGAAGCCTCCCCAGCCCGAGCCCAACCGAACGGCGGCGGAATCGCGCCGGGAACCGACCGGAAACGCCGGCGACGGCAAGGTTTCCACTGAACCGGTTCGGACCGATTCAGTGTGAAAAGGGACTGAACCGGTCCGAACCGGTTCAGTGTGAAAAGGGACTGAACCGGTCCGAACCGGTTCAGGAGGAGAGAGAAAGAAGAGAGAGAAAAAAAAAATTTTCATCGGACTTCGGGTAAGTCGATACGAGGTCAAAAGTGGCCGATTTAATTTTCGATAAATTTATTTGAATTATATTTAATCGAAAATTGGCCCGAAAATGAAAAATGCGAAATTGTGCAGTTCGACGATTTAATTTCGAACGAAAGCTAGATCGAACTCCGATTCGCGCACCATCGCACAATATCAGGTAAGTAAAGCTCATTTACGACAATTTATGTGATTAACGCGTAATTAAGATTTAATTTACGCATTTCGGATTAAATTTCGGATTTTGTGAATTATATTTGGAATTTCGAATAAATTGTCGTAAATGATATTCGGGCTATCCAAAGAGTTTGGAACGAAGCCCAATGGGTATTAATAGACCCAATGAGTCGATAGACCCTGATGAAGGAAAATAATACGTGAAAAACGGGCTTAATACGGATTAAGGCCCGATTAAAGTATTTAGGCCCATTTAGAGTAAACGGGCCCAATTAAGTGAAATGAACTGTATTAAATGTGTAATACAGTAGGAAACGTGTAATTAATCCAGTGAATGGTTAAATGCAGCTCCAGAGTCATATTGAGAGTTGACCGGACTGCGAGATTTGGACAGCACAGAGGAAGAGAGGTCACACTACGTGATCCGAGGTAAGGGATCTATGGGAGCTATTAGAGATAGCTGTACGTATTTTCATCGTCGTTTACAGTCAATTAAATTTCGTATAGCGTATAGATATGAAATTTCTGGATGGTACCCAAATATGGGAAATTACGAAAATACCCTTAGACTCAGGAATTTTAGAAATGCATAAAGTGCATGCAATCCATGTTTTCTCTGTGAAAAAGAGATTTTTGTGAAGCTGAAATGATAGACTGGCTCATGACTTGACTGTATGCATTAACTTGCACGTTTTTCAAAAAAAAATGATTTGATTGACAAGTGATTTGATGGGATGTTTCCCTCTCATTTTGTTTTGTACCGTTTTGCATATTGCACTCGGTTTTGAGTACTACTGTGGTGGAAAATAGAGCCAGATGTCTATTTTGTGTGTGTGAAATCGTGCTGGAGCTATGATGAGATCTGTGAATTTATCCAGATCCGCTCCCACTTGATTTTGGGTATTTCATCTGTACAGACCGTGCTGGAGCACTGCTCGCACTGGATTCTGTTGTGATTTGTGATTGAGATCGTGCTGGAGCCCTCGAGTTGAGTAGGAGGCTGTCGCAGCAGGGGCCCAGAGAGGTCACTTGTGGTAGGCAGGACCTCACACACTGACTTGCTCGCACTAGATCTGAGACGACAGGCTATGGTTGATAATTTATTTGGTTGGGGTGGTGAGCTGTTGACTCAGGCACCTACAACTATGTGGTAATTGTACTGTGGTTCACGGAGTACGTCGTACCGTGTAGACAACATGGAGTACACTGTACCGTGCAACTATGGGATGTGAGGATTGCGTCTTTGGACTCGGGCATGCTTTGTCATTGCTCTGTTTTGTGATAGTCCTTAGATAGGAGCCGATGGATAGACTAATCCCCTCCTCGGACTCAGAGACACCCTGGCACACCTGATCCGTGATAGCTTGTGGGTCTCGGACTTTGGCCAAATGTTCCCTTGGATTTGTGTTGAAATCCCTGCCTAGTCTCATCTGTTTTATTGGTTTCGGTGATGAAACTAATTGTGATTTGATTTCTGTGATGAAACCGTTTGAAACGAGAATATGATTTTAAAGTGAGTTTCAATACTGAACACAGAAAGATTTTACTCTGAATGAGTTTTGATATTCGGTTTTTGGCAGTAAATTGCTATGTGTTTTACTATGATGGTTTTGTGAATGCCATGAGTTTTTCGGCATAAACCATGCATCATGAGCATCGTGGATAGTTTGATTATCTACTTGCTTTATAAATTAAGGAGAGTGTTTTGAAAAGTAAATGCATTTGTTTTACGAGTTGATAAAACATGCATTAGGAGCATCGTAGATAGTGTGGTTATCTACCTGCTTTCATATATTTCTTACTGAGCGCGTTATGCTCATCCCATTATTTTTCCCACCTCTACAGAGCATTTCAGTAGAGTGTATAAGCTGCATCCATCCTGCGATCTTTTACACACAGCTATCCAGCAGCATCGAGGTATGCACACATGTACTTTTGTATCTGAATAATAGTGTACAGTGATGTAGTCATGTTATATGGGGGATGTATATGTTAGGCAATGTAAACGAATTTTAAATTCTAAAATGATAATTTTATAAGCTTCCGCAATATTTGTGCCTGGGACGAAAGCATTGCCTGTTATGCATATATTTATAATATATGAAACTGAGTGAGGGATATTGACTCACAGCCCAACAATTGAAATGTGGTAAGTTCGCGAAAAATTTGTAGTGATTTTTGTAAATTTGGGTCGCGACATTAGGAGAGGACTATGATATGTTGGGCCGGCCTGTTGAGAACTGCTTATTTTTTGCTGGAGAAGCTACTTGCAAGGAGCATCCTGACACTGTTGGTGGTGTAATGTTGAGTGGACTTCGGGAGGCCGTGCGGCTAATTGACATATTCACCACCGAAAATGATTATACTGCTGAAGTAGAAGCAATGGAGGTACGAGACATGTTCTTTAGTGTGAAAACCACTACAGGAAGATTGCATCTGGCCAAAAAGTTGTTGGGTTTCCTAGTTAAATCCTTGAAATCCTTTGCTAGGGCAAAGCAAGGGCTTACCACACTCAATTCATGGATGTTGGATTCTATGGGGAAAGATAGGACTCAACTGTTGCGCCATTATGTTCGTCTGCTTGTGCTTGTTTCAACTGATCTACTTGCAGTTCGTTCATCAGGCATAGGGAAAATTGTGAAGGAAAAAGTTTGTGTACTTACAAGTCATGACATACGTGCTATAGCAAGTTAGCTGGTTAATGTGTGGCTCGAAGTCTTCCGGAAGGCAAAAGCTTCTTCAAAGAGAAAATCCCTTAAAGATCCAGCTTCCAGAAAGCCACCTCTACGCTCTCATCATAGTTCTTTTGAAAATAAAAGAAGCTTACAAGATCCTTTTTCTTCTGGAAACTAGTATCCTTTCAATGTGAAAGAGAATGGAAAATCAATTGATATGGAGGAGTCAGTCAACCTAGGAATGTCTGAGGAAGAGTAGGCTGCCTTTGTTGCTGAAGCAGTTGCTTGACCTACTGCAAAAGCAACTGCTGAGGCACTTGCATCCACTGAAGCCAACTGCAACAAATTGCTGCAGCTTCCCAAGATTCCTTCTTTTCAGAAATTTGCTAGAAAGGAGCGAATATGCACAATTGGATGAAAGGAAGTGGCCTGGTGGTGTTTTGGGAAGACAAGATTGTATATCAAAAATAGACTCTAGGAATTGGAGAGTTAGGGACTGGTCTATTGATTTCTCTGCTACTTGTGTTAACCTTGATAGTTCCTGAATGTTAGTAGATAACCTATCTCAGAGGAGCCACTCGAATGATGTCGCTAGCCACTTGAAACTTAGGGAGCACTTTGGAGAAAGTTTGGTTGTGGACAACAGTATCTTCACAAAAGCATGAGTTGATACTAGAAGCATGATGGACGAGCAAATGAGAGCTCCATTTCCCAAGTTACTATAAACAAGGAGCGATTTAACAATCATCCTTGTGGAGCTGGTCGTATTAAACAAGCTATTGTCGACTATGTTGCATCGTTGCTAATGCTTCTTTATAAGGCAAGAAAAATTGATAAGGAGGGATACAAATCTATAATGAAGAAAACTGCAACAAAGGTAATGGAGCAGGCAACAGATGCAGAGAAAAACATGGTTGTTTCTAAATTTCTTGATTTTAAGCGCAAAAATAAGATTCGTTCTTTTGTGGACAAATTGATTGAGAGGCATATGGTAATGAAGCCAATCATGAAACCATGATGGTGTTAGGGATTGACTGGTTATGCTTTATTGGCCACTTCTCTGCAAGACCTATAAAAGCCTCTCTCTCTGCTTGAGTTCACTGCCTTAAAAGTTAGTGGTGCTAGACAAAGAGTTAATACAATTTGTAGTTTATGATTCAGAAGGTGGCCATGGAAGAAAAAACATGGTTCAGTGTTCTAAATCTTGATTGACCCTCAAAGCAAAGCAAAAGTTGCTTAAGTTGATGCCTTCTGCAAATTTTGTTGGAACTGATACTAGAATATGGCAAAGGAGGTTGTTTTTGGATGTTGAATCGACTTCTTTATCATAAATGGGCTAAAGAAAAGTGATGTGGCTCATCCATCCCATCTGGATTGTAGGCAATCGGTTAGTGATGAAATCACAGCAAGATCCTTATATTGATTGGTTTAACAAGGTTGTACTTTAAAGGGTGGTAGTCAAGCCCCAAAATTTAATTTTAGGATTCCTATAGACATCGTCAATTGTTGTTGCTCAGTTACAATAGTTACGAATTACTTACGTCATCGTCTTAATTTTTTGTGTCATGTGCTACCGAAAGCTCTGTCTCCTCCTGCTTGTTGATGGTAATTGTGCTTTTAAAGATATGATTGAAACTCTCTTTCTTTATTTATATATATATTTTGATTTTTACCTTAATAATGTTACAACCATTTAAATGAGATTGAATTTGAATCCAACGCCAATTATTATTTTTTGCTTTATTATTATTATTATTATTATTATTATTATTATTATTATTCACAACAGTTGTAATTTACTGTTTATAACAATGACAAATTTTGTCGGTTTTATGCAGTGTTTTAGGGTTTCATCCAAATTCTCGTTTCAGACATCTTTCTAAAAACACTTTTGGAGGACATGTTCATGGGTGTCAGCAATGTATCCAACGCTGCTTCAATTTGTTTGGTGCAATACAAGACCAAAATTCACCCAACTGTGAATCCTCAAACTCCCATGTGCTCTTTTCAAGTAAATCATAATAGGGTCATCATGGCTAATGTCTCTCTATCTTCTTCCACTTTACCGGTTGAGCATGTCCATCAAAAGTTGAGTGGTGACTCTTTTATTCGACCCCATTTGAGAAAGTTATCTCCTTACCAACCCATTTTGCCTTTCGAGGTAATTGGAATAAAACCCATAGCATTCTGCTAATTTAGTTGATTCATTGATTGTTGGAAAGTAATTGTTTTGATATATATTGGGTTCTAAATTTTTGGGTTTTAGCGTCTGTTAGTAAATGAATTGGTTGAATGCTTGATTGTGTGTTTGAATTTGAGTTGTTTTGGGGGATTTACTTGGTGGTCTTATTAATCTTTTCTTGGTTAAAACAAGTAACGTGATTACCACTATATATTTCTTCTGATATATACATATATATGTATAAACTTTAATAATATGCATGTTTTTTTGGTTTTGTAGGTTTCTTAGTTGTTTTCACTTTGCTGATTTAGTTGGCTGTGTTTGATTTTTTTTATTTAATTGTTTTTAATATGGTGAAAGTTTCTGCGTATTATAGATTATAGATGAGAGGATAAGCTATTTATGAATCAATCTCCAGCCATGTGTCAAATCAAAATTATGAAACTTCATCTTAATGCAAAGTTGTCTTATCGAGTCATGCTGATTCCAAAACAATGAATAGTCCCCCCCTCCCCCCACCCCCAGTTTCTCTTAGTGCTGTGGTATATTATCGTTACTTGACTAATACATTATGGTTGATTCTTGTTAATTCATACCAGACCCTCCATCATTAGCTACCCAAATGCATCTCATGTTAATGAATTAGTCTTTTTTTTTCTTAATTAGAGAGTTTTCATATTCTAGGTTTTGTCAGCGAAACTGGGAAGAAAGCCTGAGGATATCATTAAATTAGACGCAAATGAAAATCCATACGGTCCACCTCCAGAGGCAAGTTATATACATAACTAGACTTCCTTTCTGTTACCTACATTGTAAACATGAAAGAAGTTAAAGAAAAATTATCTGGGTTGAGTTTGATTTCTGTGTTTGGTTTGTATCAATTGCACACACCTTTCTTGCAATTGAGTAACCATTATCCCCTGATTGCAATTTTCAAATTATTTGTAGGTTCTTGAAGCTTTGGGGTCATTGAAGTTCCCATATATCTATCCTGACCCTGAATCTCGTCAATTGCGTGCTGCCCTTGCTGAAGATTCAGGGCTTGATTCTGATTATATTCTTGTGGGTTGTGGCTGCGATGAACTTATTGATCTGATCATGCGGTTAGAATTGGGAAACTTAGTTGGCTTATAAGGCCCTTAGTTTCTATTCTTCTGTAACTCCAAGCACTATTATTTTTTATCTAGTTCCTTTTCTGTTTTCAATTAATCTTTTGTTGCAGTTGTGTGCTTGATCCTGGTGACAAAGTTTTGGACTGCCCTCCAACCTTCACAATGTATGAATTTGATGCTGGTGTTAATGGGGCACAAGTTGTCAAAGGTGGAATCTGCTTTCTACTAGTTTTACTCTTAATTTCTTAATTATATATATATATATATATATATATATATATATATATATATATATTGCATCTTGGACACAGATTATTTTGATGGTAACCACTAGTTAATCCACAGGCATTTAACAAATTTGGCTCTTAAGTTGTTGAGCTGTTCATGTTTGTCAGCCTTCCGTAAATATTTATAAACATTTTAATATTCTATGTAGTTCCAAGGAAGCCAGACTTCAGCTTGAATATAGAACTCATTGCTGAGGCTGTTGAGCGAGAAAAACCAAAATGCATATTCCTAACTTCTCCAAATAATCCAGATGGAAGGTAAATATGTTTGAATGGCTTTTCCATATATATAGACATGAACATGGCGTTATATTCTATAAGAATTTTGTCGGATTGGCATATTTTCCAAGATAAAATATACTCCAAAAGGTACAAAGGGGGCGCAATGTTTGGAGTTATGCTGTCTCATTACTGTGAATATGCATGGCTGCCTTTTCTTTACCTGGTGACTTGCTACTATAATTTAGTTGCTTCTTTTTATCCTCTTTTGAGAGGGAGTTCTGAAATCATTATGGATATTTGATGAGCTTGTGGACTATATTCTAAATGAGGAACGTTGGAAACTGTAACCTTATTTTGCTGTGTTCTGTTCATCCATGTAGATTTTGTTTTGATACCTCAGTTAAATATGTTGATTGTAATTTGGCAGTATAATATGTTGATTGTAATTTGGCAGTATAATAAGTGATGAAGTTCTCTTGAAGATCCTTGACATGCCCATTCTGGTGGTGCTGGATGAAGCTTACATTGAGTTTTCAGGAATTGAATCTAGAATGCAATGGGTGAAGAAACATGATAATCTAATTGTTCTTCGAACATTTAGCAAACGAGCTGGTATGCTTGTGATATGTTTTTTCCAACTGTCAAGTTTTGCATGAATTTATATATTTCCCTTCAATTCTCTTGGTGGTGTGATGTTGATAGGGTTTTGAAATCTGAATGCTGAGGGTTTATTGTTTCTTTATTTATAAAAATGTAGAATAAATTATGTATCAGATTATGATTTTTGTCTACTTTTTATTGAATGGAAGGCAGCATCTATGTGTCTACCTCATCTCTTTTGGTATTAGAATAATCTCTCCCTGTTTAATGTTTCTGTTGTAATGACGTAAGGATTTTCTTATTCAGGTCTTGCTAAGAATGCAATTTTTAGACATTCTAATGAAGTGTTGGTTAAGGGTTATAGGCATATTTAACTTGGGCAGGAGTTTATGGAAAATAGGACCTGGCTTTATTGGGGATACTTTATGTGGGCTTTCTAGGGTTTTATTAAAAACTCATAAATATTAAATATGAATACTTCTCATTATAGCGGAAATGACTTGGTATTAGAACTCATATAAATAGATTTTGATCATTGATAATTTAAATAGACTTAAGATGTGAGGATTGAGTGTTTCTTTTGTGCGTGTGTTTGTGTTCTTGCTTTCTCCTTTTGTCATTATTGTTAACTATTACCTTTTTTAAACTTGCTAGTGCTTTGCAACACCTAAATAGAACTCCCATCATGATATGCCCTCATTCACTTTGGATAGAGTAGTAGTGCATTTTTGAGTTAAAAGATAGTATAGAAACAAATGTTGCTTTTGGTTTCAGGAGATCTCAGTTTTGCTGGACTATATTTACTTGAAATTGGCAGTAGTTTGTAGAAGATATTTTTAACTACTCTGTCTGCTAATTGTTTTCCAACACTGGAGTTCAATTACTGGTGGAACAATCATTTTGCATGTTGTTTCCATGTGGGTTTCCTGCTTAAAGGATCAAGTTCCATGTTAAACATTGGTAATTTGACCTTTCTGGTGCTGGATAGTGTTAGGTAGGTTTAAAATTTAAGAATTTAAAAAGGGGTGAGTGGTCTTAACTTAATAGATATTTTTTATTCCAAATATAAACTCTTTTTGTATGAATACAGCATCTTATATTCATCAGGCCTCAGATTTAGACAATGTTGAAGATCTCAATAACTCCTATGCATGCTTTGTCTCCGGGATATTCTTTGCTTGTGCATCTTCTTAGTTTCATGAATAGTATTCGAACTTCGGTAATCTACTGCAGGTGGTTTTAGTATTGGACTCTATGCTACCTTGTAGGAGATAAGTGTTAACTGCGTCAAATATACTTCACTAGTGCTTCACCTGAATTGGTAGAAATTGAAAAAAGGAAATCTCCAAGTTGATGTCTTAGCCATCTTCTATTTAGCTATTTTGGTTATACATTTACCCTTCTTTTTTTCTTTAAGATGAAGTTCACATATGTTGCTTTAGGCAATTTTCATCTATCTCAGTCCTTTGAATTGTGGTTAACTATATATACTTTTGGAAGTAAACATGAAACTTGTATCCTCTGTAAGATAGTAAAGTTCTAATATGCTTTTGGGGACGAAAATTCTGAATGTATATATCAATCTTGATAGGAGGTATTTGCTTTACTGGCTCATCAGGGTATTTCTGGCAATTAAATATCTTTCAATGAATCATTCTCAACAAAATATTTTATAATCCTTGCCTTTTATATTTACTTATTTCTCTTTGTGTATGTGTGCTTATGTCTATCCCGTATCCCCCGACTTCCCCATCCCGCCCCTCTCAAGAAATGGGAAAGTATAACTAAAACTTAATAAAGAGAATTAACAATTATTGCAGGTTTAGCTGGGCTGCGTGTTGGATATGGCTCATTCCCTCTGAGCATAATTGAGTATTTGTGGAGAGCAAAGCAGCCATACAATGTTTCGGTGGCTGCTGAAGTTGCTGCATGTGCTGCATTGCAGAACCCAGAGTATCTAGAGGTTCTTACTGTGTGTATATAAACACACACACACCACACACCATACACATATATATGTATATAATTGTTCCTAGTATAGATTTTGGTGTTTATTTAAGGCTTTATAAAAAAAGTGGTATATATTTTTCTAAAAAGAGGATATTCTGGTGTCTGGATTCCCTTATGCTTAAAAATCATTCCTAATATTGCTCTCTAAAAATCTCCAGAGGGTGAAAGAGGCCTTGGTACGAGAACGAGATAGGCTTTTTAAACTTCTTAAGGAAGTACCATTTCTGAATCCATATCCTAGCTATTCTAATTTTATTCTATGTGAGGTGACATCTGGAATGGATGCTAAGAAGTTAAAGGTACATAATCTCCCATTCTCTCATTCACCACTGGTTTGCTCTGTGAATTATTGTGTAATATTATGCATCTAATGGTTTTCAAGGTGGGGACAGGGTTGCATGCCAATGTGCACCCTCATTCAGTAGGTTTATTTTGCAAGCATTGTTGACTTATGCCAAAATGAGAACAATGATGATGGGTGTTTATTTGCAGGATGACCTTTCAAAAATGGGTGTAATGGTCCGTCACTATAACAACAAAGAGTTGAAGGGCTATATCCGTGTGACTGCTGGGAAGCCTGAACAGACAGATGCCTTGATGGACTGCTTGAGCCGCGTCTCTTGATTCCTCTGCAAACTGACACCTATCTGCTATCTGCACTGTCTTCCTTTCAAGTCTGTGTTGAATTGAATTCTTCTGTCATTCATTTGTCGTAGTCGTATGCATTAGAACTATGTCCTTTCCATGAAATTTGTCATTGCTTTTTCTTGGCACTTGCTTTTCTTTTTCAGATCAAGGAAAACCAAAACCCCATTCTTTCTTTTCCTATTTTCAATATCACTAAGATCATGTTTGATGATACATTTGATAATATAAGATTAAAATGGGATTGAATTAGATGATATAATTTTATCTTATGTTTGATATGTGCAAAGATTAAAAGTAAATAGGATACAATTGAAATGTTTATTAAAAGTAAAGATAATTTAAATTTATAAATTTTTTCTGATAAATTTATTTAAAATTTTTTTAACCAAAATGCATATTATTATATTTTTTATAGTTAATAGTTATTTTTTAATCAAAATTGAATTTTTTAATAAAAATGTTTTTTTTAATTAAATGTTTCAATAAATAAATTTTGTTAAAAAATTAATTTTTATTAAAAAGGTTTCTATATTTTTAAGTATTTTTTATTTTTTAAATTAAATATATCTATTTAAGAAAATAAACTTTTAAAAATAAGCTGATTTTTTAAAGAAAAAGTACACTAATTTTTAAAATGTTGTGTTTTTATTTTTTCCATTTTCATTTCTTGTCGAAAAGAGAAAAAGTGAAAAAATTAAAAATAAAAAGAGAACAATAAAAAAGAAAAAAAAAGAAAATTTAAACATATGAAAAAATACTTGTTAAATATATAATTCAAAATATTGTGAATAAAAACATATAACATAATAATTTTTATGACTAAGAGTTTAATTTAAAAAATGATTTAAATCATTGATTATTTAAGAAAAATATATTTTCTATAAACTTTTAATTATCTTAAAAATTATTATTTTGTCTAAACTATATTTTTCTTTATACAAGAAAAAAAAAAAAAAAAGAAAGAAAAAAAAGTGATAAAAAGAAAAAAGAAAAAAGAGATAGAAAAAAGAGAAAAAAAAGGAAAAAAAAGAAAAAGAAAATATAATTTGAATTAATAAATTAAAAAAAGAGATCATTATTATTTTATTTAATGTTTGAGTTCATTTTTAAATGTAAATTTTGAAAGATAAAATATAAGTATAATTATCTAATCATATGAGATTAAAAAGTAATCTTCTCGTTTTAAAAAGAATTGAATTATCCTATACTAGGAAAATAACTAGTTCTCTTTATAATCCAATCATTTCTTTTTATGTGCACACTAAATATAAGTGGGTTGTCTTTCAATATATATATATATATATATATATATATATATATATATAACATAAGATAGAATGAATATGATAATTATTTTATCTTATGATTCATCTTATACAGTAAAGATGAGCTAATGCTTTTATCTATGTAAGGTCCGAAATTTAATATGTACTCTTTATGATTTTGTGATGTACGGGCAAGTCACATTTGATACAAATCATAAGGAATGAATGTTTTTAAGTTTCAAATGTGTATGAAATGCAAAACAGGTAGTGAAGCAAATTGGATACGAATGTAACAGGGAAATTCTGGGAAAATTGCAGCAGAACTGTTGCAGAAAAGGAGTAGATCGATCTCTCATTCAAAGCAAATCAATCTTGGATAGGTTCTGGATAGAACAGATCGATCTCATTCAAGGGCCAGATCGATCTCGATATGATTCTGTGTAAAGAAGATCGATCTCATGCTAAAGAGCAGATCGATCTCCTAAGCATAAAAAGTCGAATTCTAAAGAGATAAATACAGGGCAAATCGATCTCTCATCATTAGGAGATCGATCTCCAAAGGCAATTTTATATATATTGGACTTCTGCACTTTATTTTTTCGAGAGCACCCAATCCCCATTGGAACTAAAGTAAAACCTAACTTTTCAACTCTAAAAATCATCACCTTTTAAGCAGTTTTGAGTGTGATTCATTTAAGCAAAGTTGTTCTTAGTGAAGAGGAGAACAACATAGTTGGAAACTAGAAGTTGAAATCAAGGATTGAAGGAGCAAGGTGAATTTTCCCCAAATTGACAAAAAGAGAAAAAATCAAGCTAGGTAAGATTCAATTCACCAACTTCAAGTATGTTAATATAGGTATCTTGATGAGTTGATTGGTGTATGTTTGAGTTGCTGAAAACACCTTGAATATGAAAATTTTCATGACCTAGAATTTGACATGAAATTGAGAAAAATGAGAAAAAACTGAGTAGGCATGGATTTAAGGATGAAATAAGCATGTATGTATGATTGTAAGATAGTTTTATGAAATACATAAATTGGAATAGATGAGAAAAGAAAATAGGTATATGAGGTATATGGTGAAATACCATGTGGGAGAAAATGATGAAATGGAGGCATAAGGAGATCATGCCGGTTTAATTCGAATCAGTAGACTTGGACGAGTCTAATAGGTTCTCGAGAAATGAGTTGTAAAATCGAAAGGGACTTAAGAGAGAGTAAAGTCCAATAAGCTGAAATAAAGCCAAATGAGTATAAAAAGGCCTAAATGCATTGATTTATATTCATGCAAGTGAAACTAAGTATATTAAAGTATACTCATGTGAATGATTATTAACAACTTCGAAAGTTAAATTGGAAGCTGATCGGACTGCGAGAGTGAGCAGCACTGAGGAAGTGAGGTCACGTGATGTGATCCGAGGTAAGGTAATTTCGTGAGTAGCTAGTGGTAACTACACGTATTTCGAATAGAATTTCGATTATTATACTGTATATGAAATACCGTGTATAGAAAAGTTTCGGTAGGAATCGATAATGGTCAAATTGTGGTTTTATCCAAATTGAAGGGTAAAAAGCTTAGGAAGCATGTTTGTGACTAGTTTTGATAGTTGCATGGATAAAATGGCTAATGTTTTCATGTATATGCGAAAACAGTACCTGTTAGTGCCGATTTGATTTGATTGAGTGAAATTTCAATTGAAATAAGTCATCTATCGGGTTTGTGTGAAAACCATTGGTGCTAGAGTGATAATCGCACTAGATTTTATGGGATATGCATCACATAGTACTTGAGTATTTCTCGTACTTGATTTTAATGCGATTTGTGCATGATAGAGTACTGGAGCATTGCTCGTACTCAGTTTTATTGATTGATGCTTGATAGAGTATTGGAGCATTGCTCATACTCAGTTTTACATGACATAGTGCTGGGAGCATTGCTCGCACTATTTTATATGACCTTATGCATGAGCACGTGTTAGGAGTTTACTCACATGTACCAGTTTTGAAAGAGAGCATGAAACAACCGTGTTGGGAGCCTGTGCTGACTGTGTGTCGCACCGATTATATGCTCGCACGTGCCAAATTTTGAGATATGGCCGAGTGTCATTACCCAAATTACCTAAAAATCAGAGTAAATTTTTCGCTTTTTCATTTATTATTTAATTCTTATATTTCTCTCGTTGTGACCATCCTACAAATAGTTGGGCTATGATTCGGTGTTAGTCACCTCACACTAGTTACCATTCCATTTCCATTTTTACATTCATATATCAGAGTCTATTATTCTTTGACTTTAACTAAATACATACACAATGGTATTTATAACTCTACATCCCCGACATCATATCTGTTTACAGTACTGTGCATTACATATTTAGATACAAAACTCTACAAATGTGTATACCTGTCTCTCGATGGGAAGCAGCGGATACCAAGCATACAAGTCCTCAGCCGCTTAATAACTATTGCAAGTGCTCTGAAAAGATGGGAAAATAAGGGGGGTGAGCAAACCACACGCTCAGTAAGGCAATTATGCAAGTAAGTAGATAGCTCCACTGTCTATATGCTCATAATGTCATGCCCTTAAAATCCATTTCTTTTCATTTAAAATTTCACGCACAAAGTCATGCAAACATCGATGACTTAGTTTATAAAACTGTTCGTGCATATATAAGTCATACTACTTATGCATCAAAGCATTTTATGTGACATCATTAAATCATAATAAGTATGAATTTAATCAAGATCATGTAGTCTTTCATGTCATGTAAGACAAATCATGAATTTCAAATGAAAGAATGGAAAACTTCACATGCTACTGCATTTAAATCAATTCATTAAAACTGCAGTAAAAACTAACCCTTCCGGGTCAATCAACTCATAAAACAATCTCATAATTCCATTTTAAACTCATAAAACAATTCGTTAAAATTCATTATAAAACTTCGATTATAAAACCACCCTTCTTTTAGGGTCACATATCATAAAATCATGAAATCGGGGGCCTGACCCCTCCCTCGGGTCTACCCTGGTCTATTGACCAATAGTTATATCATGTGAGACAATCCGCTGATTATATCAGTAACATCGAGGACTATGGCCATATCCTAGTGATCCCTGGCAACACGGTACCTAGTGTGGGGGGTATCACACCTGAAACGGGAGGTGGGTCGTCCTACCCGCCAGAACAGCATAACACCAGGATTGCGAGGGCAAGGCTTGCTGCCTCGTGGCTAATGCCACTCCACTCCAACAATCCCCACAGTACAGTGTACTCCGCGTGACATACACGGTACAACGTACTCCGTGAACCCAAGCTCAATCAGGGGTGCCTGCAATAGGTCTTATCCACCCAAATCATCTCTGTCTCAGAATGCACGTGTGAGCATATCATCTCACTGTGACACACAGTCTACAGGAGGCTCCAATACAGCTATATGCATGTAATATAAATCCCTGTGCGAGCGAAGCTCTAGTACGGCTCCATGCATATTCATGATATCAGAAAATCTCGTGCGAGCGAAGCTCTAGCACGGTTTTATAAAAATCAGTAAAATCTGCATATGAACAGCGCTCCAGTACGACTTAAACTGATTATAATTTCAAGTAAAATCCACGTACGAGCAATGCTCTAGTACGGATATGTATAAAAACTCAGTGAAAACCTTGTACGAGAAAAACTCCAGTACGACATTCAAATGAATTATAAAAACCATATAAAACTTTGTAGGAGCAAGCTCCAGCACAAATGAATGCTCAAGTAAATCAAATCTCGTGCGAGTTACACTCCAGCACGACTTTATGCATAATTAAATCAACTCTCGTGCGAGTTACACTCCAGCACGGCTTTATGCAATATCAAATCAAAACAGGATGCGAGCTAAGCTCCAACATCTCTCATGCATGTCAAATCATTAAAACTAGTGCGAGCAATCACTCTAGCACCATTGTATGCATACCACGTCAAAACAAATCAAAACATGTCAAAACATGTCAAAACAGAGTGCGAGCTAGGCTCCAGCACCTCTCATTTCACAATAATAAAAATAAGTGCGAGCACCATGCTCTAGCACATTTCATGCATATGATGTCACACAAGTCGGTGCGAGTAACCGCTCAAGCACATTTATGCACACTCACAAACGCAGATATAGTGCGAACTATATGCCAGCACTATCTGTTTCCATATAAACTTGATAGTTGGCCTATTTTCCAAAGAAATTTCCATTTAAATACAAATAACACTTACGTAGTGTTATCATATGAAATTCATGCAATTACTGGCCAATCTATCGCTTTGCTTTGATTAAAACCAATAAAATCCTTAAACCATAAATTTCCTTAAATCATGCATTTAATGTATGTCATGCTTTCACCATCCTTAGGTGAACTTCCCTTAATAGGGGTAAAATAGTCTTTTCACCTATTTCGATCCTCAAAATCATTTAAACCACTTTTAGGATCATTATACATAATCAAGGTATACATACATATTCAGTGTACAGAAAAACTATTAAAATACGCGTAGCTACCTCTAGCTACTCACATAATTCCCTTACCTCATTTTTCTATACAGTGTGACCTTTCCACTGATGACTCGTCACGCAGTTCGATTTGTTCCGAATCCAAATCAAATCTCCGGCACTGCGGATAAATGTTCATCAGGTCAAATACAATACAATTTAATTGTATTTCATATTCTCTGGGCTTAATTTAAATCATTGGGCCCGTTTACCCATATTGGGCCCGATTGCACGATAATGGGCCTTTATCGGCCTTAAGCCCGTTTACCACACTTTTATCGAGGCATATTGGGCTTATTGGGCCCATCAGTATTTATTTAGCCTCGTTCTAAACTCTCGGATATCTCAATTTAGTATTTACGACAATTAATCCAATTTTTCAGAATTTAATTCATTTATGCGAAAATTAAATTCGAAATTCATCAACACGCATAACGATGTAAATTGTCGTAAATAAGGGCTACTTACCCAAGATTCCATGATCGTACACAAATCAAGACTGTCTCGAGCTCTCGATTGACGCCAATCGTCGAGTTACACAATTAAAATATTTTTCCGGGTAAATTTCCAATCGGATATTAATCAAATTAAATATTTCGAAATTTAAATCGGTAAATTCGACCGCTCACCGACTTACCCGAAGCTCGATTGCATCACTGAAATTTTTCTCAAATTTTTTGTCTTTTTATTTTTCCCTTTTTCTTCCTTTTTTTCCTTCTCTTTTTGGCTAAACCGGTCCGGTCTGGTTCAACCCGATTCAGACCGGTTCGGTCCAGCGGTTCGGTTTGGTTCGATCCAGCGGTTCAGTCCGGTTCAGCATCATTTGGTCGTTCCGACGCCATTCGACCGGTTCTCCGATCGATTCCACCGCCGTTCGGTGCGCCATTGCCTGGGCTTCCAAAATCGGGTCTCGGGTTAGACCAAATCGACGCCGATGGCCACCGATCGACGTTTCTTCCCCGCGGCCTCTCCTTCATTTTTCGACGTTCTCCGCCGTTCTCGACGCGCGTCACCGCCGCTGGTGGGTCGAGCGGTGGTCGGGCTCCTCTCCCGGTCATTACCCGCACCTCTGCTTCGCCGGTGGCTTGCTTGACGGAGGGAACCGACTCCCTCGGTTCCGTCTCCCTTAATTTCGCTTGTTTCTTCTCTGTTTCCTTAATTCGCGTTTTCAATTTCGGTTTTTTTTTTTACTTTATTTATTTATTTATAATTAAATTTTATTATTATTTTATTTAATAAAATAATAATAAAATTTCCAAAAATATCTAAAAAATTCTATTTTATTCATTTAATCCGTAAATAAATTTATCAGTCCGATTTTACCTTTTCGGTATATTTTTCGATTATTTTCGGGATTATTTTTCCATACGAAAATTTCGGTTTATTCCAATAAATTCATATCTTGATCAATTTAACCCGAAATTTAATTATTTCTTCGTTATTGATCAAGATTTCTCAAGCCATTATTTTTAATTAAAATTTTCTTGTCCCAATTAATACCGAATTTTGATCTTTTGACCGTTTTACCCTTGCACGTGTTCGGGAATACCATTTCAATCCTTTTGCATTTTTAAATGCACTCAAAAATTTCTATTTATTCCCTTTTGCTCTTACGTTAAAAATATCGGGTCTTACAATCTCCTCTACTTAATAAATTTGGTCCTCCAAATTAGAACCAAGACAAATGAGTCCATAAATAACTCCGGGTACATCTATCGTATCATATACTGTCATCCTCAAGTGACTTTCTCCGGAGTGTAATACTACCAACATAGTTGACTAGGGAGATAATCTTAAACCTCAACACTTTCTCCTTCCGTCTAATAATCGAATCGATTTTTTTTTTATCATATGTTATACTTTCATTGAGCTAAGCTTTTAGAGCTCATGTCCGATTACATATGGGTTCAGATAATATTTCTGAAACATCATAAGATAGGACACATAGTGGATGCCTGCTAATTCAAGTGGTAACACCAACCTACAGGTCTTATCTCCCACTTGTCCAATATCTCTATCCGAATCTCATTACGTCCTTAAGACAAGTAACTGCCAATAATAATGATTCACCCTCGGTGAATTTCAATGGTTTTCTGTCTCGTGTCAGCATAACTTTTCTATCTGCTCTGAGGTGTTCTTAATCTCTCACAAATCAACTGAACATCCTCAGAGATTCGTCTTACCAATTCGAGAGCAATTCTCTATCTGTCACCCACTTCTTTCTTATCCAAATCGAGGAACAACTCCCTACGGCCATACAATGCCTCATATAAAATATCATCCCGATACTCAAGTGACAACTATAATTATTGGCGAATTCGATTAGTAACAACTGATCATCCCAGGAGCTTACAAAATCAATGGCACACACTCTCATCACATCCTCCAGAACCTGTACAGTCTTCTCTAACTGACCATCTGTCTGAGGACGAAAAGCTGTGCTAACTCTCAATCAGGGTCCCATAGCTTCCAAAAATAATATTCCTAGAAGCGGGAATCCCTATCTGATACCACGCTCACTGGAACGCTACACAATGTTCCACCATTTTCCGTACACATACATCCGCCTACACACTCAGAGTATCTGGGGATTTCATAACCAGAAGGTGGGTAACTAAATCAATCTATTGACTATCACCCAAATAGCCTCATGATTTATCCGGGTCCTCTGTAATCCATCACAATATTCATGGTAACTTGTTCCCATTTTTGTGTCAATATAGGTGGAGGCTGCAATAACCCTGCAACTTCTTTTACTCTACCTTACTCTGCTGACATACGAGACACTTGTCCACAATCTCTACAATATCACTTTTCATACCTGACCACCAATACCCTTTTCAGAGATTTCGATATATTTATTATTTCTCGGATGCACTGTATAACCCGAAGAGTGAGCTTCTGACAATAACATTATCTCATCAACTATGGTCCTAGGGAACACTTATACTGTCTCTGAACCTCTGTAAGTCATCATCACTCACTGTGAACTCTGTCACTATACCCTTCTGAATCTGACCCACACTATCGACACCATATCGATAATCATGCTAAGCCTGGAAAATCCGATCACACAAATCCGGTTCTAACCTCAAGCTAGCTGTCACACAATCATCGTCATCATTAGAAGGGATCACATCACTACTGAGGTTCACAACTGCTTTAGCAGCTCACGCTCCCTGACCATCATATGTGATACCATCCCGAGGCTCTTTCTGCTCAAGGCATCAGCCATTACATTAGCCTTCCCTAGGTGGTGCAATATTCATAATCATAATCCTTAGAAGCTCTAACCCTCTTGGTTATCTCATATTCTACTCTTTCTGTGAAAACAGATACTCGGGGCTTTTACGCGTAGTGCATACCCGAAATTTCTTACCATATAAGTGGTGGCGCCATACTTTCAGTGTAAACGCTACGGCTGCTAACTCTAAATCATGGGTCGGATAGTTTCTTTTATGGTCCTTGAACTATCTGGATCCATAAGCGACTATCTTCCCATTTTACATCAATACACAGCTCGATCTTTATTTTGAGGTATCCATACACACTGAAACCTCTTGAGCTGTTGGTTATGGTGAGAATACTTACGGTGGTCAGTTTATACCTCAATATACCAAAACTCATAGAAGCCACTTTCATACTTATCATACCACTCATATGAAATCTTTTTCTAAACGAGACGTGTCTACTGAACAGCCTATTTTCTAGAAACTCTCAACACCTCGTCTGTAAGACAGTTTCCTGTTGCTACTCATGCTCTTCCCTGGACTTCGAATACATCGAAATATCATCGCTAAAGATGACAACCAATCGGTCCAGGTAAGCTTTAATACCTCATCATAGTTGAGTTCCACTAAATATTTCGATCACCCATATTCTTGACCTTTGTACGCATAAACATATAATGTCATTTCGTAATCGTTTCTGTTCAAGCTACTAACCCGCGTCATTTCTTTTTTTCTTATATTAACGGCTTTTTATAAAATTTTTATTTTTAAGCCTTCATAATTAATCAAATCCTATATTTCTTTATCGTACCAGTAAAGGTAACCAAATTTTAAATGTATGCTTTACGACTGTCAATTTCAATTTCTGGTTATGTGTACGCTTCTAGACGCTGTGAAATCTTTAGGCAGGGAAGTATGTTGAAATACCTTTATTAACCTTCAGACTTGACCACAATTACTTTACATATCAAGGATATCCTTACCTTGCATACGCCTCTTATTCCAATACATCTCGTATGCAAGATCTATCACATCTCTCACTCGCTTATAAGCAACTGAAGGCGGTATGAATAAATACGTGGCACCAGGATCAATTAAAATAATTATTTCATTATTCTTAACCAGTGTGGTATCTTCCACCATATCATATGAAACATCTATAGTGTCCTGGTCCAAGGCATACACTCGCCCTCGTCCAACGTCTTACTTCCGTGGTAACTACCACACATCCTACACTGTTCACACTGCTACTCTGTTATACTGTTACGTAGCAGGTTGGGATCCTCAAATCACAATACCCCTCAAAAGTGCTGAAATTGGATACACTGGGGCCTTACCAATCATCTTACCCCGTGACTCATCAGCTCTAATCTTTTACCAACTACCTTTTTCCCGTTCTGACATCTCTGTCATTCTCTATTCTCTTTTGTCTCTATTTCGACCCTTACTACCTTTCTCAATCTTAGAGGCATGCAACACATAATCTTATTCACACAACTGTAGTCTGCGTACTGCCTCTGCATAGGTAGTGATATCTAATGGCCATTCAGACTCAAATCGACAATCTGAGCCCTTCCATGAACTTTTAGACATATTGACTCTCATCATTTATCGTGTCCGAGTCATATCTGCCCAGAAATATAAACTGAGTTTCATACTCATTAATCCACCAGTTCCTCTGGGTCAGAGTAAAGAATATCATCTGTTATTCCTTTAAACAATACCCAGGATATTCTATCACCGGAATACATCTGAAATTATTTTTTTAAGTCCATTCTGGATGTCTAACTCTTAACATGGGTCGAGTGGACTTCCACCAATGGTCCAACTCGCCCTCAAATACCTTGCATACACTGAGCTATTAGCTCGCAAAATGATCTCCACACTTTGCTCCAACCTCGCGAAGCGTGTCTCAATACCGTCCGATCTCTCTGTCGGATTCTGTGGGGCATGCTCAACGTAAGCCTCCACGTCAATCTCATCTCAAGTCTCATGTAGCGACTCAGTACGACTCTCAGGCCTACCTTTACGGCCTCAAGCTCGTGTACTCGCCTCTCTACCATAGCGGCTATCAGTTAATGAGTATATTCTTGCATTTAAAACCAAATTCTTAGTTGTACTTCCATCTCGATATACACAATTGTATCTAAATAATGCACTATACATGGGGATGTAAACTTCCTTAACCACTAACACCGACTCATATCAGGCCAACTTAAGCTCTGATACCATTACCTATCACGACCCAAATTACCTAAAAATTAGAGTAAATTTTTCACTTTTTCATTTATTATTTAATTCTTATATTTCTCTCGTTGTGACCATCCTACAAACAGTTGGGCTATGATTCAGTGTTAGTCACCTCACACTATTTACCATTCCATTTTTATTTTTACATTCATATATCAGAGTCTACTATCCTTTGACTTTAACTAAATACATACACAATGGTATTTATAACTCTACATCCCCGACATCATATCTGTTTACAGTACTGTGCATTACATATTTAGATACAAAACTCTACAAATGTGTATATCTGTCTCTCGATGGGAAGCAACGGATACCAAGCATGCAAGTCAATTTAATCAAAATCATGTATTCTTTCATGTCATGTAAGAGAAATCATGGATTTCAAATGAAAGCATGGAAAACTTCACATGCTACTGCATTTAAATCAATTCATTAAAACTGCAGTAAAAACTAACCCTTCCGGGTCAATCAACTCATAAAATAATCTCATAATTCCATTTCAAACTCATAAAACAATTTGTTAAAATTCATTATAAAACTTCGATTATAAAACCACCCTTCTTTCAGGGTCATATATCATAAAATCATGAAATCGGGGGCCTGACCCCTCCCTCGGGTATACCCTGGTCTATTGACCAATAGTTATATCATGTGAGACAATCAACTGATTATATCAGGAACATCGAGGACTATGGCCATATCCTAGTGATCCCTGGCAACATGGTACTTAGTGTGCGGGGTATCACACCTGAAACGGGAGGTGGGTTGTCCTACCCACCAGAACAGCATAAGACTAGGATTGCGAGGGCAAAGCTTGCTGCCTCGTGGCTAATGCCACTCCACTCCAACAATCCCCACGGTACAACGTACTCTACGTGACATACACGGTACAACGTACTCCGTGAACCCAAGCTCAATCAGGGGTGGCTGCTATAGGTCTTATCCACCCAAATCATCTCTGTCTTAGAATGCACGTGTGAGCATATCATCTCACTGTGACACACAGTCTACAAGAGGCTCCAACACGGCTATATGCATGTAATATAAATCCCTGTGCGAGCGAAGCTCTAGCACGGCTCTATGCATATTCATGATATCAAAAAATCTCGTGCGAGCGAAGCTCTAGCACGGTTTCATAAAAATCAGTAAAATCTGCGTACGAGCAGTGCTCCAGTACGACTTAAACTGATTATAATTTCAAGTAAAATCCTCGTACGAGCAATGCTCTAGTACGTATATGTATAAAAACTCAGTGAAAACCTCGTACGAGAAAAACTCCAGTACGACATTCAAATGAATTATAAAAACCATATAAAACTTTGTGCGAGCAAGCTCCAGCACAAATGAATGCTCAAGTAAATCAAATCTCGTACGAGTTACACTCCTGCACGACTTTATGCATAATTAAATCAAATCTCATGCGAGTTATACTCCAGCACGACTTTATGCAATATCAAATCAAAACAGGATGCGAGCTAAGCTCCAGCATCTCTCATGCATGTTAAATCATTAAAACTAGTGCGAGCAATCGCTCCAGCACCATTTTATGCATACAACATCAAAACAAATCAAAACATGTCAAAACATGTCAAAATAGAGTGCGAGCTAGGCTCCAGCAGCTCTCATTTCACAATAATAAAAATCAGTGTGAGCATCATGCTTTAGCACATTTCATGCATATGATGTCACACAAGTCGGTGCGAGCAACCGCTCAAGCACATTTATGCACACTCACAAACGCAGATATAGTGCGAACTATATGCCAGCACTATCTGTTTTCATATAAACTTGATAGTTGGCCTATTTTTTAAAGAAATTTCCATTTAAATACAAATAACACTTACAAAGTGTTATTATATGAAATTCATGCAATTACTGGCCAATCTATCGCTTTGCTTTGATTAAAACCAATAAAATCCTTAAACCATAAATTTCCTTAAATCATGCATTTCATGCATGTCATGCTTTCACCATCCTTAGGTGAACTTCCCTTAATAGGGGTAAAATAGTCTTTTCACCTATTTCGATCCTCAAAATCATTTAAACCACTTTTAGGATCATTATACATAATTAAGGTATACATACATATTCAGTGTACAGAAAAACTATTAAAATATGCGTAGCTACCTCTAGCTACTCACACAATTCTCTTACCTCATTTTTCTATACAGTCTGACCTTTCCACTGATGACTCGTCACGCAGTCCGATTTGTTCCGAATCCAAATCAAATCTCCGACACTGCGGATAAATGTTCATCAGGTTAAATACAATACAATTTAATTGTATTTCATATTCTCCGGGCTTAATTTAAATCACTGGGCCCGTTTACCCATATTGGGCCCGATTGCACCATAATGGGCCTTTATCGGCCTTAAGCCCGTTTACCACACTTTTATCGAGGCCTATTGGGCTCATTGGGCCCATCAGTATTTATTTAGCCTCGTTCTAAACTCTCGGATATCTCAATTTAGTATTTACGACAATTAATCCAATTTTTCAAAATTTAATTCATTTATGTGAAAATTAAATCTGAAATTCATCAACATGCATAACGATGTAAATTGTCGTAAATAAGGGCTACTTCCCTCAGATTCCATGATCGTACACAAATTGAGGCTGTCTCGAGCTCTTAGTTGATGCCAATCTTCGAGCTACACAATTAAAATATTTTTTCGGGCAAATTTTCAGTCGGATATTAATCAAATTAAATATTTCAAAATTTAAATCGGTCAATTCGACCGCTCATCGACTTACTCGAAGCTCGATTGCATCACTGGAATTTTTTCCAAAATTTTTCCCTGTTTTCTTCCTTTTTTTCCTTCTCTTTTTGGCTGAATCGGTCTGGTTCGGTTCAACCCGGTTCAGTCCGGTTCGGTCCAGCGGTTCAGTCCGGTTCGGCATCATTTGGTCGTTTCGGCGCCGTCCGACCGGTTCTCCAACCGATTCCACCCCCGTTCGGTGTGCCATCGCCTGGGCTTCCAAAATCGGGCCTCGAGTTGGACCAAATCGACGCCGATGGCCACCGATCGACGTTTCTTCCCTGCGACCTCTCCTTCATTTTTTGGCGTTCTCCGCCGTTCTCGACGCGCGTCACCGCCGCTGGTGGGTCGAGCGGTGGTCGGGCTCCTCTCCCGGTCATTAGCCGCACCTCTGCTTCGCCGGTGGCTTGCTGGACGGAGGGAACCGACTCCCTCGGTTTCGTCTCCCTCAATTTCGCTTGTTTCTTCTCTGTTTCCTCAATTCGTGTTTGCAATTTCGATTTTTTTGTTACTTTATTTATTTATTTATATTTAAATTTTATTATTATTTTATTCAATAAAATAATAATAAAATTCCCAAAAATATCTAAAAAATTCTATTTTATTCATTTAATCCGTAAATAAATTTATCAGTCTGATTTTAACTTTCCTGTATATTTTTTGATTATTTTCGGGATTAGTTTTTCATAAGAAAATTTCGGTTTATTCCAATAAATTCATATCTTGATCAATTTAACCCGAAATTTAATTATTTCTTCATTATTGATCAAGATTTCTCAAGCCATTATTTTTAATTAAATTTTTCTTGTCCCGATTAATGTCAAATTTTGATCTTTTGACCGTTTTACCCTTGTACGTGTTCGGGAATACCATTTCAATCCTTTTGCATTTTTAAATGCACTCAAAAATTTCTATTTATTCCCTTTTGCTCTTACGTTAAAAATATCGGGTCTTACACTGAGGGCTATTGAAAAACTATTATCCATGGTATGAGGGCTAAGACCTATGGCAGGCACCCCGACCTTGAGATTGGGTCCATGGAGTACGATGTACCGTGAGTACACGATGTTATTGAGTTGTGAGCTGACGGTAGAGGATTTGACCCGCCTCCCGTTACAACAAATGTGAGACCCCGCACACCGAGTACTGTGTAGTCTGGGATCACGAAAAATGAGTTATGATCATAATCTCGAACATGTAGTCACCTATCTTGTTTCATTTACTTAAGATTTCTTGATTGAATTATCACATGATTTTATAATCTAAAAATGTGATTTTATGAATTGTGAAAAGGGTAACCCAAGGGATGGGTGAGGCTCGAATTTTCATGTTCTTAACATGATAAAATGCCATATTGTTTTGATTTAATTGAAATGGCATGATAAAATGTGATTTACATTAATTACATGAGAAATGCAATATTTTGCATAAACTGCTGAGATTTATTAAACCAGTATGTTTTCAGTTCATACTAACGATTTGTATCTATATATATTGCATAAATGTTTCAAGAAAGATACATGCTTTAGATGTGAATCGAAAAGGAAATGATTTAATGGCATGAGCATTATATTTTATAGATAGTGTGGTTATCTACTTGCTTGTTTTATTTCCTTACTGAGCTGTGAGCTCACCTTCTTTTTATTTTCCCCTCTCTACAGAGCGTTCACAGTAGGTGGACACGGCTGAGGACTGGTATTCCTTGATCCGCTGCATACCTATCTTACGAAAGGTATACACATTTGAACGTTTTGTACTGAACAATGTAAAAGCACAGTTATATAAATAAATGTACGGTCAGGGATGTATATGTACAAGTAATTATATTAATGTATATGAATTTACTTTTAAGAAAAGAGTACTTACAGTCAATAGATAACTGTATTGACATGTATGCATATTATGGAATGAATGTACTTAAGGTGACTAATATCGAATCACAGCCCAACGGTTTGGTGTTGAGTTATGACAGAAAGAGAGGTAAGTAAAATGCAAAAAATTTGTGGTGGTTTTTGGTATGTCAGGTCACGTGAGGGGAGGTCATGATAGAATGGTATCAGAGCTATGTTGGTCTGATGTGAGTCGGTATTAATAATTAGGAAAGTGTACATCCCCATATTACTGTGCTTTGTTCAGCAACAATTGTGTATACGAGATGAGAATCAGGCTAATTAATGGTTATAAATGCAGGAATTGAGCCATTATGATAAATACCAGCCATGGTAGAGGGGTTAGAGGTAGGGCTCGAGGTCGTAGAGGTAGGCCTGAGACCCGAGATGAGACGACAGGTCTCACACAGGTACTTGAGAGTACCGAGGAACGCTTCACGAGATTAGAGTGTCGCCTTGAGACTATAGTGGAGTTACTGGCACAAACTTTTCCATGTGGACAGGGGCAGGATGCAGGGACTGCGCCTGAAGAGGCAGCTGCACCTAGTACGCCTGTAACACCAGCTCAGACGCCATAGCCTACAGATACTCCTACACGCCTTCTCAGGTTGCTCCACGACAGGGCGGTAGTGCTTTGGGGTATGGTTGTGAGCTCGATAGATTGCGACAGTTCCAGAAGTTTGGACCTCCGTTGTTTAGTGGGGTGAAGGACCCCGTGGTTGCAGAGGATTGGTTGGGAGAGATGGAGAAGCTTTATGGATTCTTTGAGTGTCCGACGATTGAGATGGTTGCATTTTCTACGTTCCTACTAAAGGGATCGACAAAGCATTGGTGGCAGTCCACCAGGTTTACATTGAGACCCCGACACTCGAAGATCATGTGGGATATCTTTTTGGATGCCTTCAGGAGGCAGTATGTCCTGGACGCAACACAGAGAAAATTACAGATGGAATTCTTAGGATTGAGCCAGGGGACTCAGTCAGTGGATGAGTAAAAGACACGATTTATATCCTTGGGTAGGTATGACCCTGATACCATGAGTAGTGAGACCAAGAAGGTTTGCAGATTTATTGATGGACTGAGACCAGTACTACGGTCTAAACTGGTTCCATTTGATATCTCTACATATGATGAGGCAGTGCGCAGGGTGCAACTCTGTGACCAAGACTATGAGAGGAATGTCTCTGAGTACAGGACAATTGGCAAGGGTAGAGACCGAGATAGGAAGAAGTCGATGAGTGACAGTGCCAGAGGTTTTAGATATTGAGGAGGAAGGAGACTTTTCGGTAAGGGACCAAGGATCGATGAGGTACAAGAGAAGATTGTTAGATCTCTTACATATCCGGCTAAAGCTCCAGCTAGAGGTGTTATTATTGGAGGACTAAGGCCTACCACTGAGCAGTGTAGTAGATGTGGTAGATTCCATGGAGGTCGACCTTATCCTATTTCTAGTGGATTGTGTTTCATATATGGGAAGCCAGGGCATATGGCTAGAGTTTGCCCAGAGGTTATTGATATTGCCCCACAGAAGGGCCAGGAGCCGGAGAGAGTTCCAGCTAATACGTCTACTCTGAGGAGGAGAGCGATGATAGAGGAGAAAGGGAAGCAGGTCATTGGACAAGGGCGAGTACATGCCTTGGACCAGGTCATGACTGATGCTTAGTCGGATGTGATTAGAGGTAACATCCTGATGTATGACTTAGAAGCACATGTTTTAATTGATCTTGGTGCCACACATTCATTTGTATTGCATTCATTTGCATGTAAGTTAGCAAAACATGTAGAGCGTACACCTTTAAGTAGGATGATGTTGATTAGTACGCCTATGGATAACAATTAACTAGTTGAATATGTGTTAAATGATTGCAAGCTAAGAGTAGGGGAAAAGGATGTGACAGCCAATCTAATATTGTTAGTATGAGTGATTTTGATGTAATCTTAGGAATGGATTGGTTATTATCAAACCATGCTATTTTAGATTTTTATGCTAAAACAGTTATGTTTCCTACCCTTACGAATTATGTTATAAAGTTTAATGAAAAGAAATGAAAATAGTAGTTATGGTTACAATAAACAATGTACTATGCTGACTGAGAAATGAATATATTGAAGGTTTTATTGTGTATGTGGTTGATACGAATAAGGCACATCCGGAGTTGACAGATATCCCTATGGTCAGTGAGTTCTCAAATGTCTTTCCGGATGAATTGATAAGATTACCACCAGACAAAGAGATGAAATTCTGTATAGATTTGGTGCCTGGTACTGAACCTATATTGAAGCCACCATATCACATGGCCTTAGTTGAACTGGAGGAGCTCAAGAGACAGTTACAGGAGCTGTTGGATAGGGGTTTCATCAGACCGAGTGTTTAGCCTTAGGGAGCGCCAATTTTGTTTGTGAAGAAGAAGGATGGAAGCCTTCGATTGTGTATAGATTATAGATTGTTGAATAAGGCTACCATCAAGAATAGGTATCTCCTTCCACGCATTGATGACTTGTTGGATCAGCTCCGGGGAGCACAGGTCTTTTCTAAGATTGATCTGAGGTCTGGGTATCATCAGTTGAGAGTTCGGAGTGGAGATGTGCCCAAGACAGCATTTAGGACCCGATATGGCCACTATGAGTTTTTAGTTATGCCATTCGGATTGACGAATGCTCCCGCAGCTTTCATGGCTTTGATGAACGATTTGTTCAAGCCATATTTGGATTAGTTTGTTATCGTCTTCATCGAAGACATATTAGTATACTCGAAATTTGAGGAAGAGCATGAGAAGCACCTCAGGATTGTATTGCAGACCCTACGCGAGCAGAAGCTATATGCTAAACTCAGTAAGTGTGACTTTTGGTTGGCACAGATCTCATTTTTGGGACACATTGTGTCGAGGGATGGAGTATCAGTAGATCCATCCAAGATTGAGGCTGAGTTCAGTGGGAACAACCAAAGATAATCACCGAAATCAGGAGTTTCTTGGGTTTAGTAGGATATTATCGGAGATTCGTTGAGGGATTTTCAAAGTTGGCTGCTCCGTTAACACGTCTCACTCGGAATGGTGTAGCATTCATCTGGGACGATGATTGTGAAAGGAGTTTTCAGGAGTTGAAGCGTCGGTTGACCACTGTTCTGATTCTCACTATCCCTACCAGCTCAGGAGGATTTTCAATGTACACCGATGCTTCGCATCAGGGACTGGGCTGTGTATTGATACAGGATGGGAGGGTAGTTGCTTATGGATCCAGACAGGTGAAAGATCATGAGAAGAACTATTCGACCCATGATTTGGAGTTAGCAGCAGTAGTGTTTGCGTTGAAGGTATGGCGCCACTGCTTGTATGGTGAGAAGTTTCAGATTTTTACCGACTATAAAAGCGTCAAGTATCTGTTCTCGTAGAAAGAATTGAACATGAGACATAGAAGATGACTAGAGCTTCTGAAGGACTATGATTGTGAGATACTTTATCATCCGGGTAAGGCTAACGTTGTAGCTGATGCTTTGAGCAGGAAGAGCCTTGGGATGGTATCGTATATGATGGTCAGGGAACATGAGTTGCTAGAGCAGTTTGCTAGCCTCAGTTTGGGAGTTGTGCCTTCTGACATGGATATGGGCTGTGTGATTGCTAGTCTACGCTTAGAGCTGGATTTGTTAGACAAGATCAGACAGGCTCAGTAGACTGATCCATATTACATTGACATGACTGGTCAGATACAAGAGGGCATAGTGACTGATTTTTAGTTATGTTTAGATAGACTATTGAGGCTCAGAAGTAGAGTGTGTGTTCCAGAGGATCTAGAGCTTAGAAGATTGATATTGTCGTAAGCTCATTCGTCGAGGTACACGTTGCATCTGGGGAGTAACAAGATGTATCAGAACCTTCGAAAGGTGTACTGGTGGTCGTGTATGAAGAGAGATGTGGCAGATTTCGTGGCAAGTTATCTTGTATGTTAGCAGGTGAAGGTAGAGCATCAGAAGCCTGTAGGGTTATTGCAACCTCTACCTATTTCGACATGGAAATGAGAGCATATCACCATGGATTTCATGATGGGTTTACTGAGGACCCGAAGGAATCACGATGCGATATGGGTGATTGTTGATAGACTGACGAAGTCAGCCCACTTCTTAGCTATGAGAGCTACCGATACTCTAAGTACATTGGTAGAGTTGTATGTACACGAGGTAGTGAGGTTACATGATGTTCCAGTGAGTATTGTCTCGGATAGGGATTCCTGCTTCACTTCTCACTTTTGGGAACAATTTTAGGAAGCCATGGGAACCCGATTGAGTTTGAGCACCGCTTTCTATCCTCGGACAAACGGTCAGTTAAAGAGGACTATACAGACTCTGATGGATATGTTGAGAGCATGTGTACTAGATTTTAGAGGCTCTTGGAATGATTATTTACCACTAGTCGATTTGCCTGCAACAATAGTTATCATACGAGTATCGGGATGGCACTATATGAAGCTTTGTATGGTCGTAGATGTCGTTCCCCTATCGGTTGGGAAGAAGTGGGTGACCGAAAGATTTTTGCTCTTGACTTAGTTACACAGGCCTCCGAGGATGTCTGGTTGATCATTAAGAGATTGAAGACAACTCAGAGTAGACAGAAAAGCTACGCTGACAAGAGACGAAGACCACTTGAATTTGCAGTTGGTGAATCCGTGTTTCTGAAGGTTTCTCCTTCCAAGGGTATAGCAAGATTCGAGAAGAGAGGCAAGCTGAGTCCTCGCTACATTGGACCTCTGAGATTCTCGATCAAGTGGGAGATAAGGCATATAGGTTGGCTTTGCCACCGAACTTATTTTGAGTGCATCATGTCTTCCACATTTCGATGCTTCAGAAGCATCATCCAAATCCAAACCATATGATTCGGTATGAGCCGTTGGAGTTCAAGGAAGACTTGACATATGTAGAGAAATCGATCCAGATATTGGATAGAAAGGAGAAAGTCTTGAGAAACAAGACCATCGGGTTAGTGAAGATTCTCCAGCAGCATCACACTTCAGAGGAGGCTACTTGGGAGCTAGAGAGTCTGATGAAAGAGAGACACCCTTAGTTGTTTGATGATTGACTTAGTTCTGATTTAGAGAACCAAATTTCATTAAGGAGGGGAGGATTGTAAGACCTGTAATTTAATATGTACTATTTATGATTTTGTGATGTGCGGATAAGTCACATTTGATATAAATCATAAGGAATGAATGTTTTTAACTTCCAAATGCGTATGAAATGCAAAACGGGTAGTGAAGCAAATTGGATATAAATGTAACAGTGAAATTCTGGGAAAATTAGAGCAAAACTGTTGCAAAAGAGGAGTAGATCGTGTAAGACCCGATATTTTTGAGTGCATTTAAAAAATGCAAAAGGACTTAAATGGCATTCCCGAATACGTGCAGGGGCAAAATGGTCAAAAGACCAAAATTCGGTATTTATCGGGACAAGAAAATTTAATTAAAAATATGAGAATGAGAAATCTTGATCAATGATGAAGAAATAATTAAATTTCGGGTTAAATTGATCAAGATATGAATTTCTTGGGATAAATCGGGATTTTCGCATCGAAAAATAATCCCGAAAATAATCGAAAAATATACCGAAAAGGTAAAATCGGACTGAGAAAATTATTTACAGATTAGATGAATAAAATATATTTTTTTAAAAAAGATATTTGTGTATTTTAATATTATTTTATTGATTAAAATAATATTAAAAATAAATTATAAATAAATAAAATGAAAAAAAAAAAAAAAAAAAAAAACAGAATCGAAAAGTCTGAAGAAACGCGAAACAGAGAAGCGAAATGAAGCAGAAAACAAGCCGAGACCGAGGAGGCTCACCGGCGAGCTACCGGCGGCCAGGGACCCCAGGCGAAGGCCGACGAAGGAGGCTCGAAACCCGTGCTACCCACCGGCGGCAGCGACGCGCGGCGAAGTGGTCGGAAATCGCCGGAAAAAGCCAGATCGACGGAGGAGAGCCGCGGGGAAGAAAACCCCGATTCGCCGGCGATGGGGCTGATTCGACCCCAGCTGAGGCCCGATTTAGGGAGCCCAGACGATTGCGCGCCGATTGGCACCGAAATCACACAGAGAACCGACCGGACGGCGCCGGCACGACCAAAGGGAGCCTGGACCGGCCGAACCGGACAGAACCGGCCGAACCGGACCAGACCGAACCGGCGGTCCGAACCGGGTTGAACCGGACCGGACCGGTTCAGCCAAAAAGAGAGGGAAAAAAGGAAGAAAAAGGGAAAAAGAAAAAGAGAAAAAATTGGGAAAAATTCCTGTGATGCAATCGAGCTTCGGGTAAGTCGGTAAGCGGTCAAATTGACCGATTTAATTTTTTGAATATTTAATTTAATTAATTCCGACTGGAAATTTACCCGGAAAAATATATTTAATTGTGTAGCTCGACAATTGGCATCAACCGATAGCTCGAGATAGCCTCGATTTGTGTACGATCATGGAATAACGGGTAAGTGACCCTTAATTTACGACAATTTGTATCGTTATGCGTGATTGATATTTAACGCATAAATTACGGATTTAATTTCCGCATAAATGAATTAAATTCTGGAAAATTAGATAAATTGTCGTAAATATTAAATTGAGATATCAGAGAATTTAGAACGAGGCTAAATAAATATTGATGGGTCCAATGAGCCCAATAGGCCTCGATAAAGTGTGGTAAACGGGCTTAAGGCCGATTAAGGCCCATTATGGTGCAATCGGGCCCAATATGGGTAAACGGGCCCAATGATTTAAATTAAGCCCAGAAAATTGTGAAATACAATTAATTGTATTGTATTTGACCTGATGAATGTGTATCCGCAGTGCCGAAGATTTGATTTGGATTCGGAGCAAATCGGACTGCGTGACGAGACATCAGTGGGAAAGGTCAGACTGTACAGAAAATGAGGTAAGGGAATTGTGTGAGTAGCTAGAGGTAGCTACGCATATTTTAATAGATTTTGTATACACTGATTATGTATGTATACACGATTATTGTAAAATGATCCTAAAAGTGGTTTAAATAATTTTTAAGGATCGAAATAGGTGAAATGTCTATTTTACCCCTATTGAGGGAAGTTCACCTAAGGATGGTGAAAGCATGACATGCATGAAATGCATGATTTAAGGATTTTTGATGATTAAGGAATTTTATTGGTTTTAATCAAAGCAAAGCGATAGATTGGCCAGAAATTGTTTAATTTCACAAAATAACACTACGTAGGTGTTATTAATAATTAAATGGAAATTTCTTTGGAAAATGGCCAACTATCAAGTTTATATGGAAACAGATAGTGCCGACACGTAGTTCGCACTATATCTGCGTTTGTGAATGTGCATAAATGTGCTTGAGCAATTGCTCGCACCGACTTGTGACATCATATGCATGAAATGTGCTAGAGCATGGTGCTCGCACTGATTTTTAATATTGTGAAATGAGAGCTGCTGGAGCCTAGCTCGCACTCTGTTTTGACATGTTTTGACATGTTTTGATTTGTTTTGACGTGGTATGCATAAAATAGTGCTGGAGCGATTACTCGCACTACTTTTAATGATTTGACATGCATGAGAGATGCTGGAGCTTAGCTCGCATCCTGTTTTGATTTAATTATGCATAAAAGCCGTGCTGGAGTGTAACTCGCACGAGATTTGATTTAGTTATGCATAAAGCCGTGCTGGAGTATAACTCGCACGAGATTTGATTTACTTGAGCATTTATTTGTGCTGGAGCATTGCTCGCACAAAGTTTTACATGGTTTTCATAATTCATTTGAATGTCGTACTGGAGTTTTTCTCGTACGAGGTTTTCACTGAATTTATATACATATCCGTACTAGAGCGTTGCTCGTACGTGGAATTTACATGAAATTATAATCAGTTTAAGTCGTACTGGAGCGCTGCTCGTACGTAGATTTCACTGATTTTTATGAAACCGTGCTAGAGCTTCGCTCGCACGAGGTTTTCAGATATCATGAATATGCATGGAGCCGTGCTTGAGCTTCGCTCGCACAGGGATTTATATTACATGCATATAGCCGTGTTGGAGCCTCCTGTAGACTGTGTGTCACAGTGAGATGATATGCTCACACGTGCATTCTGAGACAGAGATGATATGGGTGGATAAGACCTATTACAGGCACCCCTGACTGAGCTTGGGTCCACGGAGTACGTTGTACCGTGTATGTCACGCGGAGTACGCTGTACCGTGGGGATTGTTGGAGTGGAGTGGCATTAGCCACGAGGCAGCAAGCCTTGCCCTCGCAATCCTGGTGTTATGCTGTTCTGGCGGGTAGGACGACCCACCTCCCGTTTCAGGTGTGATACCCCGCACACTAGGTACCGTGTTGCCAGGGATCACTAGGATATGGTCATAGTCCTCGATGTTACTGTTAATTACCTGATTGTCTCACATGATATAACTTGTGGTCTGTTAGACCAGGGTAGACCCGAAGGAGGGGTCAGGCCCCCGATTTGATGATTTGATGATTTCAGATGATTTTATGATATGTGACCCTGAAAGAAGGGTGGTTTTATAACTCAAGTTTTATAATGAAATATAACGAATTGTTTTATGAGTTTTGAGATGATTGACCTAGAGGGGTTATTTTATACTGCGTTTTAAATGAATTGATTTAAATGCAGAGGCATGATGTGTTTTTCCATGCTTTCATTTGAAATCCATGTTTTGTCTTACATGGTATGAAAGATTGCATGATCTTGATTAAATTCATGCTTAATATGATTTAATGATGTCACATAAAATGCTTTGAATGCATGAGTTACATGATTTATATATGCACAAATAGTTTTGGATGAACTATGGCATTGAATATGCATGACTTTGTGCTTGATGATTTTAATGAAAAGAAATGGATTTAAGGGCATGGCATTATGAGCATGTAGATAGTGGAGCTATCTACTTACTTGCATAATTGCCTTACTGAGCGTGTGGTTTGCTCACCCCCTTATTTTCCCATCTTTTCAGAGCACTTGAAATAGTTATTGAGCGGCTGAGGACTTGCATGCTTAATATCCGCTGCTTGCTGCTTCCCATCGAGAGACAGGTATACACATTTGTATGATTTTGTATCTAAATATGTAATGCACAGTACTGTAAATGGATATGATGTCGGGGATGTAGAGTCATGTAAATACCATTTGGTATGTGTTTATTTAAAGTCAAAAGGATAGTAGACTCTGATATATGATTATGGGAATGAAATGTTAAATAGTGTGAGGTGACTAACACCGAATCATAGCCCAACTGTGTTGTAGGATGGTCACGACGAGAGAAAGTTAAGAATTAAATAATAAATGAAAAAACGAAAAATTTACTCTGATTTTTAGGTAATTCGGGTCGTGACAGGTTTAGTGGTATCAGAGCTTGAGTTGGCCTGATATGAGTCGGTGTTAGTGGTTAAGAAAGTTTACATCCCCATGTACTGTGCATTATTTAGATACAATTGTGTATATCGAGATGGAAGTGCAGCTAAGAATTTGGTTTTAAATGCAAGAATAGACTCATTGACTGATAGCCGCTATGGTTGAGAGGCGAGTACACGAGCTCGAGGCCGTAGAGGTAGGCCCGAGAGTTGTACTGAGTCGCCACATGAGACTCGAGATGAGAATGACGTGGAGGCTGATATAGAGCATGCTCCACAGAGTCTGATAGAGAGATCGGATAGAGTCTGACAGAGAGATCAGACAGTATTGAGATACGCTTCACGAGGTTGGAGCGGAGTGTGGAGAATATGTTGCGAGCTAATTGCTCAGAGTATACATGAGATTTGAGGGTAAGTCGGAACATTAATTGAAGTTCGCTCGACCCATTTGAAGAATTAGACGTCCAGAATGGACATGGAAAAAAAAAATTCTATATGTATTCCGGTGACAGAATATCCCGGATATTGTTTTAAAGGAAATTACAGATGACATTATTTACTCTGACCCAGAGGAATTGGTTAATTAATGAGTATGAAACTCAGATTATATTCCTGGGCAGATATGACTCGAACACTGAACTGTGAGAGTCGAGATATCTGAAAGTTCATGGAAGGGCTCAGATTGTCAATTAGAGTCCGATTAGCCCGTTTGATATCACTACCTATACCGAGGCAGTGCGCAGACTATAGTTGTATGAATAAGATTATAAATTGCGCGCCTCTGAGATTGAGAAAGGTAGTAAGGGCCGAAATTGAGACAAAAGAGAATAGAGGATGACAAGAATGTCAGAACGGGAAAAAGGTAGTTTGGTAAAAGCTTAGAGTTGATGAGTCACGGGGTAAGATGATTGGAGGCCCCAGTGTATTTAATTTCAATACTTTTGAGGGGTATTGTGATTTGAGGACCCCGACCTGCTACGTAACAGTATAACAGAGTAGCAGTGTGAACAGTGTAAGATGTGTGGTAGTTATCACGAAAATAAGAGGTTGGACGAGGGCGAATGTATGCCTTGGACCAGGACACTATGAATGTTTCATATGATGTGGTGGAAGATACCACACTGGCTGTGAATAATGAAATAATTATGTTAATGGATCCTGGTGCCACGCATTTAATTATACCGCCTTCAGTTGCTTATAAGTTAGTGAAAGATGTGAAGCCTGTACCCTTAGGCAAGAGGATGATAGTTAGTTGAATTTCACTAACTGAATATGGGTATAAGGATTGTAAGTTTTCACACGTAATGAAAGAGTTGGTTATAAGTGATTTATTAAAGGAGATATATTGGAATAAGAGACGTATGCAAGGTAAGGATATCCTTGATATGCAAAGTAAATTGGATTAAGCGGTATGTAGTCAAGTCTGAGGGATAATAAAGGTATTTTAAAATATCTCCCTGCCTGAAGATTTGACAGCGTCTAGAAGCGCACGCATAATCTATAGATTGAATTCGATGGTCATAATATATACATTAAAATTTGGGTACCTTTATTGGTATGATAAAAAGATATAGAAATTCATTAATCATGAAAGTTTAAAATTTAAAATTTTATAAAAGCCGTCAATATAAGAGGAAAGAAATGACGTGAGCTAGTATCTTGAACGAAAGCTATTTCGAAATGACATTGTACGTTTATGCGTACATAGGTCAAGTATATGGAAAATTGAAATATTGAGTGGAACTCAACTACTTTAAGGTATTTAAACCTTACCTGGACCGATTGGTTGTCATCTACAGCGATGATATTATGATGTATTCGAAGTCCAGGGATGAGTATGAGTAGCAACAGGAAACTGTCTTACAGACGAGGTGTTGAGAGTTTCTTGAAATTGGCTGCTCAATTGACACGTCTCGTTTGGAAAAAGATTTCATACGAGTGTTATGATAAGTATGAAAATAGCTTCAATGAGTTTTGGTATATTGGAGTAATGAACTGACCACCGTAAGTATTCTTACTATAACTAACAGCTCAAGAGGTTTCAGTGTGTATGGATACCTCCAAATAAGGATTGGGCTGTGTATTGATGTAAAATGGGAAGATAGTCGTTTATGGATCCAGATATGTTCAAGGACCATAAGAGAAACTATCCGACCCATGATTTAGAGTTGGCAGTCATAGCGATTTTAATGAAAAGTATGGCGCCACCACTTATATGGTAAGAAATTTTAGGTATGCACTGATCGTAAAATCCCCGAGTTTCTGTTTTCACAGAAAGAGTAGAATATGAGATAACCAAGAGGGTTAGAGCTTCTAAGGATTATGATTGTGAATATTATACCACCCAGGAAAGGCTAATGTAATGGTTGATACCTTAAACAGAAAGAGCCTCGGGATGGTATTACATATGATGGTCAGGGAGCGAGAGCTGCTAGAGCAGTTGTGAACCTCAGTAGTGATGTGATCCCTTCTTGATGATGACGGTGATTTTATGACAGCTAGCCTGAGGTTAGAACCGGATTTGTGTGACCGGATTTGCCAGGCTTAGCGTGATGATCGGCATGGTGTCGATAGTGTGGGTCAGATTCAGAAGGGTATAGTGACAGAGTTCACAGTGAGTGATGATGACTCACAGAGGTTCAGAGACAGTATAAGTGCTCCTCAGGACCATAGTTGATAAGAAAGTGCTATTGTCAGAAGCTCACTCTTCGGGATATACAGTGCATCCGAGAAGTAATAAATATATCAGAATCTCTGAAAAGGGTATTGGTGGTCAGGTATGAAAAAGAGATATTGTAGAGAATTGCGGAAAAGTGTCTCGTATGTCAGCAGAGTAAGGTAGAGTAAAAGAAGTTGCAGGGTTATTGCAGCCTCTACCTATAGTGACACAAAAAAAAAATGGGAACAAGTGACCATGAAGTTGTGATGGGTTATAGAGGACCCGGAAGAATCACGAGGCTATCTGGGTGATAGTCGATAGATTGATTAAGTTTACCCACCTTCTGGTTATGAAATCCCGAGATACTCTGAGTGTATAGGCGGATTTATGTGTGTGGAATATTGTGAAACATTGTGTAGCGTTCCAGTGAGCATGGTATCAGATAGGGATTCCCGCTTCACTTTCCACTTCTGGGAATATGTTTTTGGAAGCTATGGGACCCTGATTGTGTGTTAGCACAGCTTCCACCCTCAGACAGATGGTCAGTCAGAGAGGACTGTACAGGTTCTGGAGGATGTGATGAGAGCGTGTGCCATTGATTTTATGAGCTCCTGGGATGATTAGCTGCTACTAATCAAATTCGCCAGTGATGACAGTTGTCACTTGAGTATCGGGATGAGATTATATGTGGCATTATATGACAGTAGGGAGTTGTTCCCTGACTTGGATAAGAAAAGTGGGTGACAAATAGAGAATTGTTCCCGAATTGGTAAGACAAACCTCTGAGGATGTTCAGTGGATTTGTGAGATATTAAGAACACCTCAGAGCAGATAGAAAAAGCTATGCTGACAAGAGACAGAAACCATTGGAATTCACCAAGGGTGAATCATTACTGTTGATAGTTACTTGTCCTAAGAGCATAAGGACGTAACGAGATTCGGATAGAGAGATATTGGACAAGTGGAAGTAAGACCTGTAGGTTGGCATTACCACTTGAATAAACAGGCATCCACAATGTGTCCTATCTTTTGATGCTTAAGAAATAATATCCGGATCCGATATATGTGATCGGATATGAACTCCAACAGTTTAGCTCAATGAAAGAGTAATGTATGAAATCGAGTTGGTTATTAAAAATGGAAAGAGAAAGTGTTGAGGGTTAAGATGATCTCCCTAGTTAAGTATGATGGTAGTATTACACTCCGGAGAAAGTCACTTGAGGATGACTGTATATGATATGATAGATGTAACCGGAGTTATTTCTGGACTCATATTACTTGGTTCTAATTTGGAGGACCAAATTTTTTTAAGTGGGGGAGATTGTAAGACCCGATATTTTTGAGTGCATTTAAAAAATGCAAAAGGACTTAAATGGCATTCCCGAATACGTGCAGGGGCAAAATGGTCAAAAGACCAAAATTCGGTATTTATCGGGACAAGAAAATTTAATTAAAAATATGAGAATGAGAAATCTTGATCAATGATGAAGAAATAATTAAATTTCGGGTTAAATTGATCAAGATATGAATTTCTTGGGATAAATCGGGATTTTCGCATCGAAAAATAATCCCGAAAATAATCGAAAAATATACCGAAAAGGTAAAATCGGACTGAGAAAATTATTTACAGATTAGATGAATAAAATATATTTTTTTAAAAAAGATATTTGTGTATTTTAATATTATTTTATTGATTAAAATAATATTAAAAATAAATTATAAATAAATAAAATGAAAAAAAAAAAAAAAAAAAAAAAAAAACAGAATCGAAAAGTCTGAAGAAACGCGAAACAGAGAAGCGAAATGAAGCAGAAAACAAGCCGAGACCGAGGAGGCTCACCGGCGAGCTACCGGCGGCCAGGGACCCCAGGCGAAGGCCGACGAAGGAGGCTCGAAACCTGTGCTACCCACCGGCGGCAGCGACGCGCGGCGAAGTGGTCGGAAATCGCCGGAAAAAGCCAGATCGACGGAGGAGAGCCGCGGGGAAGAAAACCCCGATTCGCCGGCGATGGGGCTGATTCGACCCCAGCTGAGGCCCGATTTAGGGAGCCCAGACGATTGCGCGCCGATTGGCACCGAAATCACACAGAGAACCGACCGGACGGCGCCGGCACGACCAAAGGGAGCCTGGACCGGCCGAACCGGACAGAACCGGCCGAACCGGACCAGACCGAACCGGCGGTCCGAACCGGGTTGAACCGGACCGGACCGGTTCAGCCAAAAAGAGAGGGAAAAAAGGAAGAAAAAGGGAAAAAGAAAAAGAGAAAAAATTGGGAAAAATTCCTGTGATGCAATCGAGCTTCGGGTAAGTCGGTAAGCGGTCAAATTGACCGATTTAATTTTTTGAATATTTAATTTAATTAATTCCGACTGGAAATTTACCCGGAAAAATATATTTAATTGTGTAGCTCGACAATTGGCATCAACCGATAGCTCGAGATAGCCTCGATTTGTGTACGATCATGGAATAACGGGTAAGTGACCCTTAATTTACGACAATTTGTATCGTTATGCGTGATTGATATTTAACGCATAAATTACGGATTTAATTTCCGCATAAATGAATTAAATTCTGGAAAATTAGATAAATTGTCGTAAATATTAAATTGAGATATCAGAGAATTTAGAACGAGGCTAAATAAATATTGATGGGTCCAATGAGCCCAATAGGCCTCGATAAAGTGTGGTAAACGGGCTTAAGGCCGATTAAGGCCCATTATGGTGCAATCGGGCCCAATATGGGTAAACGGGCCCAATGATTTAAATTAAGCCCAGAAAATTGTGAAATACAATTAATTGTATTGTATTTGACCTGATGAATGTGTATCCGCAGTGCCGAAGATTTGATTTGGATTCGGAGCAAATCGGACTGCGTGACGAGACATCAGTGGGAAAGGTCAGACTGTACAGAAAATGAGGTAAGGGAATTGTGTGAGTAGCTAGAGGTAGCTACGCATATTTTAATAGATTTTGTATACACTGATTATGTATGTATACACGATTATTGTAAAATGATCCTAAAAGTGGTTTAAATAATTTTTAAGGATCGAAATAGGTGAAATGTCTATTTTACCCCTATTGAGGGAAGTTCACCTAAGGATGGTGAAAGCATGACATGCATGAAATGCATGATTTAAGGATTTTTGATGATTAAGGAATTTTATTGGTTTTAATCAAAGCAAAGCGATAGATTGGCCAGAAATTGTTTAATTTCACAAAATAACACTACGTAGGTGTTATTAATAATTAAATGGAAATTTCTTTGGAAAACGGCCAACTATCAAGTTTATATGGAAACAGATAGTGCCGACACGTAGTTCGCACTATATCTGCGTTTGTGAATGTGCATAAATGTGCTTGAGCAATTGCTCGCACCGACTTGTGACATCATATGCATGAAATGTGCTAGAGCATGGTGCTCGCACTGATTTTTAATATTGTGAAATGAGAGCTGCTGGAGCCTAGCTCGCACTCTGTTTTGACATGTTTTGACATGTTTTGATTTGTTTTGACGTGGTATGCATAAAATAGTGCTGGAGCGATTACTCGCACTACTTTTAATGATTTGACATGCATGAGAGATGCTGGAGCTTAGCTCGCATCCTGTTTTGATTTAATTATGCATAAAAGCCGTGCTGGAGTGTAACTCGCACGAGATTTGATTTAGTTATGCATAAAGCCGTGCTGGAGTATAACTCGCACGAGATTTGATTTACTTGAGCATTTATTTGTGCTGGAGCATTGCTCGCACAAAGTTTTACATGGTTTTCATAATTCATTTGAATGTCGTACTGGAGTTTTTCTCGTACGAGGTTTTCACTGAATTTATATACATATCCGTACTAGAGCGTTGCTCGTACGTGGAATTTACATGAAATTATAATCAGTTTAAGTCGTACTGGAGCGCTGCTCGTACGTAGATTTCACTGATTTTTATGAAACCGTGCTAGAGCTTCGCTCGCACGAGGTTTTCAGATATCATGAATATGCATGGAGCCGTGCTTGAGCTTCGCTCGCACAGGGATTTATATTACATGCATATAGCCGTGTTGGAGCCTCCTGTAGACTGTGTGTCACAGTGAGATGATATGCTCACACGTGCATTCTGAGACAGAGATGATATGGGTGGATAAGACCTATTACAGGCACCCCTGACTGAGCTTGGGTCCACGGAGTACGTTGTACCGTGTATGTCACGCGGAGTACGCTGTACCGTGGGGATTGTTGGAGTGGAGTGGCATTAGCCACGAGGCAGCAAGCCTTGCCCTCGCAATCCTGGTGTTATGCTGTTCTGGCGGGTAGGACGACCCACCTCCCGTTTCAGGTGTGATACCCCGCACACTAGGTACCGTGTTGCCAGGGATCACTAGGATATGGTCATAGTCCTCGATGTTACTGTTAATTACCTGATTGTCTCACATGATATAACTTGTGGTCTGTTAGACCAGGGTAGACCCGAAGGAGGGGTCAGGCCCCCGATTTGATGATTTGATGATTTCAGATGATTTTATGATATGTGACCCTGAAAGAAGGGTGGTTTTATAACTCAAGTTTTATAATGAAATATAACGAATTGTTTTATGAGTTTTGAGATGATTGACCTAGAGGGGTTATTTTATACTGCGTTTTAAATGAATTGATTTAAATGCAGAGGCATGATGTGTTTTTCCATGCTTTCATTTGAAATCCATGTTTTGTCTTACATGGTATGAAAGATTGCATGATCTTGATTAAATTCATGCTTAATATGATTTAATGATGTCACATAAAATGCTTTGAATGCATGAGTTACATGATTTATATATGCACAAATAGTTTTGGATGAACTATGGCATTGAATATGCATGACTTTGTGCTTGATGATTTTAATGAAAAGAAATGGATTTAAGGGCATGGCATTATGAGCATGTAGATAGTGGAGCTATCTACTTACTTGCATAATTGCCTTACTGAGCGTGTGGTTTGCTCACCCCCTTATTTTCCCATCTTTTCAGAGCACTTGAAATAGTTATTGAGCGGCTGAGGACTTGCATGCTTAATATCCGCTGCTTGCTGCTTCCCATCGAGAGACAGGTATACACATTTGTATGATTTTGTATCTAAATATGTAATGCACAGTACTGTAAATGGATATGATGTCGGGGATGTAGAGTCATGTAAATACCATTTGGTATGTGTTTATTTAAAGTCAAAAGGATAGTAGACTCTGATATATGATTATGGGAATGAAATGTTAAATAGTGTGAGGTGACTAACACCGAATCATAGCCCAACTGTGTTGTAGGATGGTCACGACGAGAGAAAGTTAAGAATTAAATAATAAATGAAAAAACGAAAAATTTACTCTGATTTTTAGGTAATTCGGGTCGTGACAGATCGATACCTCAATCAAAGCAGATCGATCTTGGATAGGTTCTGGATAGGACAGATCGATCTCATTCAAGGGCCAGATCGATCTCTATATGATTATGTGTAAAGTAGATCGATCTCATGCTAAAGAGCAGATCGATCTCCTAAGCATAAAAAGTCGAATTCTAAAGAGATAAACATAGTGCAGATCGATCTCTCACCGTTAGGAGATCGATCTCTAAGGGCAATTCTATATATACTGGACTTCTGCACTTCATTTTCCCGAGAGCACCCAATCGCCATTGAAACCAATGTAAAACCTAACTTTCCTACTCCAAAAATGTGAGACCCCGTACATGTATAGCTATGTATATAGGAACATGGGAATGTAAATAAAATCATAAGTAAGATGATGTATTGTAATGTTAAGTGTATGCAATGTAAGTTCATAAGATTATGTACGCACTTGTGGTAAGAATTGTGATTATACGTACAAGTTGCATTATGAGTGAGTAGGAAGAAATGAACTTAAAACGAGAAGAATGTGATCGAAATGGAATATGAGTAGTATAGTAAAATGGAAGGAAAGATTTACATAAGTGTATACTTCCATTCGAGTAATATCGTATATATTTGGTCATACAAAGATTCTACACAAGTTTTAATGTGTATGTAGTGAGGATGGATCCCATTTTCAAGTCTCAAAGATTAATGAATGAGAAAATGATCATGGTAGCAAATTAAGGGTGTTTGGTAAGGGTTGTTGCAGAAAAACTGCAGGAAATCTGGAATTTGTGAAGGCCAGATCGATCTCATAGGATGAGAGATCGATCTGGGAGAGCCAGAATGCTCCTATGTGAGAAATGGAAGGGAGCAGATCGATCTCCAAAGGAAGCAGATCGATCTCTTTAGGTCTCGGGTTGGAAGCAGATCGATCTCCCCTAAGACCAGATCGATCTCCTTAAGCTTCTGTTTGACAGCAGATCGATCTCCAGTCTCGACAGATCGATCTCCTACCTTTAAAACGTCTCAGAAAAGAAGGATTTTTGGGGAACAGATCGATCTCCACCTAAGGAAGATCGATCTCATCAAGTCAAAACTATAAATGGGAGCAGTTGGATCATCAGAATTTCGGGAAAACATTTCCATTTCACTTCAACTCAAAGAAATCTAGTTTCTCACTCCTAAATCCAGCCATTTTCAGTGAGATTTAAGGAGAGGCTATTAGAGACAAAGTTGTTTACATCAAAGAGAAGAACAACATAGTCTAGAGGCATTTTCCCATTTGATGGATTAAAGAAATAGAGGGCAATCCTAATTGGAGCAAGAGGAAATCCAATGAGGTAAGTTTCTAATACAAATGCCCAAGTACATTGGTTTGGATATTGATATGGGAAATGGTTAGTATGCATAGACATGATAGAACTACTTAGAATGGTATGAAATGAATATGACTTAGAAAAAGTCAAGTGTGAGAAAGTGGAGTGTGGAAGTGTTTATGATAAATGAGATATCTTGAGTGGATGAGTATGTTGTGGAAATGGTTTGGAAATGTTGATATTGGGATAAATTGTGAGATTTACCACAAAGGGTAAAAATGTGTAATTAAGGCATTGGATAAATGCTTAGTTGAATAAGAGTTAGAAACATTAACTCAAATGTTGGTGGATGAATTTCAGTTTCGGATGATACGCCGGAGCAAGTCGAGATGAGAACGCGAGAAGCATAAAGGCGGATAGTTGCACACAAGTAAAACGAGGTAAGGGACTGTGTGTTAGCTATAGAGATGTTCGTACGTAATTACAGCAATTTCGTAGATATATTGCTAGGACTAGTACGATATTATAAGTTTATGAAATGATGTGGAAGTATAAAAAGTACTATGATGTATATATATGTATTGAGAAATGGGATAGGGTAAGGAAATAGCATGATATGCATGTTTTCAATGATGTTCTCAATTTTATATTGTTAATGATGATTGAGAAATGTTGATGATAGGTTGGCTAATTTTTACATGTTTTAGCATGAAGAGGCATGCTGTATGAATAAACGTGTTTTGAGTTTTAAAAGAGAAAATAGCCATCTATCAGTTTTGAGATGAGATTTGGTGTTGAAGCGCTAGCTCACACCCGTTTTAATGCCTTGATGTACCGTGCGGGAGTTTTAACTCGCACGGGGGTTTTGAGAAAGTGCGGGAACTTTGCTCGCACCTGTTTTGTTGAGTTAAGGTAAACCTGGGGGTCTGGACCCAAAGGGATACCAGCCGACGGCCAATTGAACGGGCTGGGCCTTAACGATAGATCATATCGTGCTGGAGCTTTGCGTTGACTGTGTGTCACGCTGCTTGCTCGCCTGGTATATGAGACATGGTTTAAGGATAAAAAGTCCATCGGAGTTGGAGTATGGACTTGGGTCCACGGTTGTACGTAGAACAGTGTAGTCACCCGTTGGTATACTATGTACCGTGCTGGGTGCACGTGAGTACGAGTATCGCGTAGATGACACACGACGTATCTTCACCGTGAGTATACGAGGAGATGAGGTGGATTGAAATGAGCCGGAGGGTAGGACTGACCCATCCCCCTTCAGGCGAAGTGATACCCTGTGCACACCCGATCAGTGAGGCCTGGGATCACTGACTGTGGCCATAAGTCGTGGATATTTGATTGCCGAAAATTCCATGCCTGTCTCAAAGAATCGAGAAACAGAGACAATCTCAGAAAAAGAAAGAGATTTGCGAGAGAGAATGATTTGAGAAGTGAAAGAGATTTCGTGTTTTAATAAATCTCTGATTTCACATTCGTGCCATGAGGGCACTATTTATGAGCATGTTTTAAATGGAAGTTGACATTTGATTTACACGAAAATGCTATTGAGAAATATGTATTTAAATGCATTGTTCGTATGATATTTCCATTTATAACGAAAACATGGTTTTGGTTTATGCATGCATGGGCTATGTAGGTAGTACGATATCTACCTGCTAGCATACATTTCCTTACTGAGCCGTGGTTTGCTCATCCCACTATTTTCCCCCTCCAGGTACTGAGAAGTAAGAGAGCGGTGATCTCTAGATCTTTTGTGTTAAACAGCTCCCACAATCCGCAAAGGTATAAGATTCGTATACACGAGTATTTTGTATCTAATATATTGTATCGCACAGTTATATCTTGGAATTGTAAACAGTATTATGGGGATGATATGTAAGCACATGGTATTTATACAATTAATTTTGTGTATCTACACACACACCTGGGAGTGTGAATTAAAGTTTTAAATATTCCGCTGTAAATAAATAAATTTTTAGTAATTGCATCTTCTCACAGCCCAACCGTAGTAGAGAATGTATGGATAGAAGGGTTCCCGAAAGCGGGGCACGACAAAAAATCATCACCTTTTAAGCAGTTTTGAGTGAGATTCATTTCAGCAAAGTTGTTCCTAGTGAAGAGGAAAACAACATAGTTGGAAACTAGAAGTTGAAATCAAGGATTGAAGGAACAAGGTGAATTTTCCCCAAATTGGCAAAAAAAGGAAAAATCAAGCTAGGTAAGATTTAATTCACCAACTTCAAGTATGTTAATATAGGTATCTTGGTGAGTTGATTGGTGTATGTTTGAGTTCCTGAAAACACCTTGATTATGAAAAATTTCCATGACCTAGAAATTGACATGAAATTGAGAAAATGAAAAAAAGTCGAGTAAGCATGGATTTAAGGATGAAATAAGCATGTATGTATGATTGTAAGATAGTTGTATGAAATACATAAATTGGAATAGATGAGAAATGAAAATAGGTATATGAGGTATATGGTGAAATACCATAGTGGGAGAAAATGATGAAATGGAGGCATAGGGAGATCATACCGATTTAATTCGAATCAGTAGACTTGGACAAGTCTAATAGGTTCTCGAGAAATGAGTTGTAAAATCGAATGGGACTTAGGAGAGAGTAAAGTCCAATAAGCTGAAATAAGGCCAAATGAGTATAAAAAGGCCTAAATGCATTGATTTAGATTCATGCAAGTGAAAACTAAGTATATTAAAGTATACTGATGTGAATGATTATTAACAGCTTCAGAAGTTATATAGGAAGCTGATCGGACTGCAAGAGTGAGCAGCACTGAGGAAGTGAGGTCATGTGATGTGATCTGAGGTAAGGGAATTTCGTGAGTAGCTAGTGGTTGCTACACATATTTTGAATAGAATTTCGATTATTATACTATATATGAAATACCGTCTATAAGAATCAATAATGGTCAAATTGTAGTTTTATCCAAATTGAGGGGTAAAAAGCTTAGGAAGCATGTTTGTGACTAGTTTTGATAGTTTCACGGATAGAATGGCTAATGTTTCCATGTATATACGAAAATAGCACTTGTTAGTTCAATTTGATTTGATTGAGTGAAATTTCAATTGAAATAAGCCATCTATCGGGTTTGTGTGAAAACGATTGGTGCTAGAGTGATACTCACACTAGATTTTATGAGATATGCATCACATAGTACTTGAGTATTTCTCGTACGTGATTTTAATGCGATTTGTGCATGATAGAGTACTGGAGTATTTCTCGTACTCATTTTTATTGATTGATGCATGATAGAGTATTGGAGCATTGCTCATACTCAGTTTTACATGACATAGTGCTGGGAGCATTGCTCGCACTATTTTATATGACCTTATGCATGAGCACGTGTTGGGAGTTTACTCATACGTACTTTTGAAAGGGAGAGCACGAAACAGCCGTGTTGGGAGCCTATGCTGACTGTGTGTCGCATCGATTATATGCTCGAACGTGCCAAATTTTGAGATGTGGCCGAGGGCTATGGAAAAACTATTATCCATGGTATGAGGGCTAAGACCTATGACAGGCACCCCGACCTTGAGATTAGGTCCATGGAGTACTTTGTACCGTGTATGTCACATGGAGTATGATGTACCGTGAGTACACGATGTTTTTGAGTTGGAAGCTGATGGTAGAGGATTTAACCCACCTCCCGTTACAACAAATGTGAGACCCCGCACACCGAGTACTGTGTAGCCTGGGATCACGAAAAATGAGTTATGATCATAATCTCGGAACATGCAGTCTCCTATCTCGTTTCATTCACTTGAGATTTCTTTATTGAATTATCCATGATTTTATAATTTAAACATGTGATTTTGTGAATTGTGAAAAGGGTAACCCGAGGGATGGGTGAGGCTCGGATTTACATGTTTTTAACATGATGAAATGCCATATTGTCTTGATTGATAAAATGTGATTTACATTAATTACATGAGAAATGCAATATTTTGCATAAACTGCTGAGATTTATTAAACCAGCATGTTTTCTGTTCGTACTAACGATTTGTATATATATATATATATATATTGCATAAATGTTTCAAGAAAGATACATGCTTTAGATGTGAATCGAAAAGGAAATGATTTAATGGCATGAGCATTATATTTGTAGATAGTGTGGTTATCTACTTGCTTGCCTTATTTCCTTACTGAGCTGTGAGCTCAACCCTTTTTTATTTTCCCCTCTCTACAGAGCGTCCACAGTAGGTGGACACGACTGAGGACTGGTATTCGTTAATCCGCTGCATACTCATCTTACGAAAGGTATACACATTCGAATGTTTTGTATTGAACAATGTAAAAACACAGTTATATAAACAAATGTACGGTCGGGGATGTATATGTACAAGTAATTGTATTAATGTATATGAATTTACTTTTAAGAAAAGAGTGCTTCAGTCAATTGATAATTATATTGACATGTGTGCATATTATGGAATGAATGTGGTTGAGGTGACTAATATCGAATTACAGCCCAACGGTTTGATGTTGAGTTATGACAGAAGGAGAGGTAAGTAAAATGCAAAAAATTTATAGTGGTTTTTGGTAGGCCAGGTCACGGGAGGGGAGGTCGTGATAATCTATCACTTAGTATAATAGCCCAACCCACTAGTGATATCATCCACTTTAACTCAGTGGACCTCACGGTTTTAAAGGACCTCACTAAAAATATGGAATATGTTAACTTATATGCCCAGCATCTCTTACGTAGTTTGTTGATGTTGGAGTTGCTTAAGGATGTAACACTCAAAGGAACAATTTGACGGTGAGGGCAGTGGAGGCAGTTGGCAGCTACCAAACTTAAAACCTAATATTAAATATGATCTAATAGTACTAAATTCAAAATTTTAATAATATTTGTATTTTGCCTCACCAAAATCTTAAAAAATAAGTAAAATTATTAGAAACAAAGCCAAAATTTTAATTTTTTTTGGTTCCCACTAGATTATAAAAGGAACATTTAAATATGGGTCTTTAGTAATATTGAAAATTATAGACTATTAATAAAACAAAAAAGGTAATTGAGTAAAGTAATGACTCATAATGTAAATATAGATTTTTGTTTGTAGTTACTATAATAATTCTCTTGATGTCAGTTAAAATTAGCTTCAAAATAAAATCAAAAAGTTAAAGAGACTTAACAAAGAAAAAAAATTTATAATGGACCGAAAAATTACTTGTTAGAAATTAAACAACTAAATAAAAGAAACAAAACTTATCAAAAAGGAAATGCTAATTGATTTAAGGTAAATACTAAAATTAGTTTTCTATAAGAAAAAGCTATATGTATTTTTTTTAAATTTTCCATCTTAATTTGATCTAGTAAACCTTATTTGATAATATGAATTGTTTGTTTAAATACTTTATTTGGATTAATTTAGATAGCATGGTAAAAAATTTTCATATTTTATGAAGTTATCGATTTTTTTTTCTTTGAAGAAAATGTCAAAAAAAGTATTGTAAATATTTTTTTTTTACTTGAAAATGACTTTGTATACTTTTATTTTTAATTTCTATATAATTTTATTATTATTATTTTATATTTTTTTTAAGAGTATTTGACATTACATGTTAATAAAATTAATTTTAAGTTATAATAATTTTAAATAAATATTACTTAAGAATTTAACCCCAATAACTATAAATCATGGATTCATCCCTAATCACTTATGCCTTTGAAATGCTACCAATGCCTTCCTGTTACAATCACAAATTCGAAATTAATGCGGTCAATTTTATTTGCACGAAATTTAACCGCAGATGTGAGATTAAGTAATGTGCCTTGGAAGCTTTGTGAGAACTGCGAATTTTATGTACCCCCAGTTATGAGAATTGTAATTTGATGTATGTAATTATGATATGTTGATGTATACATAAGTTTTAAATATGATGAAGTATAAGAAGATGAAGTTTTTAAGTCTTGAATGTGTATGGGTTGAAATATGGACTATGGGGTAGATTATGGGAAGTTTTACATTGAGTTTTCTGTAAATTGATGCAGCAGCAGTGCAATCTGTGAAGGTGAGATCGATCTCCAAGGATGAGAGATCGATCTCATGGCTCCAAAATGCAGGAAATGCGCAAGAACTGATAGGCAAATTGATCTCATAAGCAAGTAGATCGATCTCCAAATGTTTCTGTAAAGAGTAGATCGATCTCCTATAGGAGCAGATCGATCTCAAAATGTTTCTGTAAAATGTAGATCGATCTCCTCACAAGGAGCAGATCGATCTCCTCAAGATTATAAGATTGATCTTGCCCCGCGACAGATCGATCTGGTAGGCATAAAAAGTGCCCAAAACGTTCCCAAATTCAAAGGTAGATTGATCTCCTACAAGAGCAGACCGATCTCCTGCCCTCCGCCTATATAAGGACCCCTGTTTTTTGCTGGAACTCGTCTTCTCTCTTCAGAAAATCGAATCCCTAGATTTCTCTCTCCTCCAAAGCACCCATTTTCGTTCGAATCAAAGGTTGTGGTAAGAGGGAAAGTTGTTCCTCATCAAAAAGAGAACAACATACTTGGAAATCAAAGGACGGTTTGAGTTGAGGCATGAATTGAGTACTCCACAAGTTTTGGGTAAATTTCTAAGTTTTAATCCTTTATTTTGAAGTAGATTTCTGCGATTATGGTTGTAGATGTTGCGATGAGTTGGCTGAAAATGATTAAGGTTGATAGAAATATTGAGAAATTATGAGAAATTGGTTTAGTGAGGTTATTTGAGATGTTTAATGAGAATGTGAGCAATTATGCTCGATGTTGAGATTGGGGATTATGTGATAACGTGTTGATGATGTTTTTACATCGTTGGGACAACTCGAGAGTTCTAGAGAGGAATACGACGCTAGCCCATCGTTCGGGGGAACGATTGCACTATACAAGGTGCAACGAGGTAAGGGAAAACTTAAACTCATTTGTGTATGTGATTTGTAATGATATTGTAGCATGAAATGTTTTGAGAAACAAGCATGTTTTACGAGTTGTGATTGAGTTATTGCGCACGATTTTATAGCCGGTTGGGGCTTAATTTTCATGAGTTGTAAACAAAGTGTGAAATTGTTTTACAAACCGTTTGAGTTTAAAAGTGAAACAAGATTTGGGCTCTACGTTAAGGCATATTGAGATTTGAGAAATGTGTGCGTGGTTTTGTCGATTTGAGCTCGGTTTTAACATGTTTTGTGAAGAGTACAAAAGGGGTTTTCAGATGAGTTTTATGAAAGAAACCATTATGAGCTTTACGTGAAGGCAAAACGGTTTTATATGATAATGGCTATTATTGAGACTTAGGCGTGTCATGTGATAACACCTCGGGCCTTGCTTTGGTAGCATGTAAGTCCGATATTCCTTTGTTTTGGTAACGAGAGATGCCTCTGTTCTGGTAACGCGAGATGACCCCCGCTCTGGTAGCGCTGGGTGGCCTTACTTTGGTAGCATATAAGTCTGGGCCTTGCTTTGGTAGCATGTAAGACCAATAGTGTGCATGAGGAGAGGCCTTGCTCTGGTAGCATGTAAGTTCGAGCCTTGTTCTGGTAACACGTAAGACCAATACACCATGTACACGACCATATTGTCGACGTTCCCTCTTTTGAGGATGCCTGGGATGCGCACCCAGAGGAGATTATTTTGATGTGCCATGACAGATGTTTTTATCTGAGTTTTATTTGCCTAGTCTCTGTTTTACACATGAGATTGTGTTTTGTGGCTGTGCCACGTGCATTAATTATTGAAGTGATTTCTATCATGTTTTATGATAAAAGCCATTATCGCATCTTGATTTCCACATGCTTGTGATTATGGTTTTATGTTGAGCCAATTACTCTCATGTTTTTACATGATTTTTGAGAAATGGGATGATGATGATGTTTTAATGAGTTCATGCTACGTTTTATATTGAGTTTAATGAGTTTTACCTACAAAACAAAATGATTGTGCTGTGTACTTGCTGATTTTGCTAACGAGTCCCTTACCCCCTTACTGAGCGATTTAGAAGCTCACCTTATTTTTATATCCCCCCAGATTTCTTCAAGTGAAGAGAGTTTCCTGCGATGTACGAAGTAGTGGCTAGTGGAGGGCTTGAGCTCCAGGCCGTATATATTGTGTTTGAGGTATATTTTATTAATTCATGTACCCAGACTAATATTGTATTTACAGACACTTGATGAACAATGATGTATGAGATGTATTAGGATTAACTCACTTTGGATTGAGGAATGTATATGGTATGATATATAACTATTAGAATGATAAGATCCTGAGGTGAAAGTTTTATAATGTATATATGATGATGCATGACACTGTACAGGAATGCACCTAGAAAATGTGTATTGATGTAAATAAGTTTTAAATTTGCTCTATTTTTTGCACTTCCGGGGCGTCACAAGCTTCATTTGCTATTTTTGCTCTTATTTTACAATTTTATTTTACTTATAATTTCAATATGTTTCGGCATGAAAAACTCAAACTTAGATTGAAGAAAATTTGTATATATACTCGCATGATTTCCTTTAACCTAAACATTTTTTTCCAATCCCTTACCCCAAAAGCATATTATTTCACTAGTAAATATTAAGAGCTATGTACATATGGGCTGTGGGTGATATTGAAAAAGAAAAAAAAATGAAAAAAAAATGAAAAGAAGAAAGAAAAAGAAAAGAAAAAAAAAAGAAAAAGAAAAAGAAAAAGAAAAGAAAGGTAAATAAATAAATGAAAAAAGTGAAAAAAAAGGAGAAAAATACAAAAATAGAATAAAGTGTATAGGAAAATAAATAAGTTTGGGAGAAATAATTAAGAGCTCCAACATCATTTGACCCTAGTAGGTAATACATGTTTAAGGGTTTTTAAGCTTAAATCGACTTTATCATACCTTGACCTTAGCCTTACATTACAAGCTTAATGAAGCACTATTGATCTTTGATTAAGTGTGACTACATTAGTGGAAAGAGAAGTGAAAAACAAACTTATGGAAGTGATCACTTGTCATTGACTTTGCATCCTTTTGTTTGCATAATCTGATTCGGGTGGTGTACTTTGAAGTGGCCTTGACAATCTCACACACACATGCGGTCTTCAATTTGGCTTTAGACTTATGATTGGTTGAGACCTAATGCTTGAATAACAATTGTAATTCTCTGATTTTGGGATTCATACTTTGTTTTTGTGGATATGTTGGGGAATAAGCATGTGTGGTAGTTTATCACTTCTACCATGATTTTGACTACTCTTGTTTTGCTTAAGGACATGCAATATTTCAACTTTGGGGGGTGTGATAACTCTATTTTATAGGGTTATTTATATGCTTATTGTGAAACCCAAAATTTTTGTTTTATTATTTATTTATAAACTAGAAAATAATTAAGATACTCGGAATAATATTATGTAGACCCAGAATGACCGAGCACTGGGGTTAGTGGCATGAAGCTCGAGGGGCAAAAAACTCGAGGTAAGGTTTTAAATTAAAGTGTTTCTTAAATATTACATGTATAAGTACACTTTGGTGGTTAGAAGATGAAACTAAGGTATTGGAAGTGAAAAAGTTAGTAAAAACTCAAGTTGACACTAAACCAAGAAATTGGGCTTAGTAAGTGAAACAAATTCGGAATAAATTCAATAAATTCATAAAAATTATTCTGAGGCCATAGGAAATTAATTTAAGGCATATCGAATTGGGGAATTAAAATTTAGTGGAAATCTTAAGGTTTCTGTGATCAAATTAATTTTTAAAGTAAATCGAAAACCTTAAGGAATTTTTATCGGTAAAGACTAAATTGGACAAAATGGGCTCAAACGGGATACTTTTCTTAAACAAGTGGGCCCAAAATTTTTATGGCACATACTTGAAACTTAGTATAACACATGAGAAGTGAAAATTTGGAAGAAATTGAGTTAAAAAATGTTCTTTTGGAATTTATGAAAATAGGGCTGCAGGTTGCCCTGGCCCAGAAATTTACTGGCCCAAAAAAATGCCAAATTTGAAGACCTTCCAAAAGGCTTTTAACTGGATTTTTTTTCCAAAATTAGAGAGCACTTCATGCTCTTTCTGGAAAGCCAAAGAATGCCCCAACCGGGCCTAAAACCCGAGAGTTCTCTTCCCTTGTTTCTGCCGTTGGCATCTTACCCAAGGGTTCATTGTGCAATTTTTTCAGCCACCTTTCGACCATTTTAGAGCTCGATTAAGAAGGATAAAATCTTCCTTCCTAAGTCCTCTACAACATATAAAAAATCCAACCTTAAATAAGCTCATTTTCTATGTGAAAATCTAGAGAGAAGAACAAGGGCAGAATTTGCCATGTTTCTAGGTAGGAGAAACTTTGAATTTTAAGTTTCTTAGTTGGTTTTTGTAACGCCCCAGAAACGTGAAAATTAGGGCTGATTTATTTTTTTTAACTTAATCTTATACTTAAGGTTATTCCTGTTTAGAGCTAGTTCCTAACTTATCATTCATTCTCAAACCGTTATATACTGTAACATCATAAATTACCCGCTTTTCCAGTCTCATACATATACAAAAGTAATACATCCTAAATGTTCCTTTACATACAAGTATCTGTACTATATAGGATGTCTGGATACAAATGAAATATACTTTAAGTGTGTACAAAAGATAGCCTGGGGAGAGTCTCGTCCATAAGTCTATATCGGGTACGCAGCAGGCAAGGAGGTAATTATTGTAAATAATATGGAAGAAAGGAAAAAATGGGGTGAGCTTTAGATAGCCTAGTAAGAAGTGTTTTTAAATAAAAATAATATTCAAAACATTTCGTAAAATAATGATACTAAATTACAAAGTTCCATTTTCAAATCAAACGGTTAGAAAATCATATAGGTTTGCATATCCAAATCATAAACCTTTCTCATACTACAACATAATTCATATATATTTCTCACTTCAACTAAAATCTCGAAAATCCAATGTTTGCATAACTAGGCATAGGTGATAGATGACTTGTACAAAACCAAAATATGGAGACTAAACATTCACTATTATTGTCATAAGGGTAATCACTACTTCATCCTCAAAAGAGGGCATCATCTGCAGAGGGAACAGAATACCTATGGCCATGGTAGGGCTTTAGATTGGATCAGAGTCGTACAACATCACATAAACGCCACACAGGTGAAAACAAATATTGCCACAAAGGCAACATGACAGATACATAGAATTATGCATGTTATAGTCAAGGCTCAGCCCATTCATAGGCCGCCGGCTAGAATTCCTTTGAGTCCCTTTAAATTAACCCACAGGTTTACCCTGACTAACATGCTTTCGCGCCCTTAGTCTCAAAACTTAATGTTATCATACTTAAAATATATTTTTTTAACATTTATTTGTACAAAGCTCATGAAAATTATGTCTCAGAAATCACATAAATATATATATTCATCCACAAATATTCAAAATTATAAAATTGTACAAGAATCGTGCACTCACAAATAAAAAGTGGGCTACAGATCATTTTTGAAATTCGTGCTTATTTTATGAAAGATTTTTCATACCATAAATACGTATTTGCAAGTAAGGAATACCATTACTAAAATAAATTGCATCCCTTACCTAAACGAGGTTGGGGCAACACTAAATTGTCGGGTACCGATTTTACCTCGTTTTACGTGCCAACGCCTCGAGCTACCCAAAATGATTGCAAAACTATCAGATGATGTTCAAATCCACCTCAACATACTTAAATGTAGCTTAACGTACTTAAATCTCACTAGACTCGATCATTTTGCCAACTTCCCCTACTTTATCAGTTTTATCGATAAAGTGTCGGTTTAAGCTATTTCGTTAGTTTCTTTCCTTCTAATTTCAAACTCATTAACCTGAAGACTTACATACTTATTCCAGTCTCCAATTAACAATTTACAACATATCAAATTGTCAAATTTTCACACTTTTACAGTTCTCCACTAAACTGAGCTATAAACCGAGTTCCTTCGATATTAAACAATCATTCCACAACACACAATTCAACCAAATTTGATCTTTTCTTCAACATTCCAATGCTTACCGACCTACCCTCATCACTAGAAATTATTTCATCAATTTCTACTTTAGCCAAAATTAAGCAAATTCATCAAACATAAACATATATCAAACTCATCATCTTCCAACAACTTTACCTCAGGTTTGACCAAGTTTGACCCAAGATTCTTCCTCCAACAATGACTCAACTGTAGATAAACTTGTATATGTTAGTTTTGGATGATATATTTTTAAATGACAAAACATTAATTTAAATATGCTTATTTTAAACCTTCAAATCATTTGTGAGGTATTATTTCTGAGTAATTGTCTTAGAGAATATATTGCCAATTGTACTGAAAATTAATTAAAAAACTTGTGAAGATCTAAACTTAGAAACTTTTGTAAACTAAATTTTTACTGGGAAAATTGATACTTAAGCCAAGAGATCGATCTCCTTGGTTGTGAGATCGATCTCATTTTGGCAGAATCATTGTGAGATCGATCTCTGGAGTTGTGAGATTGATCTTCTTTTGGCAGAATCATTGTGAGATTGATCTCCTTTTGGCAGAATAATATCAGAACTCAATGAGAAGACCTTGGATCGATTTGCTCTGGGAGAGAGATCGATCTCCTCTAGATAGTAACAATTTGTTCAAAGCAGTAATAGAAAAGAGATCGATCTTCCTTGTTTTACAGAATGTGATGACACTAACTTCTTGAGAAGAGGAGATCGATCCCCTTTGTATGATGAGATCGATCTCCTTTCCTGGAGTACCTTTGTGATTGCAGGTTTTGGAACTAAATGATCAATCCTCTCGGGTAAGGAGATCATTCTGGTATTCGTCTACAGGACTCCAACGACTAGTTTTTCAGGGTTTCAATGGGAAGAATTGCATTAAATGCTTCACCAACCAATTGGGTGTATAAATACAAGTCATAAAGACATTGGAGAAAAGAAGAGAAGTTCTGAGTATTCTTGCAGAAAACATTCTTTGTGTCTTCAGCTAAAAGTGTACTTAATTGTCATTGAAAGCTTTAGTTAAGCTATCATTTTCATCACCTACACATTAAGAAAGCCTTGATTGTATTCATTCTTCATCATAAAGCAAAGAGAGAGTTCCTCTGTGAGAGAACTATTATAAAAGAGTTTGAATAACAATATTTGCTAAGTGGGTAGAGAGGTTATTCCTTAACCTTGAAAAGGAAGTTGTAAAGTTCATCTTGATAGTGGAAATGACTCCTTGACAAGAAGGTCAAGAAGAGAGGACGTAGGCAAAGGATTTGGCCAAACCTCTATAACTCATTGTGTTACTTCTTTCCCTTATCTCCTTCTTTACTGCACATTTGTTCTCAATCTTATAGTAGTTATAAATTTATTTATGTACAAATTAGCTAAGTAAGTTTTAAATTTGGTAAATTGATAAAAAATTGATTCACCCTCCCTCTCGGTTGAGCCAACAATTGGTATCAGAGTTTAGGCTCTTCGAATAAAAAGGAGTAAAATCCTAAGAGTTTATAATAATCCTATGGCTCAAAATAGTGTGGCAACTAGCATGGTAGGAGAGGGGCACTCCACTGTTAGACCTCCCTTGTTCAATGGTGAAAATTATGCTTATTAGAAGACTAGGATGATGCTATTCATTCAAGCGAATGATTATGAAGTATGAAGAGTTATTGTCAAAGGCCCACAAATCTCTACAAAGAAAGTTGAAGGAAACAAAATTCCTAAGGAAGAAGATGAATGAGATGCCAATGACATAAAATCTCCTCAATTGAATGCTGAGGTAATGCACACTTTGTTTTGTGCTTCAGGTCCTAATGAATATAATAGAGTCTCCACATGTGAGAATACAAAACAAATTTGGGGTAAGTTGGAAATTACACATGAAGGTACAACTTAAGTTAAGGAGATAAAAGTAGGCATGCTCACACATGATTATGAATTGTTTAGAATTAAACAAGATGAATCTATTAGTGACATGTTTACTAGGTTTATCGATATAATAAATGGACTTAAATCTCTAAGCAAAACATAATCCAACATAGTGATGGTAAAGAAAATTCTAAATAGCCTACTAAAATCTTAGGAAGCCAAAGTGATTGCTATTGAGGAATCTAAGGATCCTCACTCATTATCACTAGATGAACTAATGGGGTCATTACTTACTTATGAGATGAAGCTAAAATGAAATGAAGAGCTTTCTAAGAAAGTAGGAGTAGCACTAAAGTCTACTACTCATGAAGAACTAAAAGATGATAAAAATGAGAGTTGTGATGAGGAGGATATTAAGATGACAATGTTTGCCAAAAGATTTAACAAATTTATAAGAATAAGAGGTAATGGTAGTACTAGGAGAATCCATAGGAGAGAACAAAATAGAGGAGAGTCAAGTAGAAAAGATAAGGATTCTATTGTGTGCTATGAATGTGAAAAACCTGATCATATTAAATTTGATTGTCCACTACTAAAGAAAACAAATGATAAGAAAGCAAAGAAGAAAGTAATGATGGCAACTTGGAGTGATAGTAACAACTCCGATGATGACAATGGAGAAGAAGAAGTTGTTAATCTTTGTTTCATGGCATTAGAAGATGAAAATGTAATATCTATTTCTAATGATTATTCTTTGGATGAGTTACAAGATGCTTTTGATGATCTTACCATGGAATTTGACTGTATGAATTTGAAATATAAGAATATGATCTCTAAATTAAAGAAAGAAAATGAAGTGCTTTTAAATGTTAAGATAGAATGGGAAAAGAAATTGGAAAATGCAAATCTAGAAATTCATGATTTAAAAGAAAAGAATAATAATTTGCATAGTTCATTTTCTAGATTCTACATGGGTCAACAAAACCTAGATCATATGTTAGAGACTCAAAGAGCTTTCTTTGATAGAAATGGATTATGATAATTGACAAAAAAAAAAACTCATCTCAAGAACTTCTTGGTTAGTAAACATAACATACATGATATATCTCTTATTTGCTCACTATGTAATAAAATAGGACATCCATCACATGAATGCAATGTTAGAAAAACCACTTTTAGAGGGAAAGTAGTTAGAAAATTTTGGGTGCCTGAGAATGCTATAAACTCAAAAGACATTGGATTGATAATGAAATGGATCCCTAAAGGATCAAAACTTATGTCTACTATGTGAGACCCCGTATGTGTATAATGGTATATATGTACATAAAAATGTAAAGGAAGTTGTATTATGAAGTCATAAGTTTGATGATACAATTGTAATGTGGAGTATATGTGATGTAAGTCTATAAATTAAATGTACACACATATAATAAGAGTTGTGATAGTACCTACAAGTTACATTATGTGTGAATGTAAAGAAATGGACTTAAACATGTGGAGAATGTAAGTAGAATGGATTACGAGTAGTGTGGTAAAATGGAAGTAGAATTGCATAAGTTGTGCATTTCCATTTGGTTTATATCATATACTTTTGGTTATACAAGAATTCCACACAAGCTTCAATAGGAATAAGGTATGTATGGATGTCATTGTCAAGCCTCGAAGATGAATGAATGAGAAAAGGATCATGGTAGCAAATTAAGGATGTTTGAGTATGAGTTGCTGCAGAAGAACTGTAGAAAATCTGGAAAATATGAAGGGCAGATCGATCTCATGGGATGAGAGATCGATCTGGAAGAGCCAGAATGCTCTTATTTGGGCAATGGAATAGAGCAGATCGATCTCTAATGGAGCCAGATCGATCTCCTAAGCATTCTGTAGTGAAAAGATCGATCCTCAAGCATCCAGATCGATCTCCTTAGCTCTCTGTTTGGGAGCATATCGATCTCCTGCTTCGACAGATCGATCTCATGCTTAAAATGCCGTGAAAATGAAGGATTTAAGGAGACCAAATCGATCTCCTCTTGGACCAGATCGATCTCCTCAAGCTATTTCTATCAAAGGAGTGCTGAAAATCAAAAAAGTTCGAGAAAAACACTAACCTTCCACTTTCAACCCAAAAACCAAATCTCTCTCTCTAAAATCAGCCATTGTCAGTAAGATTTGAAGGGAGACCATTAGAGGCAAAGTTGTTCCTATCAAAGAGAAGAACAACATAGTTGGAAGGCATTTTTCCATTATTGGTATTGAAGGAGCTAAGGGCATTGTCATTTGGAGCAAGAAGAGAAATCAAATTGGGTAAGATTCTAACACTCCAACTATGGTACATTGTCTATATAATTGATTTTGGAGTTGTTTGGCATGAGTATGAATGGTTAGAAACTATCTAAAATGCATTGGAATGATTATGACCTAGAAATGGTTTAGTGTGCGAAAGTGGAATGCATGGAGATTAATGATGAATGAGATATGTAGAAGATATTAATAGTGTTATGGTATGATTTTAAGATGTGGTTAGTGGATAAATTGTGAGATTTACCTAAAAGAGGTAAAATGTGGATTAAGGCATTTGTAAAATGCATAAGTGAATAATATTGACTAGTGAGGTCAATTATGGGTTAAAAACATTAACTCCAATGATTTGAATGAATGAATCGCAGCTTCTGAGGATACGCCAGGGCGAGTTGAGCCAAGAGCGTGAGAAGCTAAGAGGAAAGGAGTCACACCAAGTAAATCGAGGTAAGGGAATTGTGTGAACTGTTAGAGATATTTGTGCGCAATTCGGGCGCATTAAATGCTTAGCTAGAATGCATGTGATATAGGAAATGATGTTGGGTGATTGAAGGGCAAAAGTTGGGTGTTTGACAAAATGTGCATGAAAACAAAAGCATATTGCTTTGAAAATCATGTTTTATTGCTTTTTAGCAAATGATTGGTAGGTTGGCTGACATTGAAATGATTTGCAAAAGAAATGAGTGTGTTTTGGTTTTGTTAACCATACTTTGCAAAGTTTTGAGCCACCTACATGATTTTGTGAGTATGAAAGCGTGCTAGAGTATGACTCGCACGAGATTTGACGTGTTTTATACACATGAGTGCTAGAGGCACTAGTTTTCACATGGATTTCATATTTGCTTCGGCATTGTGCTTGGAGTTTGTCTCGCACTAGATGCCCACCTTGCATGTTGTCGTGTTTGGAGCTTCGAGTAAATTGGATGTCAGATCGATTAAATAGGCTCACACGTGCATTGTTTTGACATGATTAATTAGCCGTGTTAGGAGCTTCAGGTAGACAAGAGGTCGTACCGATTAAATAGGCTCACACGTGCATTTGAGATGTGGCGTGATATGATGTGTTGATTGGGTCCACGGAGTACGTTGTACCGTGCATGTAGCATGGAGTACGTTGTACCGTGTTGAGTTGTGATTTGCTGTCTTCGGATGAGATCTGCTATGGATCGACAGGTAGGATTTGACCCACCTCCTGTGTGAAAGCAGATAGTGGTGATATCCCACAGAAGGGCAAGGAGCCAGAGAGAGCTCCAGTTGGCACAGCTGCTCCGAAGAGGAGGGCTACAACTGAGGAAAAGGGGAAGCAAGCAGTGGGTGTAAGTAGAGGATGAATGCATGCACTGGACCAGGACACTGCAGATCAGTCATCAGATGTGGTAAAAGGTACCATCCAAATCTTTGATTTAGAAGCTTATGTACTGTTTGATCCTGGTGCCACGCATTCTTTTATTTCGCCATCCTTTGCATGTAAATTGTTGAAGCATGTAAAACCCAAGCTGCTTGATAAGATGTTGTTGATATCTACCCCTATGAATGATAGTCAGTTGACCGAGCATGTCTATAGAGATTGTAAGATGAGGATAGGAGGTAAAGAAACGGCAGCCGATTTAATTTTTTTAAATATGAGTGATTTTGATGTAATCCTAGGAATGGATTGGTTGGCTGTCAATCATGTTGTTATGGATTGTCATGCAAAAACTTTGATGTTTCCCAAGATAGACAATCTTGTAGTAAATTTTGTGAAATAAATCTAAAGAACATGATTTTTATAAGTGTGATGAGTACAATCTTGATACATGATGTATAAAAGATAAATTTGATTTCATTTGTGATGTGGTGATTTATGATTACTAATGGTGGAAAGAATAATGTGAAGGATTCATCGCTTATGTGATTGAGACGGATAAGGCACGTCCGAAATTGGGAGACATTCTAGTGGTTAGGGAATTTCCAGATGTCTTTCCGGATGAGTTACCAGGGTTACCTCTAGATAGAGAGATGGAGTTTGGTATAGACTTGGCACCTGGTACAGAGCCGATGTCCAAGCCACCGTACAAGATGGCTCAAGCTGAGTTGGAAGAGTTAAGGAAATAATTACAAGATTTGCTAGAGAAGGGATTCATCAGACCGAGCGTCTCACCTTGGGGAGCACTGGTTCTGTTTGTAAGGAAGAAGGATGGAAGCCTCCGACTGTGTATAGATTACCGGTTGTTGAATAAGGCCACCATCAAGAATAAGTATCCCCTTCCACGCATCGATGATAGATCAGCTTAAGGGAGCGCAGGTCTTTTCCAAGATAGATCTGAGATCAGGGTACCATCAGTTGAAGATACGAGGTGGAGATATACCCAAGACAGCTTTTCGCACCTGGTATGGACATTATGAGTTTATGGTTATGCCATTCAGGTTGACGAATGCTCCCGCAGCTTTTATGTCGTTGATGAATGAGAAATTCCACCAGTATTTGGACCGATTTGTGATCGTGTTTATTGATGATATACTGGTGTATTCAAGGTCTAGAGAGGAGCATGAGAGGCATTTAAGGATAGTGCTACAGACCCTCCGAGAGAAGAAGTTGTACGCTAAACTCAGTAAATGCGACTTTTGGTTGGAACAGATCTCTTTCCTGGGTCATATAGTATCAAAAGATGGAGTGTCAGTGGATCCATCTAAGATTGAGGTCGTAGCTCAGTGGCAGAGACCCCAGACAGTGACAGAGATCAGGAGTTTCCTGGGTTTAATTGGGTATTACTGAAGGTTTGTAGAGGGATTCTCAAGATTGGCTGCACCTTTGACACGCCTCATAAGAAAGAATGTGGAGTTTGTGTGGGATGATAAGTGTGAAGAAAGTTTTGAGGAGCTGAAAAGGAGATTAACTACAGCTCTGATCCTCACCATTCCTACCAGCTCAGGAGGTTTCTCAGTGTATGTAGATGCTTCACATCTGGGACTAGGCTGTGTATTGATGCAGGATGGGAAGGCAGTAGCTTATGGATCAAGACAGTTAAAGGATCATGAGAGGAACTACTCGACCCATGACTTGGAGTTGGCAGCAGTGGTGTTTGCGCTGAAGATATGGCACCACTACCTTTATGGTGAGAGATTTCAGGTTTATACAGATCATAAGAGCCTTAAGTACCTGTTCTCATAGAAAGAGTTGAACATGAGACAGAGGAGATGGCTCGAGCTGTTAAAGGATTATGATTATGAAATCTTATACCACCCGGGTAAAGCAAATGTGGTTGCTGAGGCATTGAGTAGAAAGCATCTCGGGATGGTATCATTCATGATGGTCAGGGAACACAAGCTGTTAGAACAGTTCACGAACCTTAGTTTGGACATGACCCCGCCTGACGTTGATAGTGGATTTATGATAGCTAGCCTGCAGTTGGAACCGGATCTGGTAGATCGAATCCGACAGGCTCAGCGAGTTGATTAGCAGTGCAGTGATATTGTCGGGCAGATACAGAGGGGTACAGACACAGACTATGGATTGAGTCCGGATGGATTGTTGAGGTTCAGAGATAGGATATGTGTTCTTGATGATGCAGAGATCAGAAGGTTAATCTTGACAGAAGCTCACTCATCAAAGTATACGATATATCTAGGGAGTACTAAGATCTATCAAAACCTTCGAAAGGTTTATTGGTGGTCTGGAATGAAAAAGCACATTGCTGAATATGTTGCTAAGTGTCTCGTTTGTCAGCAGGTGAAGGTAGAGCATCAGAACCTGCAGGGTTATTGCAGCCTCTACGGATACCGACATGGAAGTGGGAGCACGTCACCATGGATTTTGTGATGGGATTGTCGAGGACCCGGAGAGGTCATGATGCCATATGGGTGATTGTGGATCGGTTGACGAAATCAGCCCATTTTCTAGCCATGAGAGCTACCGATACTCTGAGCTAGTTAGCGAACCTATATGTGCGCGAGATAGTGAGGCTACATGGAATTTAAGTGAGGGTTGTTTTTGATAGGGATGCCCGCTTCACTTCCCACTTTTGAGAACGTTTTCAGGAAGCGATGGGGACCCAGTTGAGTTTTAACACCGCGTTTCATACTCAGACAGATGGTCAGTCAGAGAGGACTATACAGACCCTGGAGGATATGTTGAGAGCATATGCATTGGATTTTGGAGGCTCCTGGGATGACCATTTACCACTCGCAGAGTTCGCCTATAATAACAGTTTTCATGCAAGTATCAGGATGGCACCATATGAGGCATTGTATGGGCGTAGATGCCGTTCCCCTATTGGATGGGAAGAGGTTAGTGACAGACAGATCTTTGCTCCCGACTTGGTTAGACAAGCCTCTGAGGACGTCCAATTGATATGTGAGAGGTTACGGACAGCTCAGAGCATGCAAAAGAGTTATGCTGACAGGAGACGGAGACCACTAGAGTTTGAGGTGGGTGAGTCAGTGTTTTTGAAAGTTTCCCCTTCGAAGGGAATTATGAGATTCGGGAAGAAGGGAAAGTTGAGATAGGGCCATTTGAGATACTTGATAAGGTGGGAGATAAGGCTTATAGATTGGCATTGCCACCAGTGTTGGTAAGTGTGCATAACGTCTTCCACGTATCCATGTTGAGGAAGTATCACCCGGATCTGACGCATGTGATAAGATATGAGCCATTGGAGCTCAATGAGGGTATGACATACATTGAGAAGCCAGTTCAAGTATTGGATAGAAAAGAGAAAGTGTTGAGGATAAAGACAATTCCCTTAGTGAAAGTACTTTGGAAACATCATACTGTGGAAGAAGCCACATGTGAATTAGAGAGTTTGATGCAGGAGAAGTATCCCGAGTTGTTAACAGAATAATTGGTTCTAATTTGGAGGACCAAATTTTCTAAGTGGGGGAGAATGTGAGACCCCGTATGTGTATAATGGTATATATGTACATAGAAATGTAAAGGAAGTTGTATTATGAAGTCATAAGTTTGATGATACAATTGTAATGTGGAGTATATGTGATGTAAGTCTATAAATTAAATGTACACACATATAATAAGAGTTGTGATAGTACCTACAAGTTACATTATGTGTGAATGTAAAGAAATGGACTTAAACATGTGGAGAATATGAGTAGAATGGATTACGAGTAGTGTGGTAAAATGGAAGTAGAATTGCATAAGTTGTGCACTTCCATTTGGTTTATATCGTATACTTTTGGTTATACAAGAATTCCACACAAGTTTCAATAGGAATAAGGTATGTATGGATGTCATTGTCAAGCCTCGAAGATGAATGAATGAGAAAAGGATCATGGTAGCAAATTAAGGATGTTTGAGTATGAGTTGCTGCAGAAGAACTGCAGAAAATCTAAAAAATATGAAGGGCAGATCGATCTCATGGGATGAGAGATCGATCTGGAAGAGCTAGAATGCTCTTATTTGGGCAATGGAATAGACCAGATCGATCTCCAATGGAGCTAGATCGATGTCCTAAGCATTCTGTAGTGAAAAGATCGATCCTCAAGCACCCAAATCGATCTCCTTAGCTCTCTGTTTGGGAGCAGATCGATCTCATGCTTCGACAGATCGATCTCATGCTTAAAATGCCGTGAAAATGAGGGATTTAAGGGGACCAGATTGATCTCCTCTTGGACCAGATCGATCTCCTCAAGCTATTTCTATAAAAGGAGTGCTGAAAATTAAAAAATTTTGGGAAAAACACTAACCTTCCACTTTCAACCCAAAAACCTAACTCTCTGTCTCTAAAATCAGCCATTGTCAGTAAGATTTGAAGGGAGACCATTAGAGGCAAAGTTGTTCCTATCAAAGAGAAGAACAACATAGTTGGAAGGCATTTTCCCATTGTTGGTATTGAAGGAGTTAAGGGCATTGTCATTTGGAGCAAGAAGAGAAATCAAATTGGGTAAGATTCTAACACTCCAACAATGGTACATTGTCTACATAATTGATTTTGGAGTTGTTTGGCATGAGTATGGAGGTTAGAAACTATCCAAAATGCATTGGAATGATTATGACCTAGAAATGGTTTAGTGTGAGAAAGTGGAATGTATGGAGATTAATGATGAATGAGATATGTAGAAGTTATTAATTGTGTTGTGGTATGATTTTAAGATGTGGTTAGTGGATAAATTGTGAGATTTACCTAAAAGAGGTAAAATGTGGATTAAGGCATTTGTAAAATGCATAAGTGAATAATATTGACTAGTTAGGTCAATTATGGGTTAAAAACATTAACTCAAATGATTTGAATGAATGAATCGCAGCTTCTGAGGATACGCCAGGGCGAGTTGAGCCAAGAGCGTGAGAAGCTAAGAGGAAAGGAGTCACACCAAGTAAATCGAGGTAAGGGAATTGTGTGAACTCTTAGAGATATTTGTGCGCAATTCGGGCGCATTAAATGCTTAGCTAGAATGCATGTGATATAGGAAATGATGTTAGGTGATTAAAGGGCAAAAGTTGGGTGTTTGACAAAATGTGCATGAAAACAAAAGCATATTGCTTTGAAAATCACGTTTTATTGCTTTTTAGCAAATGATTGGTAGGTTGGCTGACATTGAAATGATATGCAAAAAAAATGAGTGTGTTTTGGTTTTGTTAACCATACTTTGCAAGGTTTTGAGCCACCTACATGATTTCGTGAGTATGAAAGCGTGCTAAAGTATGACTCGCACGAGATTTGACGTGTTTTATACACATGAGTGCTAGAGGCACTAGTTTTCACATGGATTTCATATTTGTTTTGGCATTGTGCTTGGAGTTTGTCTCGCACTAGATGCCCACCTTGCATGTTGCCGTGTTTGGAGCTTCAAGTAGATTGGGTGTCACATCGATTAAATTGGCTCACACGTGCATTGTTTTGACATGATTAATTAGCCGTGTTAGGAGCTTCGGGTGGAGTACGTTGTACCGTGCATGTAGCATGGAGTACGTTATACTGTGTTAAGTTGTGATGTGCCATCTTCGGACGAGATCTGCTATGGACCGACGGGTAGGATTTGACCCACCTTTTGTGTGGAAGCAGATAGTGGTGATATCCCGCACACCTGATCCGTGTAGCCGGTATCACAGCTTATGTACATAGGCCTTGAGGTTATTACCTGTTGTTGAACTGCCTATCTCACATGTCTATTGCTTTGAGAATAAATCCATGTTTTAAATGATTTGTGGGTCAGGAAAGTTCGAGGGATGGGCCGAGACCTGACCAGTGTTGAATTGATTTGTTAATGGTTTTTAAAGTGCACGGATGCATGATGTTTAATGCCATGCTTTATTGTGAAAATGCATGATGATTAATGCCATGCTTTATTGTGAAAATGCATGATGGTTAATGCCATGCTATTTGAGAAAATGCATGATGGGTAATACCATGCTTTTATTGTGAAAATGCATGATGGTTAATGCCATGCTATTTGAGAAAATGCATGATGGGTAATGCCATGCTTTTATTGTGAATTATGCATGATGATTTATACCATGCTTTAAGTTGAAATGTGCACTGGATTTTAATAGCATGAATGTTTTACATACCATTAACACAATCATACACTCATGATTTGAGATAAATAATGAATTAATTGCTTTTGAGCATGGCATCACGATCACGTAGATAGTGTAGTATCTACCTGTTCGCCTGATTGCCTTACTGAGCGTGTGGTTTGCTCACCCCCTTATTTTCCCCCTCTCTACAGAGTGTTGAGTATAAATTGAGCGTGACTGGAGGCGTTTCCCTTTTGGTAATCCGCTGCATCCCATCGCTAAAGGTATACACACTGTTGAAATTTTGTATCTAAACTTATGGTAGCACAGTAGCATTTTGTATGTAACTATTGGGGATGTAAAACAATGTAAACACATGTAACAACTCTGATATATATACATTTATACAAGTGTTTACTCATAAATAATGATCAAATTGAATGGGTATAGTGGAATGAGTTAGACGTTGACACACAGCCCAACTGTTAAGAGTGTGGTTGTTCACGATCGAGGAAGGATGATTAAAGATTGATGCATGAAAATGCGAAAAATTTGTATGTATTTTGGTAAGGTTAGGGTCGTGACATACTAACTCTAACGGACCCAAGAAAATTTGGGTATCGAAAACAAAGGTTTAATGATGATTGTAGGAACTTGAGCATTATTTCAAAGTAAAGTCAAAGGAAGCTTGGTACTTGGATAGTGGATGCTCAAGACACATGACCGATGATAAGAGTCATTTCAACAGCTTAAAATCAAATATTGGTGGAGAAGTCACTTTTGGGGATTACTCCAAAGGCCAAATTGAAGGAAGTGGGTCTATTGGTAATCATTCATTTTCTATAGATAATGTATTACTTGTTAGAGGATTAAAACATAATTTACTTAGCATTAGTCAACTTTGTGTCAAGGGATACAAAGTAGTTTTTTATTGCTTAAATTGTCATGTAATTGATGTTAAAACAAATAAAGTTCTTTTCTTAGTACATAGACAAGGTAACATATATATTGTACATTTGAATGAACTTAGAGATGAAAATGTGTGTTTTATGGTTGCTAAAGAAAATGAACCTTGGTTATGGCATAGAAGACTAAGGCATGCTAGTATGCATGTATTATCTAAACTAGCTAAAAGAGATCTTGTTGTAGGACTACCTAAGTTATCATATGAAAATGACAAAATATGTGAAGCATGTGTGATAGGAAAACATAAAAGAATATCATTTAAACCAAAGAATTGTGTGTCGACATCTAGGCCATTACAACTACTTCACTTAGATCTCTTTGGTCCAACTAGAATCACAAGTCTAGGAGGTAAGCAATATGGATTTGTGATTGTAGATGACTATACTAGATTTACCTGGGTATTATTCTTAAATGTAAAGAATGAAGCTTTAGAAAAATTAATGACATATTCGAAAATAGCTCAAAATGAAAAAGGTTATACTATAACTAGTATTAGAAGTGATCATAGCAAAGAATTTGAAAATCTTGGTTTTGATGAATATTGTAATGGTCAAGGAATTAGCCATAATTTTTCAGCTCCTAAGACACCACAACAAAATAGGGTTGTTGAGAGGAGAAATAGAACTTTAGAGGAAATGGCTAGAATAATGCTTTGTAAAAATAATTTACCTAAGTGTTTTTTAGCTAAAGCTATCAATACTTCATGTTATATTATAAATAGAGCAATGGTTAAACCAATTCTAAAGCAAACTCCATATGAGCTCTACAAGGGAAAGAAACCAAACAATTGTTATTTTCATCATTTTGGTTGCAAATGCTTTATCTTAAATAATGGAAAAGATAATTTAGAAAAATTTGATGCTAAAAGTGATGAAGGTATTTTCTTAGGTTATTCCTTAAATTCTAAAGCCCATAGAGTCTTCAACAAAAGAACATTAATAGTGGAAGAGTCCATCCATGTAATATTTGATGAATCAAATTTCGCACCTAGAATCCTTAGTAAAGATGAGGATATAGAAATATTTGATGAAATTTTAGAAGAATTCTCAAATATAAAAGATAATAATAACTTAGAGGATCTTGACATTAGCAACAAGGAATAGTCAATTGAACAAGAAATTGTAAAAAGAGAACCTGGATGCTCAAGAGAGCTTATATATGTTAAAGATTGTGAAATGGTTGGTGATCCAAATCTTGGAGTTAAAACGAGGTCTTCACTTAGAAATGTATGCCAATATATAGCTTTTGTATCACAAATTGAACCTAAAAATGTTAATAAAGCCTTAAAAGATGACAATTGGATCTTAGCTACGCAAGAAGAACTAAATCAATTTGAAAGGAGTAAAATATGAAATTTAGTTCCTAAACCTAGTGATTACCCCATCACTGGAACTAAATGGATGTTTAAAAATAAGATTGATAAAAATAATGTTATCATTAGAAACAAAGCTAGATTGGTTGCTCAAGAATATAGACAAGAATAATGTATAGATTATGATGAGACTTAAGCTCCGGTAGCTATACTAGAAGCCATTAGAATGTTACTTGCTTTTGCATGTTTTAAGAACTTCAAAACATATCAAATGGATATGAAAAGTGCATTCTTGAATGGTGTTATAAATGAGGAAGTATATGTTGAACAACCTCCCAGTTTTGAAGATCATAATTATCCTAATCATTTTTACAAACTTTCAAAAGCATTGTATGGTTTGAAATAAGCTCCTAAAGCTTGGTATGAGAGATTTTCAAAGTTTTTAATTGAAAAAGGTTTTTCAAGGGGGAAAGTTGACACAAAATTGTTTATTAAAACTAAGAATAATGATTTACTAGTTGTTCAAGTCTATGCAGATGATATTATATTTGGATCAACTAATGAATCATTGTGCCAAGAGTTTGCTAAGACTATGCAAGCTGAATTTGAAATGAGCATGATGGGAGAGCTCACATACTTCTTAGGGCTTCAAGTAAAGCAAACTAAAGATGGCATCTTCATCAATCAAGCTAAATACACCAAAGACTTGCTCAAAAGATTTGAAAAGGATAAATGCAAACCTCAAGCAACTCCAATGGGCACTTTCATAAAGCTTGATAAGGATGAAAGTGGTAAGTGTGTAGACACTAAACTCGATAGGTCTATGATTGGTTCATTACTTTATCTCACCGCAAGTAGACCTGATATTATGTTGAGTGTTTGTTTGTCTGCAAGATTTCAATCCTCACCTAGAGAATCACACTTATTAGCTACAAAAAGAATCTTTAGGTATCTCAAAGATACACTATCACTAGGTGACACGCCCTAAGGGTATTGTCCACAAATGCACGGGTCGTACAAGTAATAATGGGATTTGAGTCCCGAAATTATCGTCCCACAGAGAAGTTGACTAGCCTAATTAAGTACTGGTTAATCTTACCCTAAGTATATTCTAGCGAATTATGAAATTAAAGTGGTGATCTACTAAGGCTAATTAAACATACTGAAAACAATAAACATTAAAAATAAAGAAAATAAAACTGAACTAAGATTTGCTTACCAAACTCCGAGCAATTAAAGAAAATACCTCCAAAAGAAATTAAAACAGTTAAAATGAATTAACGCAACTAAAATAAAATGCAAATATGAAAATAGAGCAATAAAATTAATTAAACTAAAATTTAAAGAAACTTAAAATAAAAATGCATGTAATTAAACTAAAATAAAATTCTAAAACATTTAATATAAAATTAACTCCTAACTAAAAATTAAGACTAAAAATTAAATTAACAAATTAAAACACTAGAACTAATCTAAATTGACAACTAATAACTATCCTAAACTATCAACTAATTAAACTATACTAAAAATGCAAGAAAAATGGATTAATGAAAGAGTTGAATGCCAAACAAAGCCTTAAGTTTAAATCATCCAATAAATCACTCTAAACACTGTTCACTCTCTTCTTTGTTTCATTTCATTTTCTTTCTAGGTGTGGTCTCGGTTTCCAGGTACTGCTCCAGATTTCAGTTGTCTCCAGGTGCTGCGTCAATGCTTCTGTCCAGGAGTTGCCGACAGCACCATCCTACTGTACGTCAATTGCCAATATCCGCACATGTTTCCAGCTCTGTTTTGCCATGCAACGCGTTCTTCTTCCAACACAAATCTGGTCTACGGTAGCTGGGATTCCTTCAATCATCGACAACTTTCAGCACCTTAACCCATATCATTGCCACCTACACAATACCCTCATGTTACATGACTTGTCCCTACCATCTTTCTTCTTCACGTCTGCTTTCAAGAATAGCAGCAAACAACTTAGTTAACACACACAACACTTTGCTGTCATCAACGCTAAAACAGAGCCGAACAGAGGAGGAGTCCATATTACCAGCATGTTATCATTTGTTTCAACCGAGCAATTAACAAAGTGCATAAAATATGTACAAGACGCATGGCCGCTTTTCACCAGCAGACCTGCCCTCATCAGTTTCAACCGAAAGCTTAATGATCTAAATGCAGACATTGAGGTGGTAATATATTAAATGGAATTAGATAATGAAACTGAGATTCAGAGCAGTAATAATCAATCAATTTAAAGTAGAAAAGGCATGAGAAGAGTTATTAATTGAATGTTAAACCGAAGCAAGAAAATCTGTAAGAAAGATTAGTTCCCAGCAAAGCCGAGAATACATTGAAGAACACATACAGTAATCGAGCAACTGATGAAACATAAAAGTTATCTGATGAAAAGCACATAAAATGAAAAATAAATTTGCAGAAAAATTAGAATGGGACAGTAACCGAATGAACACTATGGGATAAAATAAAATAAAAAAAATGCTCACTTTGAAATTGGAAGATAGACAGATTAAAGAAAAAAATGCAGGAAATGAAATGAACAGCTGCAATCGGGTTGAGTATCAAGGCTGCTGTCACCAGCCCCTCACACCCAAATGAAAAATAAAAGCCATGGAAATCAAACAGCTAAAATAAATCGAAAAAGGAAAAGGAAATAAAGCTTATAAAATTGGAAATTAACATGAACAATATCTAAAAATTGAAAACAATGTTTTGATAGCTGCTAAAGTAATCATCGAAAGGTTAAAGAAAAAGAAACTAAAAACTCTCTAAAACTTTCTACCCTAAATTACTCCTATTCTAACCTAGGCTACCCCCTTTTCAATTGTCATCATATTCTATTTATACACACACTTAGGGGTATAATGGTAATTCTTTCATCCTAGATGAGTTGGCATTGTTTGGTCACTTGTCTTCACACCATTGGCTCCTTGAAATAAATATTTCCATGTCATTTGTCTTTTTGTCCAATTGGATGTGCTAGGCTCGTGTTGTCAGCGTGGTCCAATCTCGATTTTAGCCCAATTTCGGTCCATTTTCTACCGAAATATTCAAAATTCATTCAGATTTAATTTATCTGCAAACATGAGAATTTTAATTAAATAAAGGGGATATTTAACAAAATAAATTGGGGATTTAAATAATTAATTATGAAATTAAGCACAAATAATTCTAAAAATATAGAATTATCACTAGACTTATGGTATCCTAGAGATTCTCGACCTTTACACTTCATGCCTATTCTGATGCAGATTTTGGAAGATGTAAGATAGATAGGAAAATCACTTTAGGTGCATGTCAATTTTTAGGGAATAGAACAAAATAGTGTAGCTCAATCCACAACTGAAGCAGAATACATAGCAGTCGATAGTTGTAATGCTCAAGTGTTATGAATTAAGAAATAAATGAGAGACTATGACATAGATATGAAACAAATTCTCATACAATGCGATAATACAAGAGCAATTAATCTCACTAAAAATCTAATTCAACACTCTAAAACTAAACATATTGAAATTATACATCACTTTATTAGAGATCATGTGCAAAAAAGGGATATAGTTCTAGAATATGTTGATACAATGCATCAAGTGGTTGATATTTTAATCAAACCTATTGACAATGAAAGATTTTGTCCTCTTAGAGGTGAATTTGGACTAATGAATGCACCTTGATATACTTGATGTATGAAGAAAATCTAAGTATGATTCTATATCAAATGTGTATAAATTCGTTAAGTGTGACTAAGAATGTAGCATAAACATTTGATTTATATCTTACAATGTACATAATGGATGTATTTTGTTAAAAGTCATGAATATGTTTTTTTTCTTCCTTATATACATATTTAATAAAATACATTTTAAAACCATTTTTCTGACTTTTTTTGGCCAAAATGGTAAGAAAGATAGATTTTTGTTCATTATAGACTGATCTTGTGTAAGACCCGTAATTTCAGATGTAAACCTTATGAATTCATAAGTGTGGTGATGTATATGTAATATGAAGCATAAGTGATGTAAAGTCCATAAATTCAATGTACACACTTGTAATAAGAGTTTGTGATGTACATACAAGTTTCATTATGTATGAATGTGAAGAAATGGACTTTTCTATGTGATGAATGTGAGTGGAATGCAAAATGAGTAGTGCAACAAATGGAATGAAGTTGTATGAAGTGCATAAGTCTTAATACCTCCATTTGTATTTGTATTGTATACCTTTGGTTATACAATGTATACACACAAGTTTTAATGTATATAAGGTATGAATGGATGCCATTTTCAAGTATTAAAGGTGGTTGGATGAAAAATGACCAAGGCAACAAATTGAGGATATTTGGTGTGAGTTACTGCAGAAAACTACAGCAAAATCTAGTAATATGAATGCCAAATCGATCTCATAGGATGAGAGATTGATTTGGAAGAGCCAAAAATGCTCTTCTTCGAGCAATGGAACAGGCCAGATCGATCTCCAATGGAGCCAAATTGATCTGCTAAACATTATGTAATATGAAGATCGATTTTGATGCAAACAGATCGATTTCCTTAGCTCTCGGGTTGGAGCAGATCGATCTCCCCTAGAAGCAGATTGATCTCCTTAAGCTACTGCTTGGGATAGATCGATCTCAAGCACTCGACAGATCGATCTCATGCTTTAAAAATGTCAAGAAACTGAGGGATTTAAGAGGACCAGATCGATCTCATGCCTCGACAGATCGATCTCATCAAGCAATTTCTATAAATAGGAGCAGTGAAATCTGTAGATTTCAGGAAACAATCTCTCTCTTCAATTTCAACCTGAAACTTCATTTTCTCACTCATAAATCCATCCATTTCCAGTAAGATTTGAGGAAAGACTATTAGATACAAAGTTGTTCTTATCAAAGAGAAGAACAACATACTTTGGAATTAAAGCCTCATTTGTGGTATTGAAGGAGCAAGGTGTATTTACAGTTGGAGCAAGAAGAGAAACTAGATTGGTAAGTTTCTAACAGTTCAGCCCAAGTACATTTGGCTATTTATTTGTTTTGGAGTTGATTTGTATGCGTATTGATGGTTAAAAATTACCTAGGATGTGATTGAACAAGTGTGACCTAGAAAACCTAAAATAAATCTAGTATGAGAAAATGTGATTCGAATGGATTGGTGATTTGTGGGTATGCTAGAGTGTTTATGAGAAAATGTGGATAATTTGAGATGGTTAAATGACGTTACATTGTGGGTTTAGAGAAATTATGAAAATAAGTATAAAGATGTTTGATGAAATGCCATAGTGAAGAAAATTGATGAAATAAGAACACTATGAGCTTGATATCGGTATGAATCAATAGGCCTAAAAGAAATCAATAGACTCGAGATACGAGTAGAACGATAAGACTAGGTCTTATAAGGATTAATAGAGGCTATAGGTTGAATTGACTATAGCAAACACATGAGTTGTGTTGTACGAACTAAATTGGTGCGATATACGATTGAGTGCAATTTCGGAGAGATCGTTGGAGACGAATCGAATCGTACAAGTACGCAGCTTTAAGGAAGTGTAATCACGCGACGCGATTCCAGGTAAGGGAATTTTGTAAGTATATAGAGATAGCTGCTCGTACTTTGAACTCGTGTGTAAGACCTGATATTTTTGAGTGCATTTAAAAATGCAAAAGGATTGAAATTGCATTCCTGAACACGTGCAAGGGCATAACGGTCAAAAGATCAAAATTCGGTATTAACCGAGACAGGAAAATTTAATTAAAAATATGGGATTGAGGAATCTTGATCAATAACGAAGAAATAATTTAATTTCGGGTTAAATTGATCAAGATATGAATTTATTGGAATGAGCCAGAATTTTCGTATCGAAAAATAATCCCGAAAATAATCAAAAAATATACCAAAAAGGTAAAATCGGACTGAGAAATTCATTTACAGATTAAATGAATAAAATAATATTTTTTAGATATTTTGGATTTTTAATAATATTAAAAATGAATAAATAAAAAAAAGAAAAGAAATTTTTCGCGAAACGCGAAAAACTGAAAGAGAAAGCAGAGGCCAAGCCATCTGCCTCAAAGATCAACCACCGGCGACTGCTCAGGCAAGCGGCCGACGAGGGGGAAGACTGCCGACGTCGACCCCAGGCAGAATACGGCCTATAGGACCGACGAACGGCAACAATCGCCGACGAAAGAGAGAGGAAAAATCGAGAGAAGAGAAAGATAGATTCTCGGCGATCAGCGCCGATCTGGGGTCGGCCACCACCAGCCGAGCGTCCCCAAGGCGTGGGCGACGCGATTGGTGGCAACACCGACGGACAAGACGGTGGCCAGCATCGAAAAATGAGAAGAAAAGGAAGGCTACCGCCGGCGGAGGAGAGAAGAGCCGAACCGGCCACTTTTCGGTGACCTTGAACGAAACCAACCCCATAGCCGAGATACAGACGACCCAGCGGAGCCACTGGTGGCGGAAACCGATGGAGAACCGGTCACCGAGCCACTGAACCGGTCGAACCAGGGTGAACCGACGCTCTGAACCGAGTTGAACCGAACCAGACCGAACCGGTTCAGCCAAAAAGAAAAGGAAAAAAGGAAGAAAAAGGAAAAAAAGAAAAAGAGGAAAAATTGGAGAAAATTTCAGTGATGCAATCGAGCTTCGGGTAAGTCAGTAAGCAGTCGAATTGACCGATTTAATTTTCAGAATATTTAATTTGTTAAATAATCGACTAAAAGTTTACTCGAAAATATATTTAATTGTGTAGCTCGACGATTGACATCAACCGAGAGCTTGAGACAGCCTCGATTTGTGTACTATCAGGGAATCACGGGTAAGTAACCCTTATTTATGACAATTTTACGTCGATATGCGTGTTAGAATTTACCGCATAAATTACGGATTTAATTTCCGCATGAAATGAATTAAATTCTGAAAATTGGATAAATTGTCGTAAATATTAAATTGAGATATCCGAGAATTTAGAACGAGGCTAAATAAATATTGATGGGCCCAATGAGCCCAATAGGTCTCAATAAAGTGTGGTAAACGGGCTTAAGGCCGATTAAGGCCCATTATGGTGCAATCGGACCCAATATGGGTAAACGGGCCCAATGATTTAAATTAAGCCCAGAAAATTGTGAAATACAATTAATTGTATTGTATTTGACCTGGTGAATATTTATCCGCAGTGTCGGAGATTTGATTTGGATTGGGAGCAAATCAGACTGCGTGACGAGTCATCAATAGGAAAGGTCAGACTGTACAGAAAAATGAGGTAAAGGAATTATGTGAGTAGCTAGAGGTAGCTACGCGTATTTTAATAGTTTTGTATACACTGAATACGTATGTATACACTGATATTGTATAATGATCCTAAAAGTGGTTTAAATGATTTTAAGGATCGAAATAGGTGAAAAGACTATTTTACCCCTATTGAAGGAAGTTCACCTAAGGATGGTGAAAGCATGACATTGACATGCATGAAATGCATGATGTAAGGAATTTTATGGTTTAAGGATTTTATTGGTTTTAATCAAAGCAAATCGATAGATTGGCCAGTAATTGCATAAATTTCACATGATAACACTACGTAAGTGTTATTTGTATTTAAATGGAAATTTCTTTGGAAAATAGGCCAACTATCAAGTTTAAATGAAAACAGATAGTGCCGACACATAGTTCGCACTATATCTGCGTTTGTGAATGTGCATAAATGTGCTTGAGCGGTTACTCGCACCGACTTGTGTGACATCATATGCATGAAATGTGCTAGAGCATGGTGCTCGCACTGATTTTTATTATTGTGAAATGAGAGCTGCTGGAGCTTAGCTCGCACTCTGTTTTGACATGTTTTGATTTGTTTTGACGTGGTATGCATAAAATGGTGCTGGAGCGATTGCTCGCACTAGTTTTAATGATTTGACATGCATGAGAGATGCTGGAGCTTAGCTCGTATCCTGTTTTGATTTGATATTGCATAAAACCGTGCTGGAGTGTAACTCGCACGAGATTTGATTTACTTGAGCATTTATTTGTGCTGAAGCGTTGCTCGCACAAAGTTTTATATGATTTTATAATTAATTTTAAAGCCGTACTGGAGTTTTTCTCGTACGAGGTTTTCATTAAGTTTTTTTATACGTATCCGTACTAGAGCATTGCTCATACGTGGATTTTATTTGAATTTATAATCAGTTTAAGTTGTACTGGAGCGCTGCTCGTACGCAGATTTTACTGATTTTTATGAAACAGTGCTAGAGCTTCCCTCGCACGAGGTTTTCTGATATCATGAATATGCACGGAGCCGAGCTAGAGCTTCGCTCGCACAGGGATTTATATTACATGCATATAGCCGTGTTGGAGCCTCTTGTAGACTGTGTGTCACAGTGAGATGATATGCTCACACGTGAATACTGAGACAGAGATGATATGGGTGGATAAGGCCTATTACAGGCACCCCTGATTGAGCTTGGGTTCACGGAGTACGTTGTACTGTGTATATCACGTGGAGTACACTGTACCGTGGGGATTGTTGGAGTGGAGTGGCATTAGCCACGAGGCAGCAAGCCTTGCCCTTGCAATCCTGGTGTTATGCTGTTCTGGCGGGTAGGACGACCCACCTCCCGTTTCAGGTGTGATACCCCGCACACTAGGTACCGTGTTGCCAGGGATCACTAGGATATGGCCATAGTCCTCGATGTTACTGATAGTCACTTACATGTCTCACATTATATAACTTGTGGTCTGTTAGACCAGGGTAGACCCGAAGGAGGGGTCAGGCCCCCGATTTGACGATTTTATGATTTGTGACTCTGAAAGAAGGGTAGTTTTATAACCGAAGTTTTACAATGAATTGTTTTACGAGTTGATATTTGAATTATGAGATGCTTAACCCCTTTGGGTTATTTTATACTGCAGTTTTAATGAAATGATTTAAATGCAGTAGCATGATGTTGTTTTCCATGCTTTCATTTCAAATTTATGATTTGTCTTACAAGACATGAAAGAATGCATGATTTTGATTAAATTCATGCTAAGTATGATTTATTGATGTCACATAAAATGCCTTTGATGCATGAATTATATGATTTCTATATGCACAAATAGTTTTGATAAACTATGGCATTGAAATATGCATGATTTTGTGCGTGAAATTTTAAATGAAAAGAAATGGATTTTTAGGGCATGGCATTATGAGCATGTAGATAGTGGAGCTATCTACTAAATTGCATAATTGCCTTACTGAGCGTGTGGTTTGCTCACCCCCCTTATTTTCCCATCTTTTCGGAGCACTCACAGAAATTAGTAAGCGGCTGAGGACTTGCATGCTTGATATCCGCTGCTTCCCATCGAGAGACAGGTATACACATTTGTATGGTTTTGTATCTAAATATGTAATGCACAGTACTGTAAACGGATATGATGTCGGGGATGTAGAGTTATAAATACTAATGAGTATGTATTTATTTAAAGCCAAATGATAGTAAACTCTGATATGTGAATGGGATTATGAAAGTGGAATGGTAAATAGTGTGAGGTGACTAACATCGAATCATAGCCCAACTGTTTGTAGGATGGTCACGATGAGAGAAAGGTAAGAATTAAATAATAAACGAAAAAGTAAAAAATTTACTATGATTTTTAGGTAATTTGGGTCGTGACATCGTGGGTGAATATAGGGTGTTTATGAAATAGATGTCTGTTTGAGAAATTGATTGATGATGTATACGAATAGCTACGAGTATGTATACGATTTAGTTTATTAAACGATTCTTGAAAAGAGGATAGTAAGGCTAATAAATGCATAAATCACATGTTTTGATGTTTTGAGAAACACATGGCTTTGTTTTAAGCAAATCAACGAATAGGTTAGCTAATGTGTCGAGTTAATTTATTTTGAAATTACAAAACAGTAAATTCAATAATGGATATAAAATATAGAAATGTGTTAAACATGTTTAGAGTTTAAATAAATACATGTCATTGCCAGAAACTAAGTATTTAAGGAAGAGAGATCGATCTCATAAGATGAGAGATCGATCTCCTGGGTTTTCAAGTATGAGAGATTGATCTCATGAGAATATGAGATCGATCTACTAAAGGATTGAAAACTCAAAGAGACTGTATAAAATGCTGAGGAAGCAGAGATCGATCTATAGGGGTTATAAGATCGATCTTTAAATTACAAAATGTATAAGAGATCGATCTGGTCTAGGAAGAGATCGATCTCCTCTAAAGACAAAGGTATTAGATCGATCTTAAGATCGATCTACGTTCAAACAGAAAGTTTATGAGATCGATCTTCTGTGAATAGAGATCGATCTTCTCAAAGTCAGAGAGTTTAGAAGATCGATCTAGGGTTATTTGTCACACCCCGGAAGTGCGAAAAATAAGGCTAATTTAAAACTTTTTATTCATTAATTCACAATTACGAGTGCATTCCTGTGCAGTGTCATACATCATCACCTATATTATACCTCAGGATCTTGTCATTGAATAGTATATATTATATCATATACATTACTTGATCTCAAGTTAATTAATCCTAATACATCCCATACAATGTTATACATCAAGTGTCTGCAATTATGATAAATGTCTGGGTACATGAAAAGATAAAAGATACCTCAAAATACCATATATGGCCTGGAGCTCAAGTCCTCCACTAGCCACTACTCCGTACGTCGCAGGAAAACCCTTTTCACTTGAAGAAATCTGGGGGGAAAGAAAACAGGGTGAGCTTCTAAATCGCTCAGTAAAGGGGGTAAGGGACTCATTTCATAAACCAAAATGCACATCACAAAATATTTATTTGTATGTGAAACTCATTAATCTCATTTGAAAACCATAGCATGAAAGTACTCAAAACGACATTCTCATGTCTCAAATCATGTGAAAACATGAAGTAAAAAGGCTCAGTCTAGAGCAATAACAAAGCATGTGAAAATAATGAGATAAACGCTTTCTCAATTAACGTGATAAAATCACTGTAATAATAATGCACGTGGCACAACCACTAAACACACGTGGCATAGCCACTGATTTAAATTCACACGTGGCACAGCCACTAAGCACACGTGGCATAGCCACTGAGTTAAATTTACACGTGGCACAGCCACAGGATACGGTTTCACGTGGCAACGGCCACCAATTAGGGTTATCACGTGGCAACGGCCACTAAATAAGGTTTCTCAGTGGCAATAGCCACCAAATGGGGTTTCTCACGTGGCAACGGCCACCAAATAGGGTTTTCACATGGCAACGGCCACCAAATGGGGTTCCTCACATGGCAACGGCCACCAAATGGGGTTTCTCACATGGTAACGGCCACCAAAGGGGGTTTCTCACGTGGCAACGGCCACCAAGTATACGTGGCATAGCCACAGAATGGGTTATTCTCACGTTACCAGAACGGAGAAGAATCGGGCTTACATGCTACCAGAGCAATGCCCGGTGTGTACTCAGAATTACACACCTAAGTCTTAATCACATAAGACTAGTTTGCCTTCACGTAGAACTCATAGTGGTTTTTCTCTCATAAAACTCATTTGAAAACCGTTTTGTACTCAACACAAAACATAGTAAAACCGAGTTCCAACCGGCAAAGCACGCACACATTTCTCAAATCTCGATATTGCCTTAACGTAGAGCCCAGTTACAAACTCATAAAAACATTGGGCTCCAACCGGCTATAAAAATCCTGTGCAATTGTATCACAACACAACACTCAACATGCTTGTTTTATAAATCACAATTCATGCTATAATAGTTCGCAAATCACATACATAAATAGTTTAGTTTCCCTTACCTCTTTGCACCTCATATAGTGCAATCGTTTCCCCCGTATCACAGACTAGCCTCGCATTCCACTCTGGAACTCCCGAGCTGTCCAAACGATGTTAAAACATCAATATTCAACTATCACATCAACCTCAATTCTCAAAATCGAGCATAATTGCTCATAACTCCTCAAATTTCTCAATTCTCATAACTCCACCACAAACCACAATCTCGCTCACAACACCTCAACATTCTATATTTCCTATGCCACAATATCTATGCTAATACACCACATTGTCTAAATCTCCATTTATAGCTCAAAATTCCTAAATTGCTAAATATCATTATCACTCCAACCACATTGTAATTTCATCAATCCCTAATCATTTCTCAGCTATTTCAACACAATGACAACAACCATTATCATCAAAATCATCTCAGATATCAAGATCGAGGTTTAAAAATTACCCAAAACTTGTGGAGAGCTTATCTATTGCCTCGATTCGATCCGTCTTTCGATTTTCAAGTATGTTGTTCTCCCTTTGATGAGGAACAACTTTCCTTCTTGCCACAACTTCTGATTTAGTCGAAAATGGGTGCTTTGGATGAGTGAGAAAGCTAGGTTTCGGTGAAAATGGGGGTTGGAAGAGAGAGAAAATGAAATTTACAGGAGAAAGTAAGGGTTCCTTATATAGACTGAGGGTAGGAGATCGATCTGGCTCTTGATGAGATCGATCTGCATTTGAATTTTGGGGACGATTTGGGCAATTTTATGCCTAGGAGATCGATCTGTCGAGGGGTGAGATCGATCTCTTTATGGCTTTATGAGATCGATCTGCTCCTTGAGGAGATCGATCTTCTCCCAAACAGAATCATTTGGAGATCGATCTCTTCCTCATGAGATCGATCTTCTCTCAAACAAAATCATAAGGAGATCGATCCTCTTCCATTGGAGATCGATCTGCTCCTTAAATTCCTCATTCCTTGTCATTTTTAACTCACCAGATCGATCTCTCCTCATAGCTTCACACTTATTTTAAACACTTAACATATAAATCTCCAATCATCATTCCCACAATTCACTTAGCTCAATAAATTACACTTCAAATTCTTATTACATCATTAAAATATATCTAAAATTCTCAGATCTCACATCCTCCCCACCTTAAAAAGAATTTGGTCCTCCAAATTCAACTCAACTAGTCAAATAGATGGGGGTATTTCTCCTTCATGAGATTCTCTAGTTCCCACGTTGCCTCTTCCATTGAGTGATGTTTCCATAAAACTTTCACTAATGGGATGCTCTTGGTTCTCAGTACCTTCTCCTTTCTATCGAGAATCCGGACGGGTTCCTCAATGTAGCTCATATCCTCTTGAATGTCCATCTCGTCATACTCTATGACATGAGAAGGGTCCGGGTGGTACTTCCTCAACATAGACACATGAAAAACATTGTGTATTCCGGACATCTGTGGGGGTAATGCTAATCTGTAAGCTACCTCTCCCACTCTCTCAAGAATCTCGAATGGTCCTACGTATCGAGGACACAATTTCCCTTTCTTCCCAAATCGCATGATACCCTTACTCGGTGATATCTTCAAAAATACTGCATCACCAACCTTAAACTCGAGTGGCCGTCTACGCACCTCCGCGTAGCTTTTCTATCTACTTTGTGCAGCTCGTAACCTCTCACATATGAGTTTCACACTCTGTACGGCTTGCTCAACAAGCTCGGGAGCATTTATCTTTCTGTCACCGACTTCTTCTCAAGCTACAGGGGATCTACACCTCCTACCATATAGAGCCTCAAAAGGTGCCATTCCAATACTCGCATGATAGCTGTTATTGTATGCAAACTCTGCTAGGGGCAGGTGATCATCCCATGATCCCTTAAAATCCATCGTACACCCCCTCAACATATCCTCCAGGGTCTGAATAGTCCTCTCTGACTGACCATCTGTCTGAGGATGATAGGCGGTACTGAAACTCAATCGAGATCCCATGGACTCCTGAAACTGGGTCCAAAATCTAGAAGTAAATCGGGAATCTCTATCAGAAGTAATACTCACTGGAGCCCCATGTAATCTAGCTATCTCGCTGACATACAACTCAGCTAAGGCATCCACAGTATCTGTGCTCTTGATGGCAAGGAAGTGGGCACTCTTGGTCAATCTATCCACTATGACCCATATAGCGTCACGACCTCTTCGGGTCCTCGGTAAACACATAATAAAATCCATGGTGACATGCTCCCATTTCCATGTAGGTACAGGTAAGGGCTGTAGTAATCCTCCGGGCTTCCGATGCTCAGCTTTCACTTGCTGGCATACTAAACACCTGGCCACATACTTTGCCACGTCTCGCTTCATACCACTCCACCAATACACCTTTCTCAAGTCTCGGTACATCTTAGTACTCCCTGGGTGCATGGTGTATCGCGAGCAGTGGGATTCTCTCAGTATCAGTCTCTTTAGGGTATCATCGTATGGTACATAAATCCGTCCTCTGAATCTCAACAATCCATCCTCACTGACTGTGAGATCCGACTGCGAACTCTGTTCAGCTTGGCTAATCATATCTATCAATCTCTGATCACTACGCTGCCCAGTTCTAATCTGATCCATGATCCTGGGCTCTATTCCCAAGCTAGCCACAAATCCAGTCTCTATCTCTTTAACTCTGATCCGAAGTTCGGCAAACTGCTCCAGTAAATCCCATTCCCTGATCATCATAGCAGATATCATACTCTTCCTGCTCAGGGCATCAGCAACCACATTTGCCTTGCCCGGATGATATAGAATCTCGCAGTCATAATCCTTAAGGAGTTCCATCCATCTCCTTTGTCTCATGTTTAACTCTTTCTGATCAAAGAGATATCTCAAACTCTTGTGATCAGTGAAGATCTGGAATCTTTCCCCATATAAGTAGTGTCGCCAGATCTTCAAAGCAAACACCATAGCGGCTAACTCCAAATCATGCGTGGGGTAATTCCGCTCATGGTCTTTCAGCTGTCGCGATCCATATGCGACCACTCTTCCGTGCTGCATAAGCACACACCCCAATCCTTGATGAGATGCATCACTATACACCAAGAATCCTCCTGATCCCTCAGGAATAGTTAACACAGGTGCCGCTATCAACCTCCTCTTTAATTCCTAAAAACTGAGCTCACATTGATCAGTCCATATAAATGGAGTCTCTTTACGCGTGAGCTTAGTCAAAGGGGCGGCAATCCGGGAAAATCCTTCCACAAATCTTTTGTAATACCCTGCCAAACCAAGGAAGCTTCGTACCTCAGTAACTATCCTCGGTCTCTCCCAATTAAGCACAGCCTCCACCTTGCTTGGGTCCACTGATACTCCTTCCTTTGAGACTATATGACTAAGGAAAGCTATCCGGTTCAGCCAAAACTCACACTTACTAAGCTTTCCATATAATTGCTTATCTCGGAGTATCTGAAGTACTAACCACAAATGCTGTGCATGCTCCTCATACGACTGAGAGTATACCAGGATATCATCAATAAAGACTATCACAAATTTATCCAGATAGTCTCTGAACATCTCGTTCATCAATCTCATAAATGCTGCAGGGGCGTTCGTCAATCCAAAGGACATCACCAAAAATTCGTAATGGCCATACCTCATCCTGAAGGCCATCTTTGGAATATCTTCTTCCTTGATCCTCAATTGGTGATAGCCCGATCTCAAATCAATCTTAGAAAAGACTGATGCCCCTCTCAGCTGATCAAGTAGATCATCAATCCTGGGCAATGGGTATTTATTCTTCACCGTGGCTTTATTCAACAACCAATAGTCTACGCATAATCTGAGACTACCATCCTCCTTCTTGACAAATAAAACCGGTGCTCCCCACGGTGAAACGCTGGGCCTAATGAACCCTTGATCCAATAACTCCTGTAGTTGTTTCTTCAATTCCTCAAGTTCCACTAATGCCATCCTGTAGGGAGGTTTAGAGATCGGCTGAGTATCTGGTACCAAATCAATGGTAAACTCTAGCTCTCTCTCTGGTGGTAAACCTGGCAATTCATCTGGGAAAACATCCAGAAATTCACACACCACAGGTATATCCTCAATCCTCGGATGTTCCCGCTCATCATCTGAGATGAGTGTCTCATAACCTTCACATGAACAATCATATTTAATATTCTCCAAAATAATATCAAAATTCTCAAATTACTTACTAGAATTCCACATATTCATTTCCTCAATATCTCAATCGTACACTGTAAGGTTCAGGTAGGGAGAAAGTTACAACCTTAGTGTAGCAATCTAAGCTCACTCGATTGGCTGCCAACCAATCCATTCCCAAAATTACATCAAATCCATGTATATTCAACATGATTAGATCTGCTAACATCCCTCTATCTCCCACCTTTATCTCACATCCTCTACAGATTAACTCAGTTCTCCGGGATTCACGCATAGGGGTATTTACATGTAGTATATATTCTAGAGGTTCAAACTTTAAGTTGAATCTACATGCAAAATGCTCAGAAATAAATGAATGCGTGGATCCTGAATCAATCAACACATGAGCCTTATGATTACAGACAGAGAGTGTACCTCTTATAGTTTCTTCAGAAGTGTCAGCAGTCTCCTTATCTAGGGCAAACACAGGTCCCTGGGTAACAGGTCTCTTTCCTTTCTCTGCAGCAGTGGCCCGTCTCGGGGGATTCACTCTCTGAGGCTGTTGTCTAGTGGGCTCCAATACATGTGGTTTCTGAGGTTGAGGGCAATCCTTCACCATGTGACCCATGTCTCCACATCTAAAACATCCATGGATCGACCCAGTACAACTTCCCTCATGCATTCGGCCACAATTTCTGCAAAACCTTGTCTCTGGCCTGACATCTCGAGGGGTCTCTCTAATGTTAGGGTACCCTCTGGGTCTCTCTAATCTGCCCTTCTGTACCTCAATCCTTCCTCTTCTGAAGGAACCTCTTAGCCTCTGTTTGGAAAATCGCTGGCCTCTTACCTTTATCTCTATTCACCGCTCTGAGCTCATTCTGGGATTGTACCATTTCAATTCCTCTTTCAATCTCTTGTGCTCATCTCAGAGCATCTCCAAAGTCAGTAATACATAGCCCTATCAATCTATCTCTGATGATGGGCTTCAATCCATACACAAATTTCTCTGTGCGGAGCTCTTCATTCTTAAAGGTCTCTGGGTCATATCTCAAGAGCGCTGTGAATTGGCTCTCATAGTCATCCACAGACATGTCACCTTGTACCAAACTTAAAAACTCGGCTGGTTTCTTTCTCTGGGATGCTCGTGGTACATATTGGGTCCTAAAGGCTGTCTGAAACTCTTCCCAACCAATCACATCCTGGCGGGACATCCGAATACCCTGGGTAGTACCCCACCAATCTCGAGCTCTCCCCTTCAACATATAGATACTCATATTGACCCTCTCAGCATCGGTGCACCCCAGATAATCATATATAATTCCCAACTCCGTTAACCACTCCTCAGCCTCTGTAGGATCCTTCTTTCCCCTAAACGGGGTGGATTCATCTTCAGAAAATCCTTCAGTCGGACCATACTTCTATCATCAGGCTGAGTGACGGGAGGCGCTGGGTCCATCTGTACTGGGGGTATGGGAGGTCCTTGTGGTGGTGTAGGAGTAGTACCCGAGGCATTAACTCCAAAGTGTTGCGCGAATAATGCTGTCATCTGCTCAAAACCTTACCTCACATCGGTCTCAATTCGATTAAATCGAGAGTTAGGACTCTCTGGTTGTGGGACAGGTGGCGGAGGGGACTCTGCCTGCCTCCTCGAACGACCTCGTCGTCCACTCATTCTCTATCTTAACTCGTCTCCTGCGCGTACATATTAGAATCGATTGAAATCTCAATCCTAAATTTCAGTTCATGACCAGACTATTACAGACACTCGGGATGTATTCTATTTCACTTAACCGACACTGACAGTACTAGACACCCTAAGCTCTGATTCCAAGAAAACTCTGTCACGCCCCGGAGTGCAGAAAATAGGGCTAATTTAAAACTTTTTATTCATTAATTCACAATTAAGAGTGCATTCATGTGCAGTGTCATACATCATCACCTATATTATACCTCAGGATCTCGTCATTGAATAGTATATATTATATCATATACATTACTTGATCTCAAGTTAATTAATCCTAATACATCCCATACAATGTTATACATCAAGTGTCTGCAATTATGATAAATGTCTGGGTACATGAAAAGATAAAAGATACCTCAAAATACCATATATGACCTGGAGCTCAAGTCCTCCACTAGCCACTACTCCGTACGTCGCAGAAAAACCCTTTTCACTTGAAGAAATTTGGGGGGAAAGAAAACAGGGTGAGCTTCTAAATCGCTCAGTAAAGGGGGTAAGGGACTCATTTCATAAACCAAAATGCACATCACAAAATATTTATTTGTATGTGAAACTCATTAATCTCATTTGAAAACCATAGCATGAAAGTACTCAAAATGACATTCTCATGTCTCAAATCATGTGAAAACATGAAGTAAAAAGGCTCAGTCTAGAGCAATAACAAAGCATGTGAAAATAATGCGATAAACGCTTTCCAATTAACGTGATAAAATCACTGTAATAATAATGCACGTGGAATATCCACTAAACACACGTGGCATAGCCACTGATTTAAATTCACACGTGGCACAGCCACTAAGCACACGTGGCATAGCCACTGAGTTAAATTTACACGTGGCACAGCCACAGGATAGGGTTTCACGTGGCAACGGCCACCAATTAGGGTTCTCACGTGGCAACGGCCACCAAATAGGGTTTCTCACGTGGCAACGGCCACCAAATGGGGTTTCTCACGTGGCAACGGCCACCAAATAGGGTTTTCACGTGGCAACGGCCACCAAATGGGTTCCTCACGTGGCAACGGCCACCAAATGGGGTTTCTCACGTGGCAACGGCCACCAAAGGGGGTTTCTCATGTGGCAACGGCCACCAAGTATACGTGGCATAGCCACAGAATGGGTTATTCTCACGTTACCAGAACGGAGAAGAATCGGGCTTACATGCTACCAGAGTAATGCCTGGTGTGTACTCAGAATTACACACATAAGTCTTAATCACATAAGACTAGTTTGCCTTCACGTAGAACTCATAGTGGTTTTTCTCTAATAAAACTCATTTGAAAACCGTTTTGTACTCAACACAAAACATAGTAAAATCGAGTTCCAATCGGCAAAGTACGCACACATTTCTCAAATCTCGATATTGCCTTAACGTAGAGCCTAGTTACAAACTCATAAAAACATTGGGCTCCAACCGGCTATAAAAATCATGTGCAATTGTATCACAACACAACACTCAACATGCTTATTTTATAAATCACAATTCATGCTATAATAGTTTGCAAATCACATACACAAATAGTTTAGTTTCCCTTACCTTTTTGCACCTCGTATAGTGCAATCGTTTCCCCCGTATCACGGACTAGCCTCGTATTCCACTCTGGAACTCCCGAGCTGTCCAAACGATGTTAAAACATCAATATTCAACTATCACATCAACCTCAATTCTCAAAATCGAGCATAATTGCTCATAACTCCTCAAATTTCTCAATTCTCATAACTCCACCACAAACCACAATCTCGCTCACAACACCTCAACATTCTATATTTCCTATGCCACAATATCTATGCTAATACACCACATTGTCTAAATCTCCATTTATAGCTCAAAATTCCTAAATTACTAAATATCATTATCACTCCAACCACATTGTAATTTCATCAATCCCTAATCATTTCTCAGCTATTTCAACACAATGACAACAACCATTATCATCAAAATTATCTCAGATATCAAGATCGAGGTTTAAAAATTACCCAAAACTTGTGGAGAGCTTATCTCTTGCCTCGATTCGATCCATCTTTCGATTTCCAAGTATGTTGTTCTCCCTTTGATGAGGAACAACTTTCCTTCTTGCCACAACTTCTGATTTGGCCGAAAATGGGTGCTTTGGATGAGTGAGAAAGCTAGGTTTCGGTGAAAATGGGGGTTGGAAGAGAGAGAAAATGAAATTTACAGGAGAAAGCAAGGGTTCCTTATATAGACTGAGGGTAGGAGATCGATCTGGCTCTTGATGAGATCGATCTGCATTTGAATTTTAGGGACGATTTGGGCAATTTTATGCCTAGGAGATCGATCTGTCGAGGGGTGAGATCGATCTCTTTATGGCTTTATGAGATCGATCTGCTCCTTGAGGAGATCGATCTTCTCCCAAACAGAATCATTTGGAGATCGAGAATCATAAGGAGATCGATCCTCTTCCATTGGAGATCGATCTTCTCCTTAAATTCCTCCTTCCTTGTCATTTTTAACTCACCAGATCGATCTCTTCCTCATGAGATCGATCTTCTCTCAAACAGAATCATAAGGAGATCGATCCTCTTCCATTGGAGATCGATCTTCTCCTTAAATTCCTCCTTCCTTGTCATTTTTAACTCACCAGATCGATCTCTTCTTCTCCCAGATCGATCTGTCCTCATAGCTTCACACTTATTTTAAACACTTAACATATAAATCTCCAATTATCATTCCCACAATTCACTTAGCTCAATAAATTACACTTCAAATTCTTATTACATCATTAAAATATATCTAAAATTCTCAGATCTCACATGATTAGAGATCGATCTCTTCTCTACGAGAATACTTGCCAGATCGATCTGGAGATTGATCTTGCCTCAAACAGAGAGATTAGAAGATCGATCTGATGGTTCGACAGATCGATCTTCACTAACATTTTCAAATTATAAGATCGATCTCTACAAATATGAGATCAATCTCCATGCTTCAAGTTGCTTTGTAATTGCAGGAATTCAAACTAAGAGATCGATCTGGTCATGATGGAAGATCGATCTGGTGCTCTACTGGAGGTTCTCAACGGCTCTTTCTGCAGAATCTTCAACGGGAAAAACAACATTAAATGCTTCAACTACCAATCCTGCTGTATAAAATCAAGCATTAAAGACAGTGGAAAATAAGAGAGACTTGTGCTGCAAATTCTGTATATTCTCAAAAGATCTTTTCTAACATTCTCTTTATCTTCAACATCACATTATTTGTATTGTTGTAAAAATCCTTGTGTAGAAGTTATTTTTTCTACCCTTAAAAGAAAGCTTTACTTTGTATTCATCCTTAATTCAAGAGAGAATAGGAGAGTTCCTCTGTGAGATAATTTTGTCTAGGGTGAATATTTGTCTTTGTAAAAAGGGTAGAGAGGTTATTCCTTAACCTGAAAAAGGGAGTTTGTATCAGCTATTGATATAGTGAAAGAAAGCTCTTGACAAGGAGGTCAAGAAGAGAGGACGTAGGCAAGAGATTGGCTGAACCTTTATAAATTATTGAGTTTATTGTTTCCTTCCCTTATCTTTTTTAATTTATTGCACTGCATTTTATTGAGTATTCTTTGATTGCTTGCAATTAGAGTCAATTAGGTTTAAATTTACCATTATCTTTAGAAAACCGATTCACCCCCACTCTCGGTAGAGCCAATAATTGGTATTAGAGCTCGGACTCTTTGATTATAAAGGATTAACTTCCTAAGAGTTAAAAACGATCTAATGGCTCATAACAATGTAGCAACCAGTCTAGTAGGAGAGGGGCACTCTACAGTTAGGCCTCCCATGTTCAATGGTGAACATTATGCTTATTGGAAAACTAGGATGATGCTTTTCATTCAAGCAAATGATTATGAGGTATGGAGAATTATAACTAAAGGTCCTTAAATCCCAACTAAAAGAATAGAGGGAAGAGATATCCCTAAAGAAGAAGATGAGTGGGATTCTAATGATGTTAAATGTGCTCAGCTAAATGCAAAGGCCATGCACACTTTATTTTGTGCTTTAGGGCCAAATGAGTATAATAGAGTCTCTGGTTGTGACAATGCCAAACAAATTAGGGACAAATTGGCAATTACTCATGAAGGCACAACTCAAGTAAAGGATACTAAGGTAGGAATGCTCACACATGATTATGAGCTATTTAGGATGAAAGAAGGAGAGTCAATTAGTGACATGTTCACTAGATTTACTGATGTAATAAATGGACTAAAGTCCTTAGGCAAAATCTATTCAAATATAGAAATGGTTAAGAAAATCTTGAATAGCCTACCAAAATCATGAGAAGCTAAAGTAACTGCAATTGAAGAGTCCAAAGACCCCCACACACTATCACTAGATGAATTGATAGGGTCACTACTCAAATATGAAATGAAATTAAGGAGAAATGAAGAGCCACCCAAGAAAGTGGGAGTAGCTCTGAAATCCACTACTCAAGAAGATTTGAAAGAGAATAAAAATGAGAGTGGTAAAGAAGAAGATCTCGAAATGGCAATGTCTGCCAAGAGATTTAACAAATTTATGAGAATGAGAGCAAATGGTAGTAGTAGGAGAAACTACAAGAAAGAACAAGAAGAACCATGTAGAAAAGATACTATTGTATGCTATGAATGCAAAAAACCTGGACATATTAAATTTAACTACCCTCTCCTCAAAAGATCAAGTGATAGGTTTCACAAAAAGAAGACAATGATGGCAACATGGAGCGATAATGACAGCTCCGATGATGATTTAAATAAGGATACTACCAATCTATGCTTCATGGCAATTGAAGATGAAAAGGCAACTTCATATCTCAATGAGTACTCTTTTGATGAACTACAAGATGCATTTGATGATCTTGCATTAGAATATTAATGCATGAGTTTGAAGTACAAAAAATTAATCTATAAACTAAAGAAGGAAAATGAGATAATACCAAAGGATAAGATAGAATGTGAAAAGATATTAGAAAATGCAAATCTTGAAATCCATGACCTTAAAGAAAAGAATAGTAACTTACATAATTCCTTTACTAGATTTTACATGGGTCAACAAAAACTAGATAACATGCTAGAAACTCAAAGGGCTTTCTTTGATAAGAATAGGTTAGGATATGATGGAAAAAGTGGGGAAACTCACCTCAAAAGTTTCTTAGCTAGAAAGAATATGCATAAACCCTCAACTACTTGCTCACTTTGTAATAAAAAAGGGCATGCTTCATATAGCTGCAATGTGAAGATAACCACATTTAGAGGAAGAATAGTGAAAAGAATTTGGGTTCTAAAAGAGGTAGTTAATTCAAAAGACATTAATGTTATAGTAAAATGGATCCCAAAGGGATTAAGAATTCTACTCACTAACTCCAAAGGACCCAAGAAAATTTGGGTACCTAAGATAAAAGTTTGAATGTTAATTATAGGTGATTGAGCATTTCTACAAGGTAAAAACAAAGGAAGCTTGGTACTTGGATAGTGGATGCTCAAGACACATGACCGGTGATAGAAGCCACTTCAACTCATTCAAGTCAAAAGTTGGTGGAGAAGTCACATTTGGGGACAACTCCAAAGGCCAAGTTGAAGGAAGTGGTTCAATTGGTAATGGCTATTTCTCACTAGAAAAAGTTTTACTTGTTAGGGGTCTAAAACATAATTTGCTAAGTATTAGTCAACTTTGTGACAAAGGTTACAAAGTAATTTTTGATTGCTTGAAATGTCATGTTATAGATTCTAAATCAAATAAAGTTCTTTTTCTAGGTCATAGACAAGGTAACATATACATTGTATATCTAAATGAACTTAAAAATGAAAATGTATGCCTTATGGTAGATAAAGAAAAAGAACCTTGGTTATGGCATAGAAGACTAGGTCATGCTAGCATGCATGTATTATCTAAGCTAGCTAGAAAAGACCTTGTTATAGGATTACCTAAGTTGTCCTTTGACTATGACAAAATTTGTGAAGCTTGTGTCAAAGGAAAACATAAAAAGGACAACATTTAAAACTAAACATAATGTATCAACCACTAGGCCTCTTCAATTACTTCACCTAGATCTATTTGGACCAACTAGAACTACAAGCCTAGGTGGTAAGCATTATGGGTTTGTGATTGTAGATGATTACACTAGGTTCACTTGGGTGTTCTTCTTAAGAGTAAAGAATGAAGCCTTAGAAAAATTCATTGTCTATACAAAAGTAGCCCAAAATGAAAAAGGTTACACTATAACTAGCATTAGAAGTGATCTGGCAAGGAATTTGAAAATATTGGATTTGATGATTATTGCAATGATCAAGGGATTAATCATAATTTTTCAGCCTCTAGGACTCCACAACAAAATGGGGTAGTTGAGAGAAGAAATAGAACATTAGAAGAAATGGCTAAAACAATGTTGTGTGAAAATAACTTACCTAAATATTTTTGGGCTGAAGCTATAAATACTCTTGCTATATCATTAATAGAGCCATGATTAGACCAATCCTAAAGAAAATCCTTTATGAGCTTTACAAGGGAAAGAAGCCTAATATTAGCTATTTTCACCCTTTTGGTTGTAGATGCTTTGTCTTAAATAATGGAAAATATAATTTACGAAAATTTGATGCCAAGAGTGATGAGGGAATCTTTTTAGGCTACTCCTTAAATTCAAAGGCATATAGAGTATATAACAAAAGAACCTTGATGGTTGAAGAATCAATACATGTAATATTTGATGAGTCAAATGATGTATCTAAAGGTTCAACCAATGATGAGGATATTGAAATATTTGATGAGAACTTGAAAGAAACCTCAAACATAGAGAATGGTCTATTAGACAGACTTGACATTAATAAAGAGGATGAAGAAGAACTAGAAATATTAGAAAGAGAGTCTAGAGCACCAAGAGAATTTGGATATGTCAAAGATTGTGAAATTGTAGGTGATCCAACTCTTGGAGTAAGAACAAGGTCCTCTCTAAGAAATGTATGTCAATATATAGCCTTTGTATCTCAAATTGAACAAAGGAATATCAATGAAGCTTTAGATGGCAATAATTGGTTCCTAGCCATGCAAGAAGAACTAAATCAATTTGAAAGAAGCAAAGTATGGAATTTTGTTCCTAGACCTAGTGATCACTTGTAAGACCCAAAAATTTTATCGTAATTTCTTATAAAGAATTGAAAATGGTCCCAAATTAAATGAAACGGGATTCGGACAGGAGATAAGGATTTAGAATACGAAATGAGTGAGTATTCGTGAAGGGAAGTCGGGTTAAATTAATCTCGAACACGTGCAAGGGTAAAACGGTCAAAAGACTGAAACTCGGTATAAATTCGACAAGAAAATTTAATTAAAAATAATGGATTTGAGAATCTTGATCAATAACGAAGAAATAATTAAATTTCGAGTCCAATTGATCAAGATCCGAAATTTTTAGAAATATCAAAAAGTCACTCGGGACAATATCCCGAAAATACGGAGAAATTTTACCTGAAAAAGGGTTAAAAATATAATAAATTAATTTGAAAAAAAAATAATAATTTTGGTAGATATTTTTGATTCTTTAATATATTTTATTGATTAAAATATTAATAATATTAAATAATAAATAAAACTAAAATAATTCAAAAAAAAGAATCAGAAAATGTTATCGGGGAGAGAGAAAGAAGAGAGAAACGGCAAAACGGAACCGAGGAAGACCCGGACCACCGTCGATTGTCCGGTGACCAACGGCCAGGCGAAGGGCCGAAAAAGGAAGAGGAGAGGCCGGCGACCACCCTGGTACCGGCGATGCGCCCCACCGACGTCGGAGAACACCAGATCGAGGGAGAGAAACCGAGGAGAAAAGGGGCGATTCTCGGCAACCGACGCCGATCTGGCCTACCCCACACCTAGTCGAACATTCCCCAGGCGCAAGCGAGCTGATTGGTGGTGGCCACGACCTGCGAAATTGTCGACAAACGTCGAAAATGGCGGAAAGTGGAAATGGGTACCGACGGTGGAGAGAACAGGCCGGACCGACGACTTTTCGGCGGCCTTGGACGAAAACGAGGCCAGATCTGAGAATCGGACAACCCCGCGGAGACATTGGCAGCAGAAACCGATGGAGAACCGATCGACAAGGTGATGAACCGGCCGAACTGGATTGAACCGGCTGAACCAGACCGGTCTGAACTGGGTTGAACCGGACCGAACCGGTTTAGCTAAGAAAGAAGGAAAAAAAGGAGAAAAAGAAAAAAAGGAAAAAGGGGAAGAAATTTGGGGGTACATCGGACTTCGGGTAAGTCGATACGAGGTCAAAAGTGACCGATTTAAATTTTGAGAAATTTATTTAAATTATATTTAATCGAAAAGTAACCCGGGATTAAATATATAATTATGCAGTTTTACGACAAAGCCCAAACGAGAGCCGATTGAGCTCCGATTTTCATATCCCGCATCATATTGGGTAAGTACATTTTAATTTCGACAATTAGAGTCCTTTAATACAGAGTTTCGATTATTTTACGAAATTTTGGATTAATTCTGTATAAAAAGAAATATTTATCGGAATTGCAACGTAATTACCGTAAATAGTATCCGGGCTATCCAATAAGTTTGGAACGAAGCCCTATGATTATTGATAAGCTGAATGAGCCCAGTAAACCCGAAGAAGGGATTTAAATAGTTTAAACAGGCTGAAAACGAGCTCGAGGCCCATGAAAGTGTAATCGGGCCCAATAAAGTAAAACGGGCCCAGTAGGTTAGATTCGATCAGTAAGTGTGATATACTGATAAAAATAAGTGAATTAACCCAAAATATGTGATTATATGCAGTTTCGTAGACTTGGTTGACGCGCAGTCGGACTGAGAGATCGGGTATTATTGAGACGAGATAAGTTTACGCGTGAATCGAGGTAAGGGAATTTTGTAGGTGCATAGAGATTTCTATACGTATTTATTGAGGGGATTTACAGGGCTTAGAATTCCTTAAAGTATCTAGAAACGAAATAATAATTTTTACGAAAATCGGGGCTTAGATGAATAAAGAAAAAGACGATTTTGCCCTTGAGAGTAAAATTTACAAAAAAGGGTAGTAAGGTAGATAAATTGCATGATTTAATGTTTTTAATGCTTTATATGAATGTATTACTTTGATTTAAACAAATATGAACATAGGTTGGCTGTTGATTTTAAGAATTATACGAAAGGGAACCGGTTTGTACCGGTTACGATTTTAAAGATTTTTTATCAAGATTGAGCCACCTATCATATTTACACGAGTAAAAAGAGTGCTAGAGTCTTACTCACACTAAATTTTACTGATTTATCACTCATGAAAGCCGTACTGGAGCATTGCTCGTACGAGAAATTTGTGTGTGCACAAAATCGTGCTGGAGCTTCGCTCGCACGAGATTTTAGATATCATGATATGTATAGCGTGGTGCTGGAGCTTCGCTCGCACTAGACGTGAGTTGACATGCATATAGTCGTGCGGAAGCCTCTTGTAGACTGTGTGTCACAGAGAGTTGAGATGCTCGCACGTATACTTTGAGACATGGGTTGGTTATCGACATAGTATTGGGGTGGATAAGACCTACGACAGGCACCCCTAGACTATGATATGGGTCCACGGAGTACGATGTACCGTGTATGTCACATGAAGTACGCTGTACCGTGCAGTCATGATGACTCTATGATGTTACTTGATATTCTAGCGGGTAGGAATTGACCCCACCTCCCGTTGCAGTTGTGATACCCTGCACACCGGGATCCGTGTAGCCTGGGATCACAGGGACAAAGTATGGCCATAGTCCTCAATTTTCATATAGTAACCTACATGCCTCACATGATATCATACGGTCTGAATTGACCAGGACGAACCCGAAGGAGGGGTAATGTCCCGATTTATGTTTTAAAAGAGATGAGATTTAATGAATCAAGGTATTCCCGAGAGATGGGTTTAGCCTTGATGTGGTTGTTTTATGATAAAACAAATGAGTTTTAACATGATGAGTTTATGATGAACAAAATAAGTTTTAATGTGATGAGCATGAGATGTCATACATGAGGATTTTTCCATGTTTGTTTTATATATGGATTTCATGATTTCTCTTATATGATATATACATACATGTGGCATCGTTTTAGTCATACCTCATGCTCCAAATATAAATGATTTTATATCATGACATATCAACACGTAGATAGTATAGTTATCTACCTGCTTACATTATTGCCTTACTGAGCTGTTTATGCTCACCCTTTCATTTTCCCCCCACAGGGTATATTCAGTAGAAGAGAACGACAGTAGTCATATCCGCTGCTTCTTATCAAGACCAGGTATACACATTTGTATAATTTTTGTATCTGAACATATAGAGGCACAGTACTGTACATGGATGTAATATTGGGGATGTATTTATTTAAAATAAATTGATATGTAAATGAAATATGAAAATGGAATGTTAAATAGGTGAGAGGTGACTAACACCGAATCATAGCCCAACTGTTTAGTAGTGTAACTGTTCACGACGGGTAAGGAAATTAAAAAAGTGAAATATTTAGTCTGATTTTTAGGTAATTTGGGTTGTGACAAAAAAGATGGTATCAGAGCAGAGTTGGCCTGATATGAGTCGGTGTTAGTGGTTAAGTAAACTTACATCCCCATGTATTGTGCATTGTTTAGATACAATTGTGTATATCAAGATGGTACTGCAGCTAAGAATTTAGTTTCGAATGTAAGAATATAGTTTTTATAAATGATAGCCGCTATGGTAGTGGGGCGAGTACACGTGCTTGAGGCCGTAGAGATAGGCCTGAAAGTCGAATGAGTCGTCACATGAGACTCAATATGAGAGTGAGGTGGAGGCTGATGATGAGCATACTCCACAGGGTCCTATAAAGAGACCAAACAATATTGAGACACGCTCCAAGAGGATGGAGTGGAGTGTAGAAAATATTTCAAAGTTGTTTACTCAGTCTATGCATGTAGTTGCGGATAAGCAGGGTAAAGCCTAAGCAGATGCCTCAGACTATAGAGATTTGCACACCCCTCCGGTATATAGCGAAGTAAAGAAGCCAATAGTTGCTAAGGACTGTGTGAATGAGATAGCGAAGTTGTATGGATTCTTTCGGTATATGTCGATCGAGAATGTGACTTTTAAATACGTTTATGATGGAGGCGAGGTGGAGCATTGATGAAAGTCCGCTCGACCCATCTGAAGAGTTAGATGTCCAGAGTCGACATGAGAAATATTTCTGGATGTATTCTGATGACAGAATATTTCGGACACTACTTAAGGGAAATTACAATTAAAATTTCTTACACTGACCTAGAGACACTAGTTGATTGATGAATATGAAACTCAATTTATATCTCTGGACAGGTGTGAACCTGATACCATGGGCAATGAGAGTCGGGAAGCCCAAAAGTTCCTAGAAAGGCTCAAAGTTTCGATTAGAGTCTGATTGGCTCATTACCTATGTCGAGGCAGTGCGTAGAATACAGTTGCGTGAAGAAGATCATGTGTTGCACGCCTCTGAGATTGAGAAATGTAGTAAGGGCTGAAATAGAGACAGAAGAAAATAGAGAATGACAGAAATGTCAGAGCGGGAAAGAGACCAGTTGGTAAGAGATTAGAGTTGATGAGTCACGGGGTAAGATGAGTGGTAATACCCCAGTGCATCCAATTTCAACACTTATGAGGGGTATTGTGATTGGAGGACCCCGACCTGCTCCGTAGCAGGGTAAGCAGGGTGAGCAGTGGAGTAATGTTAACAGTGTAAGCAGTGTAGCAGTGTAACGGTGTAATAGTGTAAGCAATGTAAGCAGTGTAGGATGTGTGGTAGATACGACGAAAGTAGGGCCTACACCTACACTTTATTGACTAAAATAGGCGTTAAGTGTGGTAAGATGGTCCACTTAATTAATGATTGCTCAGAGTGGGTGAGACTGCCCCACAGAAGGGCAAAGAGACAGAGAAAACCCTATTGATATCCCTGCATCGAAAAAGGGAGGCCACAGCCGAAGAGAAAAGGGAAAGTAGGCTGTTGGATGAGGGCGAGTATATGCCTTGGACCATGACACTATTGATATTTCATATGATGTGGTGAAAGATACCACACTGGTTATGAATAGAGAAATAATTATTTTAATTAATCCTGGTACCTCGTATTTAGTCATACCGCCTTCATTTGTATATAAGTTAGTAAAAGACGTGAATGCCAACACCTATGGGCACAATGCCGATAGTTAGTACCCCAATAGAGGAGGGTTAACTAACGAAATAATTATTAAGAGATTATAAGTTGAAAACGGGGGAAGAAGTATAAGTCAGCCAATTTTATTTAATGGATTAAGAATAATTTAAAGTAAACTGTGAGAAAAAATTGGTCGGCTGCAAATTATGATGTTCAGAGTTCTATCCTAAGACAGTGTTGTTTTACCCCCGAAAAGTATACTGTAAGTTTTGACAAGTAATAAAAAGGGGTGTAGCGATTAAAATTAAAGGAGTAAATGATTGTACTCACGGAATGAGTAATGACATAGTTGTTATAAGTGATATACGAAAAGAGATAAGCTTTGAGATATGATAAATCCTAAATATGAGTTATATTGGAATAAGAGGCGTATGCAAGGTAAGAATGTCTATGATACGTGAAGTAATTTGGATTAAAGCAATTAGTAGCGAATATGAATTGTGACCACATGGACTGATATGTAAAGTAATTGTGGTCAAGTCTGAGGGTTAATAAAGGTATTTCAAAATACCTCCCCGCCTGAAGTCTTGACAGCGTCTAAAAATATACATAACCTATAAATTGAAAGCGACGGTCGTAAAATATACATTTAAAATTAGGGTACCTTCACTTGTACGATAAAGAAATATAGATTTCAATTAATCATGAACGTTTAAAAATTAAAAATGTTATAAAATCCGTTAAAAAGGAATTGACGCGGGTTAGTAGCTTCAACAGAAGCGATTTTGAAAGAACATTATACGTTTATGCGTATATAGGTCAAGGATATGGGTAATTGAAATATTCAATGGAACTCAATTATGACAAGTTATTTAAACTTACCTGGACCGATTTGTCATCATCCATATTGATTATATTTTTGGTGTATTTACAGTCTAGGGAAAATCATAAGTAACAATTGAAAATTGTTTTTACAGAGGATTTGTTGAGAGTTCTCAAAATGGACTACTTTATTGACACGTTTAATTTAGGAAAAGTTGTATTTGAATGGGATGATAGACGTGATAGGAGTTTTGGTGTACTAAAGTAATAAACTGACCACCGCATTTATTCTCACCATACCCAATAGATTAAGAGGTTTCTCATGAGTCTATGGATACCTCAAAATAATGAATGGGCTGTGTGTTGAAGCAAAATGAGAAGATAGTCGATTATGAATCCAGACAACTCAAGAATCATGAACAGATTATCCAACCTTGATTTAAAGTTGACAACGATAGTGATTGTACTGAGTATATGACACTACTATGTACACGGTGAAAAAGTTCAGGTATGCACTGATCATAAAAGCCCTGAGTATCTGTTTTCACAGAAAGAGTCAGATATGAGATAATAAAGAGGGTTAGAGCTTCTGAGGGATTACGATTGTGGAAATTGTACCAACCAGGAAAGGCTAATGCAATGACTAATGCCTTGAGCAGAAAGAGCCTCGGGATGGTATTACATATGATGGTCAAGGAGCGTGAGCTGCTAGAGCAGTTGTAAGCCTCAGTCGTGAAGTGATTTCCTTTGATGATGACAGTGATTGTGTGACAGCTAGCCTGAGATTAGAACCGGATTTGAGTGATCGGATTTGACAGGCTTAGCGTGATGATCGGCAGGATGTTGATAGTGTGGGTTAGATTCAGATGGGTACAGTGACAGAGTTCACAGAGAGAGATGATGGCTTGCTGAGGTTCAGAGACAGTATAAGTGCTCCCCAGGACCACAATGATGAGATAATGTTATTATCAGAAGCTCCATTTATCTGATAAGCTCCTGGGTGATCAGTTGTTGTCAATCGAATTCGCCAATAATGACAGTTGTCACTTGAGTATCGGGATGACTTCAGATGAGGCATTGTATGGCCGTAAGGGTTGTTTCCCCGATTTGGATAAGAAGAAATGGGTAACAGATAGAAAATTATTCCCGAATTGGTAAGACAAACCTCTGAGGATGTTCAGTTGATTAAGAAACACCTCAGAGCAGATAGACAAGCTATGCTGACAAGAGACAGAAACCATTGGAATTCACCGAGGATGAATTAGTATTGTTAGAAGTTACATGCCCTTAGAAGATAACATAAGGACAAAACAAGATTCGAAAAGAAATTGGACAAAGTGGGAGATAAGACCTGTAGGTTGGCATTACTACCTGAATTAATAGGCATCCACGATATGTCCCATCTTATGATGTTTTGAAAATATTATCCGGACCCAGTGTATGTGATCAGATATGAGATTCAACAGTTTAGCTCAATGAAAGTATAACATATGATTGAAAAAAAAAATCAATTCGGGTATTAGATGGAAGGAGAAAGTGTTGAGATTTAAGATGATCTCCCAAATTAAAGTATATTGGTAGTATTACACTCCGAAAAAGTCACATGGGAATTAAAGAGTATGATACGATAGACGTACCCGGAGTTGTTTATGGATCCATTTAACTTGGTTCGAATTTGGAGGACCAAATTTTTTAAGTGGGGGAGATTATGTAAGACCCGAAAATTTTATCGTAATTTCTTATAAAGAATTGAAAATGGTCCCAAATTAAATGAAACGGGATTCAGATAGGAGATAAGGATTTAGAATATGAAATGAGTGAGTATTCGTGAAGGGAAGTCGGGTTAAATTAATCCCGAACATGTGCAAGGGTAAAACGGTCAAAAGACCGAAACTCGGTATAAATTTGACAAGAAAATTTAATTAAAAATAATGGATTTGAGAATCTTGATCAATAACGAAGAAATAATTAAATTTCGAGTCCAATTGATCAAAATCCGAAATTTTTAGAAATACCGAAAAGTCACTCGGACAATATCCCGAAAATACGGAGAAATTTTACCCGAAAAATGGTTAAAAATATAATAAATTAATTAAATAAAATTTAATAAATTAATTTGAAAAAAATAATAATTTTTGTAGATATTTTTTATTCTTTAATATATTTTATTGATTAAAATATTAATAAAATTAAATAATAAATAAAACTAAATTAATTCAAAAAAAAAAGAATCAGAAAATGTTATCGGGGAGAGAGAAAGAAGAGAGAACCGACAAAATGGAATCGAGGAAGACCCGGACCACCGTCGATCTTCCGGCGACCAACGGCCAGGCGAAGGGCCGAAAAAGGAAGAGGAGAGGCCGACGACTTCCCTGGTACCGGCGACGCGCCCCACCGACGCCGGAGAACGTCGGATCGAGAGAGAGAAACCGAGGAGAAAAGGGGCGATTCCCGGTGACCGACGCAGATCTGGCCGACCCCACACCTAGCCGAACGTTCCCTAGGCGCAAGCGAGCTGATTGGTGGCGGCCACGACCGGCGAAACTACCTGCAAATGCAGGAAACGGCGGAAAGAGGAAATGGGTACCGACGGTGGAGAGAACAGGCCGGACCGGCGACTTTCTGGCGGTCTTGGATGAAAACGAGGCCAGATCCGAGAATCGGACAACCCTGCGGAGCCACTGGCGAAGAAAGCCGACGGAGAACCGGTCGGCAAGGTGATGAACCGACCGAACCGGATTGAACCGGCTGAACCGGATCGGTCTGAACCGGGTTGAACCAAACCAAACCGGTTCAGCCAAGAAAGAAGGGAAAAAAGGAGAAAAAGAAAAAAAAGAAAAAGGGGAAGAAATTTCGGGGTACATCAGACTTCGGGTAAGTCGATACGAGGTCAAAAGTGACCGATTTAAATTTTGAAAAATTTATTTAAATTATATTTAATCGAAAAGTAACCCGAGATTAAATATATAATTGTGCAGTTTTACGACAAAGCTCGAACGAGAGCCGATTGAGCTCCGATTTTCATATCCCATATCATATTGGGAAAGTACATTTTAATTCTGACAATTAGAGTCCTTTAATACAGAGTTTCGATTATTTTACGAAATTTATAGATTAATTCTGTATAAAAAGAAATATTTATCGAAATTACAACGTAATTACCGTAAATAGTATCCGGGCTATCTAATAAGTTTGGAATGAAGCCCTATGATTATTGATAAGCTGAATGAGCCCAGTAAACCTGAAGAAGGGATTTAAATAGTATAAACGGGCTGAAAACGGGCTCGAGGCCCATTAAAGTGTAATCGGGCCCAATAAAGTAAAACGGGCCCAGTACGTTAGATTCGATCAGTAAGTGTGATATACTGATAAAAATAAGTGAATTAACTCAAAATATGTGGTTATATGCAGTTTCGTAGACTTGGTTGACGCGCAGTCGGACTGAGAGATCGGGTATTATTGAGACGAGATAAGTTTGCGCGTGAATCGAGGTAAAGGAATTTTGTAGGTGCATAGAGATTTCTATACGTATTTATTGAGGAGATTTATAGGGCTTAGAATTCCTTAAAGTATCTAGAAACGAAATAATAATTTTTGCGAAAATCGGGGCTTAGATGAATAAAGAAAAAGATGATTTTGCCCCTGAGAGTAAAATTTACAAAAAGGGTAGTAAGGCAGATAAATTGCATGATTTCATGTTTTTAATGCTTTATATGAATGTATTGCTTTGATTTAAACAAATATGCACATAGGTTCGCTGTTGATTTTAAGAATTATACGAAAGGGAACCGGTTTGTACCGATTACGATTTTAAAGATGTTTTATCAAGATTGAGCCACCTATCATATTTACATGAGTAAAAAGAGTGCTAGAGTCTTTCTCGCACTAAAGTTTACTGATTTATCACTCATGAAAGCTGTACTGGAGCATTACTCGTACGAGAAATTTGTGTGTGTACAAAACCGTGCTGGAGCTTCGCTCGCACTAGACGTTAGTTGACATGCATATAGTCGTGCGGAAGCCTCCTGTAGACTGTGTGTCACAGAGAGTTGAGATGCTCGCACGTATACTTTGAGACATGGGTTGGTTATCGACATAGTATTGGGGTGGACAAGACCTACGACAGGCACCTCCAGACTATGATATGGGTCCACGGAGTACGATGTACCGTGTATGTCACATGGAGTACGCTGTACCGTGCAGTCATGATGACTCTATGATGTTACTTGATATTCTGGCGGGTAGGAATTGACCCCACCTTCTGTTACAGTTGTGATACCCCGCACACCGGGATCCGTGTAGCCTGGGATCACAGGGACAAAGTATGACCATAGTCCTCGATTTTCATACAGTAACCTACATGCCTCATATGATATCATACGGTCTGAATAGACCAGGACGAACCCGAAGGAGGGGTAATGTCCCAATTTATGTTTTAAAAGAGATCAGATTTAATGAATCAAGGTATTCCCGAGAGATGGGTTTAGCCTTGATGTGGTTGTTTTATGATAAAACAAATGAGTTTTAACGTGATGAGTTTATGATGAACAAAATAAGTTTTAATGTGATGAGCATGAGATGTCATACATGAGGATTTTTCCATGTTTGTTTTATATATGGATTTCATGATTTCTCTTATATGATATATACATACATGTGGCATCGTTTTAGTCATACCTCATGCTCCAAATATAAATGATTTTATATCATGACATATCAACACGTAGATAGTATAGTTATCTACCTGCTTACATTATTGCCTTACTGAGCTGTTTATGCTCACCCTTTCATTTCCCCCCCACAGGGTATATTCAGTAGAAGAGAACGACAGTAGTCATATCCGCTGCTTCTTATCAAGACCAGGTATACACATTTGTATAATTTTTGTATCTGAACATATAGAGGCACAGTACTGTACATGGATGTAATATTGGGGATGTATTTATTTAAAATAAATTGATATGTAAATGAAATATGAAAATGGAATGTTAAATAGGTGAGAGGTGACTAACACCGAATCATAGCCCAACTGTTTAGTAGTGTAACTGTTCACGACGGGTAAGGAAATTAAAAAAGTGAAATATTTAGTCTGATTTTTAGGTAATTTGGGTTGTGACAAAAAAGATGGTATCAGAGCAGAGTTGGCCTGATATGAGTCGGTGTTAGTGGTTAAGTAAACTTACATCCCCATGTATTGTGCATTGTTTAGATACAATTGTGTATATCAAGATGGTACTGCAGCTAAGAATTTAGTTTCGAATGTAAGAATATAGTTTTTATAAATGATAGCCGCTATGGTAGTGGGGCGAGTACACGTGCTTGAGGCCGTAGAGATAGGCCTGAAAGTCGAATGAGTCGTCACATGAGACTCAATATGAGAGTGAGGTGGAGGCTGATGATGAGCATACTCCACAGGGTCCTATAAAGAGACCAAACAATATTGAGACACGCTCCAAGAGGATGGAGTGGAGTGTAGAAAATATTTCAAAGTTGTTTACTCAGTCTATGCATGTAGTTGCGGATAAGCAGGGTAAAGCCTAAGCAGATGCCTCAGACTATAGAGATTTGCACACCCCTCCGGTATATAGCGAAGTAAAGAAGCCAATAGTTGCTAAGGACTGTGTGAATGAGATAGCGAAGTTGTATGGATTCTTTCGGTATATGTCGATCGAGAATGTGACTTTTAAATACGTTTATGATGGAGGCGAGGTGGAGCATTGATGAAAGTCCGCTCGACCCATCTGAAGAGTTAGATGTCCAGAGTCGACATGAGAAATATTTCTGGATGTATTCTGATGACAGAATATTTCGGACACTACTTAAGGGAAATTACAATTAAAATTTCTTACACTGACCTAGAGACACTAGTTGATTGATGAATATGAAACTCAATTTATATCTCTGGACAGGTGTGAACCTGATACCATGGGCAATGAGAGTCGGGAAGCCCAAAAGTTCCTAGAAAGGCTCAAAGTTTCGATTAGAGTCTGATTGGCTCATTACCTATGTCGAGGCAGTGCGTAGAATACAGTTGCGTGAAGAAGATCATGTGTTGCACGCCTCTGAGATTGAGAAATGTAGTAAGGGCTGAAATAGAGACAGAAGAAAATAGAGAATGACAGAAATGTCAGAGCGGGAAAGAGACCAGTTGGTAAGAGATTAGAGTTGATGAGTCACGGGGTAAGATGAGTGGTAATACCCCAGTGCATCCAATTTCAACACTTATGAGGGGTATTGTGATTGGAGGACCCCGACCTGCTCCGTAGCAGGGTAAGCAGGGTGAGCAGTGGAGTAATGTTAACAGTGTAAGCAGTGTAGCAGTGTAACGGTGTAATAGTGTAAGCAATGTAAGCAGTGTAGGATGTGTGGTAGATACGACGAAAGTAGGGCCTACACCTACACTTTATTGACTAAAATAGGCGTTAAGTGTGGTAAGATGGTCCACTTAATTAATGATTGCTCAGAGTGGGTGAGACTGCCCCACAGAAGGGCAAAGAGACAGAGAAAACCCTATTGATATCCCTGCATCGAAAAAGGGAGGCCACAGCCGAAGAGAAAAGGGAAAGTAGGCTGTTGGATGAGGGCGAGTATATGCCTTGGACCATGACACTATTGATATTTCATATGATGTGGTGAAAGATACCACACTGGTTATGAATAGAGAAATAATTATTTTAATTAATCCTGGTACCTCGTATTTAGTCATACCGCCTTCATTTGTATATAAGTTAGTAAAAGACGTGAATGCCAACACCTATGGGCACAATGCCGATAGTTAGTACCCCAATAGAGGAGGGTTAACTAACGAAATAATTATTAAGAGATTATAAGTTGAAAACGGGGGAAGAAGTATAAGTCAGCCAATTTTATTTAATGGATTAAGAATAATTTAAAGTAAACTGTGAGAAAAAATTGGTCGGCTGCAAATTATGATGTTCAGAGTTCTATCCTAAGACAGTGTTGTTTTACCCCCGAAAAGTATACTGTAAGTTTTGACAAGTAATAAAAAGGGGTGTAGCGATTAAAATTAAAGGAGTAAATGATTGTACTCACGGAATGAGTAATGACATAGTTGTTATAAGTGATATACGAAAAGAGATAAGCTTTGAGATATGATAAATCCTAAATATGAGTTATATTGGAATAAGAGGCGTATGCAAGGTAAGAATGTCTATGATACGTGAAGTAATTTGGATTAAAGCAATTAGTAGCGAATATGAATTGTGACCACATGGACTGATATGTAAAGTAATTGTGGTCAAGTCTGAGGGTTAATAAAGGTATTTCAAAATACCTCCCCGCCTGAAGTCTTGACAGCGTCTAAAAATATACATAACCTATAAATTGAAAGCGACGGTCGTAAAATATACATTTAAAATTAGGGTACCTTCACTTGTACGATAAAGAAATATAGATTTCAATTAATCATGAACGTTTAAAAATTAAAAATGTTATAAAATCCGTTAAAAAGGAATTGACGCGGGTTAGTAGCTTCAACAGAAGCGATTTTGAAAGAACATTATACGTTTATGCGTATATAGGTCAAGGATATGGGTAATTGAAATATTCAATGGAACTCAATTATGACAAGTTATTTAAACTTACCTGGACCGATTTGTCATCATCCATATTGATTATATTTTTGGTGTATTTACAGTCTAGGGAAAATCATAAGTAACAATTGAAAATTGTTTTTACAGAGGATTTGTTGAGAGTTCTCAAAATGGACTACTTTATTGACACGTTTAATTTAGGAAAAGTTGTATTTGAATGGGATGATAGACGTGATAGGAGTTTTGGTGTACTAAAGTAATAAACTGACCACCGCATTTATTCTCACCATACCCAATAGATTAAGAGGTTTCTCATGAGTCTATGGATACCTCAAAATAATGAATGGGCTGTGTGTTGAAGCAAAATGAGAAGATAGTCGATTATGAATCCAGACAACTCAAGAATCATGAACAGATTATCCAACCTTGATTTAAAGTTGACAACGATAGTGATTGTACTGAGTATATGACACTACTATGTACACGGTGAAAAAGTTCAGGTATGCACTGATCATAAAAGCCCTGAGTATCTGTTTTCACAGAAAGAGTCAGATATGAGATAATAAAGAGGGTTAGAGCTTCTGAGGGATTACGATTGTGGAAATTGTACCAACCAGGAAAGGCTAATGCAATGACTAATGCCTTGAGCAGAAAGAGCCTCGGGATGGTATTACATATGATGGTCAAGGAGCGTGAGCTGCTAGAGCAGTTGTAAGCCTCAGTCGTGAAGTGATTTCCTTTGATGATGACAGTGATTGTGTGACAGCTAGCCTGAGATTAGAACCGGATTTGAGTGATCGGATTTGACAGGCTTAGCGTGATGATCGGCAGGATGTTGATAGTGTGGGTTAGATTCAGATGGGTACAGTGACAGAGTTCACAGAGAGAGATGATGGCTTGCTGAGGTTCAGAGACAGTATAAGTGCTCCCCAGGACCACAATGATGAGATAATGTTATTATCAGAAGCTCCATTTATCTGATAAGCTCCTGGGTGATCAGTTGTTGTCAATCGAATTCGCCAATAATGACAGTTGTCACTTGAGTATCGGGATGACTTCAGATGAGGCATTGTATGGCCGTAAGGGTTGTTTCCCCGATTTGGATAAGAAGAAATGGGTAACAGATAGAAAATTATTCCCGAATTGGTAAGACAAACCTCTGAGGATGTTCAGTTGATTAAGAAACACCTCAGAGCAGATAGACAAGCTATGCTGACAAGAGACAGAAACCATTGGAATTCACCGAGGATGAATTAGTATTGTTAGAAGTTACATGCCCTTAGAAGATAACATAAGGACAAAACAAGATTCGAAAAGAAATTGGACAAAGTGGGAGATAAGACCTGTAGGTTGGCATTACTACCTGAATTAATAGGCATCCACGATATGTCCCATCTTATGATGTTTTGAAAATATTATCCGGACCCAGTGTATGTGATCAGATATGAGATTCAACAGTTTAGCTCAATGAAAGTATAACATATGATTGAAAAAAAAAATCAATTCGGGTATTAGATGGAAGGAGAAAGTGTTGAGATTTAAGATGATCTCCCAAATTAAAGTATATTGGTAGTATTACACTCCGAAAAAGTCACATGGGAATTAAAGAGTATGATACGATAGACGTACCCGGAGTTGTTTATGGATCCATTTAACTTGGTTCGAATTTGGAGGACCAAATTTTTTAAGTGGGGGAGATTATGTAAGACCCGAAAATTTTATCGTAATTTCTTATAAAGAATTGAAAATGGTCCCAAATTAAATGAAACGGGATTCAGATAGGAGATAAGGATTTAGAATATGAAATGAGTGAGTATTCGTGAAGGGAAGTCGGGTTAAATTAATCCCGAACATGTGCAAGGGTAAAACGGTCAAAAGACCGAAACTCGGTATAAATTTGACAAGAAAATTTAATTAAAAATAATGGATTTGAGAATCTTGATCAATAATGAAGAAATAATTAAATTTCGGGTTAAATTGATCAAGATATGAATTTATTGGAATAAATCGAAATTTTCGTATCAAAAAATAATCCCAAAAATAATCGAAAATTATACCGAAAAGATGAAATAATACCGATAAATTCATTTAGTGATTAAATGAATAAAATATAAAATTTTAAAGATATTTGTGTATTTTAATATTATTTTATTGAATAAAATAATATTAAAAATAAATTATAAATTAAAAAAAAAAGAAATCTGAATTTGCAAAACGCGGGGAGAGAGAAACCCGCAGAAGGCGAAAACGAAGCAGAAATTGAGGGAACGGTTTCCCCTCCAGCTGACTGCCACAGGCGGCCAAGAACCCCAGGCGAGGGCCGGCGAAGGGTGACAGACCCAGGGGGAACCACTGGCAGCCGCAACGCGCAGTGAAGTCGCCGAAAAACGCCAGATCGACGGAGTGAGGCCGCGGGAGAGAAACCTGGTTTCGTCTGTGATGGCTGCGTTTCGACTCCAGTCGAGGCCCGATTAAGGAAGCCTAGGAGCAGCCAAGCCGAACGGCGGTGGAATCGCACCGGGGACTAGCCGGACGGCGTCGGAACGAGGAAATGATGCTGAACCGGTCTGAACTGCTGGACCGGACCAGTCTGAACCAGGTTGAACCGGACTGGACCGGTTCAGCCAAAAAGAGAGGGAAAAAAAGAAGAAAAAGGGAAAAAGAAAAAGAGGAAAAATTGGGAAAAATTTCAGAGATGCAATCGAGCTTTGGGTAAGTCGGTAAGTGGTCGAATTGACCAATTTAATTTTTGAAATATTTAATTTGATTATTATCCAACTGAAAATTTACCTGGAAAAATATTAAATTGTGTAGCTTGACAATTGGCATCCACCGAGAGCTCGAGACAGCCTCGATTTGTGTACGATCATGGAATAACGGGTAAGTAACCCTTATTTACGACAATTTTATATCGTTATGCGTGATTGATATTTAACGTATAAATTACGGATTTAATTTCTGCATAAATGAATTAAATTCTGGAAAATTGGGATAAATTGTCGTAAATAATTCATAAGTTGTCTGAGAGTTTAGAACGAGACTAAATAAATATTGATGGGTCCAATGAGCCCAATAGGCCTCGATAAAGTGTGGTAAACGGGCTTAAGGCCGATTAAGGCCCATTATGGTGCAATCGGGCCCAATATGGGTAAACGGGCCCAATGATTTAAATTAAACCCAGAAAAATATGAAATAGATTAAATTGTATTGTATTTGACCTAATAAATGTGTACCTGCAGTTCTGGAGATTGGATTCGGAGCAAATCGGACTGCGGGACGAGTCATCAGTGGAAAGGTCAGACTGTACAGAAAATGAGGTAAGGGAATTATGTGAGTAGCTAGAGGTAGCTACGCGTATTTTAATAGATTTTCTATACACTGAATATGTAGGTATACACTGATATCGTATAAAGGTCTTAAAAGTGGTTTAAATAATTTTAAGGATTGAAATAGGTGAAAAGACTATTTTACCCCTATTGAGGGAAGTTCACCTAAGGATGGTGAAAGTATGACATGCATGAAATGCATGATTTAAGGAATTTTTTGAAATTAAGGAATTTTATTTGTTTTAATCAAAGCAAATCGGTAGATTGGCCAAAAATTATATAATTTCACAAGAAAGCACTACGTAGGTGTTATTCATATTTAAACGGAATTTCTTTGGAAAAACAGGCCAACTATCAAGTTTATACGGAAACAGATAGTGCCGACATGTAGTTCGCACTATATCTACGTTTGTGATTGTGCATAAATGTGCTTGAGCGCTTGCTCGCACCGACTTGTGTGACATCATATGCATGAAATGTGCTAGAGCATGGTACTCGCACTGATTTTTATTATTGTGAAATGAGAGCTGTTAGAGCCTAGCTCGCACTCTGTTTTGACATGTTTTGACATGTTTTGATTTGTTTTGACGTGGTATGCATAAAATGGTGCTGGAGCGATTGCTCGCACTAGTTTTAATGGTTCGACATGCATGAGAGATGCTGGAGCTTAGCTCGTATCCTGTTTTGATTTAATTATGCATGAAGCCGTGCTGGAGTGTAACTCGCACGAGATTTGATTTAATTATGCATAAAGCCGTGCTGGAGTGTAACCCGCACGAGATTTAATTTACTTGAGCATTCATTTGTGCTGGAGCGTTGCTCGCACAAAGTTTTATATGGTTTTCATAATTCATTTGAATGCTGTACTGGAGTTTTTCTCGTACGAGGTTTTCATTGAGTTTTTATACATATCCGTACTAGAGCATTTCTCGTACGTGGATTTTACTTGAATTTATAATCAGTTTAAGTCGTACTAGAGCGCTGCTTGTATGCAAATTTCATTGATTTCTATGACACCGTGCTAGAGCTTCGCCCGCACGAGGTTTTCTGATATCATGAATATGCATGGAGCCGTGCTTGAGCTTCGCTCGCACAGGGAATTGTATTACATGCATATAACCGTGTTGGAGCCTCCTATAGATTGTGTGTCACAGTGAGATGATATGCTCACACGTGCATTCTGAGACAGAGATGATATGGGTGGATAAGACCTATTACAGGCACCCCTGATTGAGCTTGGGTTCACGGAGTACGTTATACCGTGTATATCACGCGGAGTACGCTGTACCGTGGGGATTGTTGGAGTGGAGTGGCATGAGCCACGAGGCAGCAAGCCTTGCCCTCGCAATCCTGGTGTTATGCTGTTCTGGCGGGTAGGACGACCCACCTCCCGTTTTAGGTGTGATACCCCGCACACTAGGTACCGTGTTGCCAGGGATCACTAGGATATGGCCATAGTCCTCGATGTTACTGATATAATCAGCTGTTTGTCTCACATGATATAACTTGTGGTCTGTTAGACCAGGGTAGACCCGAAGGAGGGGTCAGGCCCCCGATTTGACGATTTTATGATTTCATGATTTTATGATTTGTGACCCTGAAAGAAGGGTGGTTTTATAATCGAGTTTTATAATGAATTTTAATGAATTGTTTCATGAGATTATTGACCCGGAAGGGTTAGTTTATACTGCAGTTTTAATGAAATGATTTGAATGCAGTAGCATGATGCTGTTTTTCATGCTTTCATTTGAAATCCATGATTTGTCTTACATGACATGAAGGAATGCATGATCTTGTTTTAATTCATGCTTAGTATGATTTAATGATGTCACATAAAATGCTATGAATGCATGAATTACATGATTTATATATGCACAAATAGTTTTGGATAAACTATGGCATTGAATATGCATGACTTTGTGCGTGAAATTTTAAATGAAAAGAAATGGATTTAAGGGCATGGCATTATGAGCATGTAGATAGTGGAGCTATCTACTTACTTGCATAATTGCCTTAATGAGCGTGTGGTTTGCTCACCCCCTTATTTTCCCATCTTTTCAGAGCACTCACAGAAATTAGTAAGCGGCTGAGGACTTGCATGCTTGGTATCCGCTGCTTCCCATCGAGAGACAGGTATACACATTTGTATGGTCTTGTATCTAAATATGTAATGCACAATACTGTAAACGGAAATGATGTCGGGGATGTAGAGTTATAAATACCATTGAGTATGTATTTAATTAAAGTCAAAGATGGTAAACTCTGATATATAAATGTGATTATGGAAATGGAATTGGTAATAGTGTGAGGTGACTAACATCGAATCATAGCCCAACTGTGTTGTAGGATGGTCACGATGAGAGAAAGGTAAGAATTGAATAATAAATGAAAAAGCAAAAAAAAAATTTACTCTGATTTTTAGGTAATTTGGGTCATGACACTGTAATTGGAACTAAATGGATTTTCAAGAATAAGATGGATGAAAATAGTGTGATCATAAGAAACAAGGCTAGGCTAGTTGCACAAGGCTATAGGCAAGAAGAAGGAATAGACTATGATGAAACTTATGCACCGATAGCTAAATTAGAAGCAATAAGAATGCTACTTGCCTTTACATGCTACAAGAACTTCAAATTATATCAAATGGATGTAAAGAGTGCATTTTTAAATGGCTTCATCAATAAAGAAGTTTATGTTGAGTAACCTCATTTTGAAAGTCCTGAATTTCCTGAACATGTATACAAACTTTCTAAGGCACTTTATGGTTTGAAACAAGCTCCTAAAGCATGGTATGAAAGACTGTCAAAGTTCTTAATAGAAAAAGGATTTTCAAGAGGAAAAGTAGATACTACTTTGTTTATCAAAAATAAAAATAAAGATTTACTAGTTGTTCAAGTGTATGTAGATGACATTATTTTTGGATCAACTAATGAATCTCTATGCCAAGAGTTTGCTAAGATCATGCAAAGTGAATTTGAAATGACCATGATGGGAGAGCTCACCTACTTCTTGGGATTTCAAGTGAAGCAAACTAAAGATGGAACCTTCCTCAATCAAGCTAAATATACTAAGGATTTGCTCAAACGATTTGGAATGGATAACTGCAAACCTCAAGCAACTCCAATGGGCACCAACATCAAGCTTGATAAAGATGAAAGTGGTAAGTGTGTAGACACTAAACTATATAGGTCTATGATTGGTTCATTGCTTTATCTTGCTGCAAGTATACCAGATATCTTGTTTAGTGTATGTCTATGTGCTAGATTTCAATCTTCTCCTAGGGAGTCACACTTACTAGCCACAAAAAGGATCTTTAGGTATCTTAAAGACACTCCCTGTCTAGGACTTTGGTACCCTAAGGACTCCACCTTTGCTATTCATGCTTCTTCCGATGCAGATTTAGAGGTTGTAAAATAGATAGAAAAAGCACTTCAGGAACATGCCAATTCTTAGGAAATAGACTAATCTTATGGTTCTCTAAGAAACAAAATAGTGTAACACAATCCACAACAGAAGCAGAATATATAGCAGCTGGTAGTTGTAGTGCTCAAGTGTTATAGATTAAACAACAAATGAAAGACTATGGTATAGACATGAAGCAAGTCTCAATCAAATGTGATAATACCAGTGCCATTAATCTCTCTAAAAATCCAATTCAACACTCTAGAACTAAACATATTGAGATTAGGCATCATTTCCTTAGAGATCATGTACAAAAAGGAGATATAATTCTAGAATATATTGATACTTTATATCAAATAGCTGATATCTTCACCAAACCTCTTGATAGAGATAGGTTTTGTGTTCTTAGAGGTGAATTAGGACTCATGAATGTTCCTTGAGATTTATTCCCTTCAAAACTTTGATTTTAAAGTAATTTTCAACTGACTTTTTCAATTCATTTTCTGGGCAAAAAATATGAGAGATCGATCTCCTATCACTATAGATCGATCTTCATACTCCAAATTGGCCTAAAACAGTAAGGTTTAACTAAGCAGATCGATCTTCTATCCCATAAGATCGATCTCCTTAAGCTTCTGTATTTCACAGATCGATCTCTGCATTTGGCAGATCGATCTCCTTTAGCCTCTGTAAAGTTACAAATCGATCTCTGCATTTGGCAGATCGATCTCATTGAGCTTCTGTATTTTGAAGATCAATCCCTTAAAACATCAGATCGATCTCTTTATGTTTTTGGAAACATCAGATCGATCTGGTACCTCGACAGATCGATCTCCTTAGCCCTGGATTATAAATACTGCTTCAAAATCCCTAAATTTCAAAATCCCAAATTTTCAAATCCCTAACCCTCTGTCACGCCTCCTCCTTCAATTTTCACTCCCAGATCGATCTCGGTAAGGTTCTTGCCCAATCTTTTCATCAATCTTTGTTCTAACAACCTACATTGTCGAATTCTCTTCAAAAATTTCTTTGTTTTTGTTGAAATCATCTTTAGGGAAAATCTTAAACTGTTTCATTGCCTAGGTTTATAGAGAACTATTCAAACTATTGCCTACGGTGTGTAAAACAATCTTATAGTGTGTCTAGCTGAAGTTTTAGTCTACAATCATGCCTCGTCTTAAGAGAGTTGCAACCAAAGACCCCAAACCACCTAGACAAACATCACATGTTGATAGAGGCTCATCCTCCTAACCTCAAATTGCTCCTCCCTCTTCTGTCACCACCTTTAGCAGGTGTTTTCAAACACCTGCAAAAAGGAAACGATATGAAGAGTATTTCTCAACCATGCCAATAAAACATTAGCGAACAATTGATTTTTCTTTCCTAAATCGTATAGATTTCCCCTATTTGTCAAAAATGGAAGAGTTTGGCTGGCTTCCATTCCTTAAGATAAACACCCCGGCACCTCCAAACATCATTAGGGCCTTCTTCTCTAACGCAGAGCTCATATATGACCCTGACGATACTTGCAAGATTCTAGGATTCAAAACATTCATCATGGCCAAAACGATTTCTGTAAACACAACCCTATTAGCCCGAGTGTTTGACATTGAAGATGATACGTTGACTGATGAAGAGGAGGAGGTACCCCTCGAATTTAACCTCCCCGGGGATAAGGCTAGTGACCTATCGATGCACTCTAGGTTACTCCACCTTATAATTTCATGAAACCTCAGACCTTTCGGTACCCGCCATTCTACAGTCAGGAAACTAGATCATTTTTGGCTCTACTACCTTCACACATCTCAAAACCAAAAACCAAATCTACTCCACTTCATCTACGAAGACTGGCTAAAAATCATGTGTGGACAAGCCTCCACAATAGTCTTCCCGCAATTGCTTGCATACCTGCTCCAATGACTCGGGGTCGACTGTTCCTATGAGACCGATGAAGTGCCTTCTGCAAAGAGCGTCTTGAACATTGGCACACTTCACCATATAGGCTACTACAAGGACTTTTAAGGGCAATGGAGGAAGAAACGAGAAACCCATTCTGAGGCAGCCATGGAAGAAGACCTACCAGTTGAGCCTACCGTCCCGACTACTGAGGTTCCTTCTTCGTCAACTGCTCAGCCTACTGCACCTGCCTTATCATCCGATAGGATGGAATCGATTATGGCCATGGTTATGGAGCTTAGCCGAAAGATGGATAAAGGTTTTGCCAACCTTCATGCCACACAGCAGGCTATGTTCGATGAGTTGCAGGTCACCCGCACTCGAGTCGAAGAACTTTTGGAGTGATTTCCTCCTCCGTCGTAGGGCATGCTTGATTCGATTGTTCTAGATGTATTGTTATTTTGAGACCTAATTGCTTGAATGTTTATCTGTTGAAATGAAATGATTGATCATTTTGAGACATGTGTTATGCTTAGTAATTTTTGATATATCATACATGGTTTTATGCCTTTACTGCCATTGATATGACAAAAAGGGGGAGAATAATATGTTAAGAAAACATGTTTAAAGGAAGCTTAAATTAAAGGGGAGTTAAGGGGAGTTTACATTAAGGGGACAACAATATGTTAAGAAAACATGTTTAAAGGAAGCTTAAATTAAGGGGGAGTTAAGGGGAGCTTACATTAAGGGGGAGTTTTTTGAAACCAAAGAATTAGATGCATAATGCTAAGGGGGTAACTAAACATGTTTATAAAATTAGTTTATTGAATAAGTTTTGTCATATCAAAAAGGGGGAGATTGTTGAGTTAATTTATTTTGAAATGACAAAACAATAAATGCAATAATGGATATAAAATATAGAAATGTGTTAAACATGTTTAGAGTTTAAATAAATACATGTCATTGCCAGAAACTAAGTATTTAAGGATGAGAGATCGATCTCATAAGATGAGAGATTGATCTCTTGGGTTTTCAAGTATGAGAGATCGATCTCATGAGAATATGAGATCGATCTGCTAAAGGATTGAAAACTCAAAGAGACTGTATAAAATGCTGAGGAAGCAGAGATCAATCTATAAGGGTTATAAGATCGATCTTTAAATTATAGAATGTCTAAGAGATCGATCTGGTCTAGGAAGAGATAGATCTCCTCTAAAGACAATGGTATTAGATCGATCTTTGTTCAAATAGAAATTTTATGAGATCGATCTTCTGTGAATAAAGATCGATCTTCTCAAAGTCAGAGAGTTTAGAATATCGATCTAGGGTGATTAGAGATCGATCTCTTCTCTACGAGAATGCTTGCCAGATCAATCTGGAGATCGATCTTACCTCAAACAGAGATATTAGAAGATCGATCTGATGGTTCGTCAGATCGATCTTCACTAACATTTTCAAATTATAAGATTGATCTCTACAAATATGAGATCAATCTCCATGCTTCAAGTTACTTTGTAATTGCAGGAATTCAAACTAAGAGATCAATCTGGTCATGATGGAAGATCGATCTGGTGCTCTACTGGAGGTTCCCAACGGCTCTTTCTGCAAAATCTTCAACGGAAAAAACAACATTAAATGCTTCAACTACCAATCCTGCTATATAAAATCAAGCATTGAAGACACTGGAAAACAAGAGAGACTTATGCTGTAAATTCTGTATATTCTCAGAAGATCTTTTCTAATAATCTCTTTGTCTTCAACATCACATTATTTGTATTGTTGTAAAAATCCTTGTGTAGAAGTTATTTTTTCTACCCTCAAAAGAAAGCTTCACTTTGTATTCATCCTTAATTCAAGAGAGAAGAGGAGAGTTCCTCTGTGAGGTAATTTTGTCTAGGGTGAATATTTATCTTTCTAAAAAGGGTAGAGAGGTTATTCCTTAACCTGAAAAAGGGAGTTTGTATCAGCTATTGATATAGTGAAAGAAAGCTCTTGACAAGTAGGTCAAGAAGAGAGGACGTAGGCAAGAGATTGACCGAACCTCTATAAATTACTGAGTTTGCTGTTTCCTTCCCTTATCTCCTTTAATTTATTGCACTGCATTTTATTGAGTATTCTTTGATTGCTTACAATTAGATTCGATTAAGTTTAAATTTACCATTATCTTTAGAAAATCGATTCACCCCCCCTCTCGGTATAGCCAACATAGTGTTTGAATGATTTTGTGAAATAGCACATGTGAGGTGTTAAGCATGGTTTGAGAACGATTTGGTTCTTTATTGAGCTGCCTATTGCATTATGTGAGTTGAAACGCGCTGGAGCCTTGCTCGCGCTAGAGTTATACTTTTTCTTATATGAACAGTGCTGGAGCTTAGCTCACACCTTTATTTGATTTGTGATGATATTTTATAAACGGTACTAGAGCTTCTGCTCGTACGTGGATTTCGAGTGGTTTTCTTATACATATAACCATACTGGAGCTATGCTCGTACATGGTTTTTCTCATTTTTTAAGCATAAATGCCATACTAGAGCGTTGCTCGTATGAGGTGGTTTAGTTATGATGCATGAACTGTGCTAGAGCTTAGCTCGTACAAGTTTTCACACTGTGGTACGTACGATGCCGTGGAAGTTTGTAAGATCCTCAAGCGCTACACCCTCAAGCCAGAGTGGGTGGGGAGGCTCTGTTCGGTGGGGAGGCTCTCTTACGGTAAGACCCTCAAGCACAATATCCTCAAGCTAGAGTGGGCGGGGAGGCTCTGTTCTGCAAGGAGGCTCTCTTACATGGATACGGAAAGCTCCACGTGCACTTGAAACAGTGGAGGTTATATTTGGTATGGGGTAGATAAGACCTATGGCTGGCACCCCCAACCATGATATGGGTCCCCAAAGTACGCTGTACGGTGTATATTACATGGAGTATGATGTACCGCGTGGTGGTTATGTGATGAAAAATTTTGGCGAAGAACTAACCCACCTTCGTACCAGCATGATGCCCTGCACACCTGGATGCGTGTGGTCTGGGATGATTTACGACGTAGTTGGCCAACATAGTCCATTGAGATATAGTGACCTGTCTCATATGATATTACGTAGTACCACATGATTTTGATACATGAGTATGATTGTTCTTGTCCAAGGTAGACCCGAGGGAGGGGTCGAACCTTGAGAGATTTGTGATTTAAAGAGATTTGTGATGAGATTTATATGTTTTGAAAAGTGATAACTCTTATGAGATGTTTTGCGTAAGAGATGGATTTAAAAGGGATGTTTCTTAAATGAATTTCCTTTTTTTTTATGAGTTCTTAATGAGATTGAGCATGAGATGATTTTACATGTTGATACTTCCATGTTGTATGCCTGTTTACATGATTTTCCATATATGATATATGTATACTCATATGGCATAGTTTTATTTCCTCATGCTCTGATTCTAAAGAATTATGCATAACATTATCATCATGTAGATAGAGTAGTTATCTACAATGCTTGCATTATTGCCTTACAGAGCGTGTGGTTGCTCATCTGTCCCTACTTTCCCCTCTCTACAAAGCGTACATAGCAGCCCAGTGAGGATTGAGGTGTTGTATTTTGGACATCCACTGTTTCGATCGCTAAAAGGTATACACACAGAGATTATCTTTGTATCTAAATAATGTAAGAGCACAGTAGTCATGTGTATTGTAATGTGGGGGATGTAAAGGTTAGAAAAGAAACGTGTCATTGTATAAGTGTATTTAATGAACTTTCAAGTGAATGACATTTCTTTTGAATAATTTGAGAATGAATGATGAGTAATGATTATTATTGACTCACGGCCCAACTGTGAACTGGTGAGTTTGTTCACGATCGGGTAAGGAAAGGAAAATGCGAAAAATTTTTTTAGCGATTTTTGGTTAAAAAGGATGAAATGGGTCGTGACAGAGATTGGTATTAGAGCCAGGTTGGCCTGATGTGAGTCAGTAATAAAACGTAGGAAAAGTACATCCCTATATTACTGTGCTTTTGTTTAGATATAATTGTGTATACCGTGATGGATTGAGTCTAATAAGTGATTGTGAATACAAGAAGTTAGGCACTATACCTGTTACGCGTAGAGGTAAAGGGGCAGGAGCACGTGCTAGAGGCCATAGAGGTAGGCCTAAGAGCCGTGCAAAGCCACAGATTGAACAAGCTCTACAGAACCCTACTGAGAGATCAAGGGATACAAAGGCACGCTTCGCTAGGATAGAGCGGAGTATTGAGAGCCTAGTGGAGATAGTCACGCAGGCATTGGGTGGTGGTGATAGACGAGGTCCTGCAGCGCAGCCTACTACGACTGGGTAGGCAGCTGCAGAGGCAGAGAGACCTCAAACTGCAGAGACTGCTACTATTACACCACCTCCAGTACAGGATACAGCTTCTCCTATCGTGCCACAGCAGAGCGGTAGTGATTTGGGTTATGACTGCGAGTTGAGTAGATTGCGAGAGTTCCAAAGGTTGAAACCTCCAGTGTTCAGAGGGGTGAAGGACCCAATTATTACAGAGGATTAGGTGTATGAGATAGAGAAACTATACAGATTCTTTAGATGTACATCGATTGAGAAAATAGCCTTTGCTGTATTTATGCTGAAAGGCGAGGTAGAGCACTGGTGGAGATCCACCGAGTTATTTTGAGGGCCCGACACTCCGAGATCACATGGGAGATATTTTTGGAGGCCTTCAAGAGGCAGTAGATCCCAGCCACCGAACAGAGGAAATTACAGATGAAATTTATGAATTTGGTTCAGGGGAATCATACTGTGGATGAATATGAGTCGAGATTCATGTCCTTGGGGAGATATGACCAGGATACGATGGGTAGTGAGACTCGTAAGATTCAGAAGTTTGTTGATGGATTGAGATTGGCCATCCTGACTAAGCTAGCTCTATTTGATATACAGACTTATGAGGAGGCATTACACAAGGCTCAGTTATGAGAGCAGGATTTTGAGCGGAATGCCTCTAAGCTGGGGAAGATTAGTGTCAGAAGAGACAAAGATCGGAAGAGATTCGAGATGGATAGAGTGGCCAGGAGAGGAGGCTAGAGACTTTTTGAGAAGAGACCTAAGATTGAGGAGGTGCAGGAGAGAGCTACAAGACCTCCCGTATACCCGGCTTTGACTACACTGAGGGGTATGGTTATTGGAGGACCACGACCTACTACTGAGAGGTGCAAGAGATGTGATAGATTTCATAGGACTAAGCCTTATCCGACAACTCCTGTGGTGTGTTACAGATATGAAAAACTAGGACATATAACAAAGTATTATCCTGAGAGGATGGAGACTGCCCTACAGAAAAGCAAGGAGCCAGAAAGAGCTCCAGTTGAGATAGCTGCCCCGAGGAGGAGGGCCACAGCTGAAGAAAAAGGGAAACAGACAGTGGGTGTGAGCAGAGAAAGAGTGCACGCATTGGACCAGGACGCAGCTGACGCGTCGACGGATGTGATTAAAGGTACCATCCTAATCTTTGATTTAGAAGCATTAGTATTATTTGATCATGGTGTCATGCATTCCTCCATATCTCCTTTTGCACATAAATTGTTGAAGCATGTGAAACCTACATTGTTGGATAAGATGTTGATGATTTCCACACCCATGAATGATAGCCAATTGACTGAGCATGTATGTAGGAATTGTAAATTGAAGATAGAGGGAAAAGAGATGACAGCCGATTTAATTTTATTGAATATGAATGATTTTGATGTAATATTGGGAATGGATTGGTTGGCTACCAATCATGTTGTTATGGACTTTCATGCTAAAACCTTGATGTTTTCAGAGATAGAAAATCATGTTGTAAGATTCGTTAAATGAAATGAAAGAACATAACTATGATAAATGAAAAGAGTATGATCTTACTAAATTTATTTGAGAGATGAATTTAATTGTTTATGTTGAATATTGATGTGATGACTTGTGACACTAACGGTGGAAAGAATGATGTGAAGGATTCATTGCATACATGGTTGACATAGATAAGGCACACCCAGAATTGAGAGACATACCAGTGATTTCGAAATTTCCTGATGTCTTTCCGGATGAACTACCAAGGCTACCACTTGAAAGGAAAATGGAATTTTGCATTGAGTTAGCGCCTGGTACCGATCCGATATCTAAACCACCATATAAAATGTCTCCAATTGAGTTGGAAGAGCTAAAAAAGCAGCTGTAAGAGTTGCTAGAGAAAGGGTTTATTAGACCGAGTGTCTCACCTTGGGGAGCACCGATTCTGTTTGTAAGGAAGAAGGATGGAAGCCTTCGAATGTGTATAGATTACCGGTTGTTAAATAAAGCCACCATAAAGAATATGCACCCCCTTCCATGCATCGATGATTTGTTGGATCAGTTTCGAGGAGCCTAAGTCTTTTCTAAGATAGATCTGCAGTCAGGGTATCATCAGTTAAGGATACGGAGTGGAGATGTACCCAAGATAGCATTTTGTACCCGTTATGGCCACTACGATTTTTGGTAATGCCATTCGGATTGACGAATGCCCCCGCAGCATTTATGGCATTGATGAATGATGTGTTCAAGCCATACCTGGACAAGTTTGTGATTGTGTTTATTGATGACATATTGGTTTATTCCAAGTCCAAGGAAGATCATGAGGAGCACTTAAGGATAGTTCTGCAGACCCTCCGAGAGAATGTGTTATATGCCAAACTCAGCAAGTGTAACTTTTGGTTAGAGCAGATCTCATTTCTGGGCCATGTTGTGTTGAAGAATGGAGTATCAGTAGATCCATCCAAGATTGAGGCAGTTGTACAGTGGGAACAGCCGAAGACAGTTACTAAGATCAAAAGTTGTATGGGATTGACAGGTTATTATCGGAGATTTGTAGACGGTTTCTCCAAACTAGCTGCTCCATTAACGCGTCTCACGCGGAAAGATATTAAGTTTGTATGGGATGAGGCATGTGAGAGGAGTTTTGAGGAGCTTAAGCGTCGATTGACCACTGCTTCGGTTCTCACCATTCCTATCGGCTCAGGAGGTTTCACGGTGTATACAGATGCATCACACCAGGGACTGGGCTGTGTGCTTATGCAGGATAGGAAGGTAGTTGCCTATAGATCTAGATAGTTGAAAGATCATGAGAGGAACTACTCGACACATGATTTGGAGTTGGCAGTCATAGTGTTTGCTTTGAAAATATGACGCCACTACCTCTATGGTGAGAAATTTTAGGTTTTCACAGATCATAAGAGCCTTAAGTACTTGTTCTCGCAGAAAGAGTTAAATATGAGACAGAGGAGATGGCTCGAACTCTTGAAAGATTATGATTGTGAAATTATGTACCACCCGGGTAAGGCAATTTAGTTTTCTATGCCTTGAGCAAGAAGAACCTTGGGTTGGTGTCTTATATGATGGTATGGGAACATGAGTTATTGGAACAAATTTTGAACCTTAGTTTGGATGTGTCCCCACCTGGATCAGAGAGAGTCGAGATTATGGCTAGTATGAGATTAGAGCCAGAGTTGATTGGCCGTATTCAGTAGGCTCAGTAGAGCGATCGACAATGTATCGATTGGTTGAGTCATATACAGACAGGTGTGGGTATTGATTTTGAGCTGAGTGCAGATGGCTTATTGAGGTTCAGAGGGAGAGTATGTGTTCCCGAGGATCCTGAGATCAGGATACTGATTTTATCTGAGGCTCACTCATCGAAGTGCATGGTACATTCGAGGAGTACCAAGATGTATCAAAACCTTCGGAAGGTTTATTAGTGGTCTGGAATGAAGAGAGACATTGCTGAATATGTCGCTAAGTGTCTCATTTGTCAGTAGGTGAAGGTAGAGTATCAGAAGCCTACAGGATTATTACAGCCTCTACCGATACCGACATGGAAGTGGGAACAGTCACCATGGATTTTGTGATGGGATTACTGAGGACCCGTAAAGGTCATGATGCCATATGGGTTATTATAGATCGGTTGACTAAGTCAGCCCATTTCTTAGGTATGAGAGCTATCGATACTCTGAGTCAGTTGGCGAACCTGTATGTTCGAGAGATAGTACAGTTACATGGTGTACCTGTGAGTGTTATTTCTGATAGGGATGCCCACTTCACTTCCCATTTCTAGGAAAATTTTTAGGAAGTGATGGGGACCCACTTGAGTTTTAGCACCGCTTTTCATCCTCAGACAATCGGCAGTCAAAGAGGACTATACAGACCCTGGAGGATATGTTGAGAGTGCGTGTGCTGGATTTTGAAGGCTCTTGGGATGATCACCTGCAGTTAGCCGAGTTTACTTATAATAATAGCTATCATGCGAGTATCAGGATGGCACCCTATGAGGCACTGTATGGACGCAGATGTCGACCCCCCATTGGATGGGAAGAGATTGGTGACTGATAGATTTTTGCTCCTGACTTAGTGCAGCAGGCATCTGAGGACGTCCAATTGATATGTGAGAGATTACGGACAGCTCAGAGCTGACAAAAGAGTTATGCTGACAAGAGATGGAGACCACTAGAGTTTGATGTAGGTGAGTCGGTATTTCTGAGAGTTTAACCTTCGAAGGGTATTATGAGATTTGGGAAGAAGGGCAAGCTGAGCCGTAGATATATCGGACCCTTTGAGATTTTGAAGAGAGTGGGAGATAAGGCGTATATGTTGGCGTTGCCACCAGATTTGGTAAATGTTCATAACGTCTTCCACGTCTCTATGCTTCAGAAGTATCACCCGGATCTGGCACATGTGATAAGATATGAGCCATTGGAGCTTAATGAGAGTATGATGTATGTTGAGAAGCCAATTTAGATATTGGATAGAAAATAGAAAGTGTTACGGAATAAGACAATTCCCTTGGTGAAAGTTCTTTGGCAACATCACACGATGGAAGAGGCCACATGGGAATTGGAGAACTTGATACCGGAGAAATACCCCCAACTCTTTGAAGAGTAACTTAGTTCTAATTTGGAGGACCAAATTCTTTTAAGGGGGGAGGAGTGTAAGACCCGTAATTTCAGATGTAAACCTTATGAATTCATAAGTATGGTGATGTATATGTAATATGAAGTGATGTAAAGTCCATAAATTGAATGTACACACTTGTAATAAGAGTTTGTGATGTACGTACAAGTTTCATTATGTATGAATGCGAAGAAATGGACTTTTGTATGTGATGAATGTGAGTGGAATACAAAATGAGTAGTGCAGCAAATTGAATGAAGTTGTATGAAGTGCATAAGTCTTGGTACTTCCATTTGGTTTTGTATTGTATACAGTTGGTTATACAATGAATAAACACAAGTTTTAATGTATATAAGGTATGAATGGATGTCATTTTCAAGTATTAAAGGTGGTTGGATGAGAAAATGACCATGACAGCAAATAGAGGATATTTGGTATGAGTTACTGCAAAAAACTACAGCAAAATCTGGTAATATGAATGCCAGATCGATCTCATAGGATGAGAGATCGATCTGGAAGAGCCAAAACTGCTATTCTTCGAGTAATGGAACATGCCAGATCGATCTCCAATGGAGCCAGATCGATCTGCTAAACATTCTATAATGAGAAGATCGATTTTGATGCAAACAGATCGATTTCCTTAGCTCTTAGGTTGGAGCAGATCGATCTCCCCAAGCTACTGCCTGGGACAGATCGATGTCAAGCACTCGACAGATCGATCTCAAGCTTGAAAAATGTTGAGAAACTGAGGGATTTAAGAGGACCAAATCGATCTCATGCTTCGACAGACCGATCTCATCAAGCAATTTCTATAAATAGGAGCAGTGAAATTTGCAGATTTCGGGAAACAATCTCTCTCTTCCATTTCAACCTAAAACCTCAATTTCTCACTCCTAAATCCACCCATTTCCAATAAGTTTTGAGGAAAGACCATTAGATACAAAGTTGTTCTTATAAAAAAGAAGAACAACATACTTTGGAATCAAAGCCTCATTTGTGGTATTGAAGGAGCAAGGTGTATTTGCAGTTGGAGTAAGAAGAGAAACTAGATTGGTAAGTTTCTAACACTTCTGCCCAAGTACATTTGGCTATTTATTGGTTTTGGAGTTGATTTGTATGTGTATTGATGGTTAAAAATTACCTAAGATGTGATGGAACTAGTGTGACCTAGAAAACCTAGAATAAATCTAGTGTGAGAAAATATGATTTGAATGGACTGGTGGTTTGTGGGTATGCTAGAGTGTTTATGAGAAAATGTGGATAATTTGAGATGGTTAAATGAAGTTACATTGTGGGTTTAGAAAAATTATGAAAATAAGTATACAAGATGTTTGACGAAATGCCATAGTGAAGAAAATTGATGAAATAAGAACACTATGAGCTCGATATCGATTTAATATCGATATGGTATGAATCAATAGGCCTAAAAGAAATCAATAGACTCGAGATACAACTAGAACGATAAGACTAGGTCTTATAAGGATTAATAGAGGCTATAGGTTGAATTGACTATAGCAAACACATGAGTTGTGTTGTATGAACTAAATTGGTGCGATATACGATTGTGTGCAGTTCCGGAGAGATCGTTGGAGACGAATCGAACTACACAAGCTCGCAGCTTTAAGGAAGTGGAATCACGCGACGTGATTCCAGGTAAGGGAATTTTGTAAGTATATAGAGATAGCTGCTCATACTTTGAACTCGTGGGTGAATATAGGGTGTTTGTGAAATATATGACTGTTTTAGAAAATGATTGATGATGTATGCAAATAGCTACGAGTATGTATACGATTTGGTTTATTAAACGATTCTTGAAAAGGGGATAATAAGGCTAATAAATGCATAAATCACATATTTTGATGTTTTGAGAAACACATGGCTTTGTTTTAAGTAAATCAACGAATAGGCTCGCTAGTGTTTGAACGATTTTGCGAAATAGCACATGTGAGGTGCTAAGCATGGTTTGAGAATGATTTGGTTGTTTATTGAGCCGTCTATCGCATTATGTGAATTGAATAGCGTTGGAGCCTCGCTCGCGTTAGATTTTTATGCTTTCTCTTGTATGAATAGTGCTGAAGCTTAGCTCGAACCTTGATTTGATTTGTGATGATGTTTTATAAACCGTACTGGAGCTTCTGCTCCAACGTGGATTTCGAGTGATTTTATTCTGCCTTTAACCGTACTAGAGCTATACTCGTACGTGGTTTTTCTCAAGATTTATGCATTAATGTCGTACTAGATCGTTGCTCGTACGAGGTGGTTTAGTTATGATGCATGAACTACGCTAGAGCTTAGCTCGCACAAGTTTTTTTACTGTGGTACATACGATGTCATGGATGTTTGTAAGATCCTCAAACCCTACACCCTCAAGCCAGAGTGGGTAGGAAGGCTCTGTTCGGTGGGAGGCTCTCTTACGGTAAAACCCTCAAGCACAATATCCTCAAGCCAGAATGGGTGGAGAGGCTCTGTTCGGAAGGGAGGCTCTCTTACATGGATACGAAAAGCTCCATGTGCACTTGAGACAATAGAGGTTACATTTGGTATGGGGTAGATAAGACCTACGGCTAGCACCCCCAACCATGATATGGGTCCGCAGAGTACGTTGTAACGTGTATATTACATGAAGTACGATGTACCGCGTGGTGGTTATGTGATGAAAAAGTCTGGCGAAGAACTAACCCACCTTTGTACCAGCATGATGCCCCGTACACCTGGATGCGTGTGGTTTGGGAAGATTTATGTCGTAGTTGGCCAACATAGTCCATTGAGATATAGTAACCTGTCTCATATGATATTATGTAGTACCACATGGTTTTGATATATGAGTGTGGTTGTTCTTGTCCAGGGTAGACCCGAGGGTGCGGTCGAAACTTGAGAAATTTGTGATTTAAAGAGATTTGTGATGAGATTGATATGTTTTGGAAAGTGATAACTCTTATGAGATGTTTTGCATAAGAGATGAATTTAAAAAGGATGTTTCTTAAATGGATTTCTTTTTTCTTTTGATGAGTTCTGAATGAGATTGAGCATGAGATGATTTTACATGTTGATACTTCCTTGTTTTATGCCTATTCACATGATTTTCCATATATGATATATGTATACTCATATGGCATAGTTTTATTTCCTCATGCTCCGATTCTAAAGAATTATGTATAACATTATCAGCATGTAGATAGAGTAGTTATCCACCATGCTTGCATTATTGCCTTACTGAGCGTGTGGTTGCTCATCCCTCCCTACTTTCCCCTCTCTACAGAGCGTACATAGTAGCCTAGTGAGGATTGAGGCGTTGTATTTTGGACATCCGTTGTTTCCATCACCAAAAGGTATACACACAGATTCTTTTTGTATCTAAACAATGTAAAAGCATAGTAGTCATGTGTATTGTAATGTGGGGATGTAAAAGTTAAAAAAAAAACGTGTCATTGTATAAGTGTATTTACTGAACTTTCAAATGAATGACACTTCTCTTGAATAATTTGAGAATGAATGATGAGTAATGATTATTATTGACTCACAGCCCAACTGTGAAGTGGTGAGTTTGTTCACAACCGGGTAAGGAAAGAAAAATGCGAAAAAAATTTGTAGCGATTTTTGGTTAAAAAGGATGAAATGGGTCGTGACATTTTGTTTACTTAGAATAGCCTACAACAGTCGAGTCATGACTAGGAGATCGATCTTCTTGTCTTTGTCGTGTTTTTAAATTCATTCTGGGTAATTGAGATCGATCTCTACCCTCTAGCAGATCGATCTTCTTAGGTTCTGGGCACTTAAAACATCACAAAAATCACATTTTTTCAAAAGAACAAAACCCTCATCTCTCGTCGCATCTTCCTCTCTCGCCCTTAGGATCAACTCTTTGGTAAGTTTTCACCATTTATCTTTAATTTCTCTTAGTATTTTCGACCCAACATCTTCTGTTTGTTCGAACTTTTTTGTTCTTCATATTTTTTTCGGATAGATCGATCTGGTGATCTCGTTGTGTCAGACCCGAATTTTATGTAGCTTGTTCCTTATGATTCCTATGTGTATGAACACTCTATTATTATAGTTGAATCATAAGAAGAGTATTTACTAACATGCAATCGACAATTTGAGAAATTAAAAATGCATGTAAGCTACATAACAGCGAGATAAGGGTTAAGTTAATTCCCGAACGAGTGCAGGGGTAAAATGGTCAAATAACTGAAATTCGGTATAAATTTGATAAGACAATTTCATTAAAAATATGAAATTGAGGAATCTTGATCAAAATCGAGGAAAATATTTAAATTCGAGTCCAATTGATCAAGATATAAATTTTTTAGAACTTATCGAAATTTTTACCTTGAAAAATGAGCCCAAAAATAGTGAAAAAATATACCGAAAAGGTAAAATCAGACTCATAAATTCATTTACGGACTTAATGAATTTAATATGATTTTTTTAGATATTTTTAGGATATTTTAGGATTTTTATTATTATTTTAAGAATAAAATAATAATAGAAATATATTATAAATAAAAGAAAAAAAAAGGAAATCCGAAATTTGGAATGCGGGGAGAGAGAAAAAATGGAGAGGAAACCGACGCAAGCCGACCCGAGGAAGAAGGTGTCACCGGCGACCCAATGGCCAGGCAAGCGGCCGAAAAAGGAAAATGAGGTCCGTGCGCACCCATCGGCACCGGTCACTCCTTCCACCGATGCCGGACGTTGACGAATCGAAGCGAAATTGCCGCGGAGGAAAAGAAGAGATTCGAAGGCCACCAGCGGTGCTTGGTCCCGATCGAGCCCAGCCGAGTGTTGCCCAGGCTGAGGCACGCCGAACTGCGGAGGTGATGCGCCGGGAACCGACCGGAAGACGCCGGCACAACTAAAGGATGCCTGAACCGGTCGGCGGTTCAGTGAAGAAGGTTCTGCGCTGAACCGGACCAGACCGGACCGGTTCAGCCAAGGAGAAAATGGGAAAAAGAAGAAAAAGAAAGAAAAAGGAAAAGGAAAATTTTTGGGATTTCACCGGACTTCGGTTCAATGATAAATTCTGAATGGAAGCCCGATCGAACTTCGATTTGCGTACCAAATCATGATCTCGGCTCCAGAGATTATTGGAGGAGCAAATCGGACTGCTGAAACGAGCAGCGTAGAGAAAGTGAAATTTCTCGAGTGATTGCAGGTAAGGGACTTTTGTGAGTAGTTAGAGATACCTGCACGTATTTTCATCTGCTTTTACATTCACTTAAAAACTCTGAGGGTCAGAGAAAGTGACTAATATTTATTGCGACCCGATAGTGGCAAATTACGATTTTGCCCCTAGTTAGTCAAAAAGTCAACTTTTGTGAAAAGTTGTAAAAAGCATGGAAACAATCATTTTGAGTGTTTAACTGCTGTTTAGCAGGAGAATAAATAGATGGGCTAAAGATTTTAAGGTTAATGTGAATTAAGAACATTTTATAGTGCTGATTTTGATATTTTGCAAATCATCCCCTTTTTAATGAGCCATCTATCATATTTTGTGAGATTGAATCGTGCTGGAGCACAGCTCGCACTGGATTTCATATATTTTCCACATACATTAGTGCTGGATTTTGATTCGCACTAGATTTTCATGACATGCATGATAAAGTACTGGAGTTATTACTCGTACTCAGTTTTATATGATATATGCATGACAGAGTGCTGGAGCGATTAGCTCGTACTCAAGTTTTACATGAGATACATGACAGAGTACTGGAGCGTTGCTCGTACTCGATTCTTCATGATTTATACATGACATAGTACTGGAGCTATTGCTCGTACTTGATTTACTACATGAACTATGCATCGACCTAGTTGCTAGAGGTTTACTCGCACTAGAGTTGAGTTTGTGATGTGAAACAGTGTTTGAGTGGAGTGTCGACTGTGAGTCGCACTCAAAGGCGTGCACTGTATGTGATATATAATACATGTTACAAACCCATGCCCACATCCTTGTGTGACTGAGTGTCACATTATGTGAGAGGATAACCGCATGAGGGTATTAGAGATGTGGTATGATATTCCATGGTTTGAGGGCTAAGACCTATGGCAGGCACCCCGAATGTGATGTAGGGTGCACGGGTGTACTTTGTACCGTGCATGTGGCATGGGAGTACACTGTACCGTATGTTGTTATGGAGTTGAGGAGGATATAGCTGACGGTTGTGATAGACTGACCTCCCTCCCGTTGCAGTAGTGATGCCCCGCACACCGAGATCTGTGTTGCTTGGGATCACATGTCGTATATGATCATAGTCCAGGATATTATTTGCATTTCACCACAGAGTCTCACATGATATATCACGTTGATTGACTGATTTAAATTGCGGACAGACCTGAGGGATGGTCGGACTCCGATTTTATGATGTGAATGATTCAAATGCCATATTTATTATGATTTAAATATACATGGCATGATTTACATAAAGGCATGATTTATATAAAGATGCATTGTTTTACACTACATGCCTACATTTGAGAAAGAAAGCATGATTTCTGTACATGGGATTTAATCTGTACAAGTATACATATATATTTAAAGACATGCTTTTAAAGTGAGTAAAGAAAATAATGTTTTCAAGGCATAGCATTATTTTAAGTAGATAGTGTAGATATCTACTTGCTTGCCTGATTTCCTTACTGAGCGCGTTGTATGCTCACCCCCTTTTTTTACATCTCTCTACAGAGCATCAGCAGTAGAGTGAGAGTTATCGAGGGATAGTGTTCCTGAGTCCACCGCTAGTTCCTATCGACCGCCAGGTATACAGATCTTGTACGGTTATATATCTAAACATAGAAATAGCATAGTGATGTATACGATATATATTATGGGGAATGTATTTGTGTTAGCTTTTATATAATCTCACGTGAATTATAAAAGCAGTTACTGTCAGTAGTAGTATATTGACATGTATGTATGATAATGGATAATGTGGTAAGCAAGGACTCTGACATCGAATCACAGCCCAACCATTGATGAGAGGAAAGGTAAGTTAAAAATGCAAAAAATTTGTAGTGGTTTTTAGTTAAGTCATGGATTGAGAACGGGTCCTGACACGTTGTTCATATTTTTGTTATATCTTGATAGCTGTAGTGAACTCATAGTTCCTTCATTTAGTAGGTTGAATTGAATTGGTTGTTATCTATCTAGAATAGGTCTCTCTTTGCAAGATTGGAAATTCATAAATCCTACACTCATCATTGCCACATTTCCTTAAACTGTGCCTATCGAGTGTTTGTTGAAATTCCTCATAGACTTAAGACACTATGCCACCACGTACAAAATCAGTAGCATCTAAACCTTACTCCTCCAGACCATCTCGAGCATCCTATTTTAGACCATCTACCTCACAACCTTCAGCAATCAATCCAACTCCTTCCACCACGTTTAGTCGATGTTTTCAAACCCCGGCTAAGCGTAAAAGGTTTGATGAACATTTTTTCACTATGACCATTAAGCATTGACGAACCATAGACTTTGCATTTCTTGAACGTATCGAGTTTTCATATCTCTCAAAATTTCAGGAGTATCAGTGGCTTCCATTTTTTAAAATCAACTCTCGTTCCTCTTAACATAATTCACACATTCTTTTCCAATAGTGAAATCGTCACTTCACCTAATAATCTGTGTCGAACTATAGGTTTTAAAACTTTTATCATGGCTAAATCATTATACATTGACATAGAGATTCTAGCAAGAGTTTTTGGTATATCCGATTCAGGTCTTATCTATGAAGAAGCAGAGGTACCACTAGAGTTTAACATTACAAATGACTGAGATAGTGATTTACTTATGCATCCACGCTTACTTCATCTAATTATTTCTTGGAATTTCTGTCCCTTTGGTACTCGACACTTAACAGTTAGGAAACTTTATCGTTTTTGGCTTCATAACATCTATTCTCCTCACGGTATAAAACCAAACTTGATTCACTTCATTTTTGAAGATTGCCTTAAAATTATTTGGGGTCAAGCTACTACCATTCTTTTTCCTCAACCACTTGCCTTCCTCCTTCAAAGACTTAGTGTTAACTGTTCTTGTGAAGTTGGTGAACAGCCTTTATAAAAGAATGTTATAAACATAAGCTCTCTTCACCATGTTGGGTACTATCCAGATGATGATGGCAATTGGCGCAAAAAGACTGGACCTCCTTATCAAGATGCAGATATGGAGACCGATACTCCCGCTGAGGCACCAACACCCCTTGCTGCTTCATCCGCTGTCACATTGGACTCACTTGCTGCCATGATTTTGGATTTTCATTAGCATCTTGATCAGCGTTTAGATGACGTTGTGACAAGGCAAGCCAATCTTGAATCTCAAGTTGCAACACTTCAAGAAACTTAGCAGGCTATGTTTGACAACTTGCAGACAACTTGTGTCCACGTCGATGAACTTTTTGATAACTTTTCTCCCTCATCTTAGGGTTTATTAGACACATCCATGTTATCTACACTCATTTTATAGACGTTTGTTTGAAATACTCATCTATATTTTAAAATGACATTTGCTATATGTTCCTTAATTATCTAGTCATTTGGTATGTTATTTCCTCTTTGATTGGTGATTTGGAATGCTAATATTCACTTTCTTGATATGACAAAAAGGGGTAGAAGATAAATGATGTGCATATATTAAGGGGGAGCAAATCATAAACATTATGCATATTACAAGGAGTAAATTTTTAAAATACAAATGATTTGGAAACCATGCATATATTAAGGACCAAAATCTTAAAATATTGAACTAAGTTTTGTCATATCAAAAAGGGGGAGATTATTAGTTTTGGATGATATATTTTGAAATGACAAAACATTAATTTAAATGTGTTTATTTTAAACTTTCAAATCATTTGTGAGGTATTATTTCTGAGTAATTGTCTTAGAGAATATATTGTCAATTGTACTAAAAATTACTTAGAAAACTTGTGAAGATCTAAACTTAGAAACCTTTGTAAACTAAATTTTTGCTTGGAAAACTGATACTTAAGCTAAGAGATCGATTTCCTCGGTTTGTGAGATCGATCTCCTGGGGTTGTGAGATCGATCTCCTTTTGGCATAATCATTGTGAGATCAGTCTCCTGAGGTTGTGAGATCGACCTCCTTTTGGCAGAATCATATCAGAACTCAATGAGAAGACCATGGGATCGATTTGCTCTAGGAGAGAGATCAATCTCCTCTAAGCAGTAACAATTTATTCATTGCACTATTAGGAAAGAGATCGATCTCCCTTGTTTTATGGAATGTGATGACACTAACTTCTCGAGAAGAGGAGCTCAATCCCTCTGTATGATGAGATCGATCTCCTTTCCTAGAGTACCTTTGTGATTGCAGGTTCTAGAACTAAATGATCAATCCTCTCGGGTAAGGAGATCGATCTAGCATTCGTCTGTAGGAATCCAATGGCCAGTTTTTCAGGGTTTAAATGGAAAGAATTGCATTAAATGCTTCACCAACCAATTGGATGTATAAATACAAGTCATAAAGACATTGAAGAAAAGAAGAGAAGCTCTGTATATTCTTGCAAAAACATTCTTTGTGCCTTCAGCTAAAAATGTACTTAATTGTCATTGAAAGCTTTAGTTAAGCTATTCATTTTCATCACCTACCCATTAAGAAAGCCTTGATTGTATTCATTCTTCATCTTAAAGCAAAGGGGAGAGTTCCTCTGTGAGAGAGCTGTTATAAAAGGGTTTAAATAGCAATATTTGCTAAATGGGTAGAGAGGTTATTCCTTAACCTTGAAAATGAAGTTTTAAAGTTCATCTTGATAGTGGAAGTAACTCATTGACAAGAAAGTCAAGAAGAGAGGACGTAGGCAAAGGATTTGACCGAACCTCTATAACTCATTGTGTTTGCTACTTCTTTCCCTTATCTCCTTATTTACTGCACATTTGTTCTCAATCTTATAGTAGTTATAAATTTATTTGTGTGCAATATTAGCTAAATAAGTTTAAAATTTGGTAAATTAATAGAAAACCGATTCAACCCCCCCTCTCAGTTGAGCCAACAGTATGCAACTTAGAATCATAAAAAACAAGCTCAAAAACCAATCAAGAAACTATAAATTTCAAGTTTCTCTCACCTTTGAAATAGGGCAAATTCTGCCCTTGTTCTTCTCTCTAGTTTTTCACCTAGAAAATGAGCTTTTTTAAGTTTGATTTTTTTATATGTTGTAGAGTACTTAGGAAGGAAGATTTTATCCTTTTTGACCGAACTCTAAAAATGGCCGTAAGGTGGCTGAAAAAATTACACAAGCTTGGCTAGTGGAAGACGTCAACTTAGAATGGGAGGGATGGATCTTTCAGGTTTTAAGTCAGTTGAAGGCATGATTGGGCTTTCTATAAAGATCATAAAGTGCTCTTTTATTCTAGAAAATATGGGGGTCAAAATCCTTTTGGAAGGTCATCAAATTTGGCCATTTGGTTAGGCCAGCAAATTTCTAGGCCAGGGCAGCCTGCAGCCCTATTTTTGTAAAATCCATAAAAAAATATTTTCAGCTCAATTTTTTATAAATTTCCACTTCTCATGTGTTTTAATAAGTCCCTAGTATGTCCCATAAAACGTTTGGGCCCACTTCTTGAAGAAAAGTTTCTCATTTGAGCCCATTTTGCTTGATTTAGTCATTACCGATTCAAATTGCTTAAGGTTTTCGGTTTACTTTAAGAATTAATTTGATTGTCGAAACCTTAATATTTCCACTCAATTTTAATTCTCCAAATCAAATATATATTACTTTAATTTCCTATGGTCTCGAAATAATTTTTATGAATTAATAGAATTTATTCAAAATTTATTTCACTTGCTAGGCCCAATTGTTCGGTTTAGTGCTAATCCGAGTTTTCACTAACTTTTTCACTTCCAATAGCTTAGTTTCACCTTCTAACCACCAAAACATACCTATACATGCAAGTTTTGAGAAATTCTTAAATTTAAAACCTAACCTCGATTTTCATGCTCCGAGCTCCGTGCCACTAACCCGAGTGCTTCGATTATTTCGAACCCTACATAAACACTTAGGTAAGTCTTTGAACTCCTCATCTTAGCTTTTAAATAAATAATATAATGAAAAAGTTGGGTTTCACAGTTTTAAGCTTGTTTTTTATGATTCTAAGTTGTATACATGTATATCTACAGTTGAGAATCATTGCTGGAGCAAGAAGAAATGGTCAAAGTTGATCAAACTATGTGAGAAGTTGTTGGAAGATGATGATGAATGAATTTGGATGATTTTTACTAAAGTAGAAATTGAAGAAATAATTTCTAGAGACATGTGTAGTTTCGGCCAGCCTTGAATTGTTAAGGTAGAGAAAAAAATTTGGTTGAGTTGGGTGTTATAAAATGCTTGTTTAATACCGAAAAGCTCGATTTATAGCTCGGTTTAGTAAATGTTGAGTTAATGTATTTTGAAATGACAAAACAAGTCAATACAATAATGTTAAGATGGTATACAAACATGTTTAGAAGATATCAAGACCAGAACTTAGAGTTCTGCTGATGAGAGATCGATCTGGGGTATGAGAGATCGATCTCCTGGGTTTATACTTGATGAGAGATCGATCTCATGATGGAAGAGATCGATCTGGCAAGCCTTAAAACGGTGTAAAGGGTTTAAGGTAAAAAGAGATCGATCTGCCAGGGTTAAGAGATCGATCTCCTCTAAGTCAGAGAACTTAGGAGATCGATCTGGTAAGGTAGAGATCGATCTGCTCAAAGTCAGTGAGCTTAAGAGATCGATCTGGTGTATTGAGAGATCGATCTTGCCTCAAACAGAGAGGATAGGAGATCGATCTGCCTATTCGACAGATCGATCTGCCTCTGCTTATTCAAACTAACAGATCGATCTGGTAATGTATGAGATCGATCTCCCTGTGTATTTGTGCTTTGTCATTGCAGGATTTAAAACTAGGAGATCGATCTGGCCAAGATAGGAGATCGATCTGTCTGACCACTGGAGGTTCCCAACGGCTATTTTCTTCAAATCTCAACGGGAAAAACTGCATTTAATGCTCCAACTACCCAACCTTCAGTATATAACCAAGCATTGAAGATAAAGCAAAAAGAGAGACTATCACTGCACATTCTCAATATTCTGAAGCTTTAATTCTTTTATTCCTTGTGTCTCTATTGCTCATTAATTGAGATTTATTGTACAAGCTTAAGTACTACAAGCTGTGTTAGTCCTACCCACTGAAAAGCCTTATTCTGTATTCATCCTCACCTTAAAAGAAAAGAGGATTGTTCCTCAGTGAGAGTTATTGTAAAAGGGTGAATACATTTTCTGTATTGCTAAGGGTAGAGAGGTTATTCCTTGACCTGTAAAAGGAACTTTGTAAACTCTATTGAAAGAGAGAAAGAAACCACTTGACAAGAAAGTCAAGGAGAGAGGACGTAGGCAAGAGTTGGCCGAACCTCTATAAGTTGCTGTGTTTGTTTCTCTTTCCCTCTCTTTGCATTAAATTGTTATATTGCACTGTTTTATTCATTATCATTTTTGTTTAAATTGCGATTAATTTAAAATCTGCCATAATTGTTAGAAAATCGATTCACCCCCCCTCTCGGTAGAGCCAACAGTAAAAAACTGTAAAAGTGTCGAAATTGACGATTTGGTGAATGCTTATATGTGAACTAAAGACTTGAATAAGTGTGCAAGCTATTAGATTTGTAATATTAAAGTTAGATGAAGAGAAACTATCAAAATAGCTTAAATTGACACATTTATTAGTAAAATCGAGCTAATAACGAAGTTGTCAGAAATGACCAAATTTAGTGAAGTTTATGTAAGATAATGCATATTTAAGTATGTTAAGATGGTTTTGAGTATCATTTGATGGTTTTGAAACTGTTTTGGGCAGCTCGAGGTATTGGCATGCAAACCGAGGTAAATTCGATACTCGACGATATAGTACTGCCCCTGCCCTGTTTAAGCAAGGGATGCAATTTAAAGTAGTAATGACTTTTTATACCTGTTTATATTTCACGAAATGATTTGGATGAGTTCGTAAAGAATTTATGTGGGAATACCCAAACTTTCCAGTATAGTCTCCGAAATGAACGAAACCTCAGTTTAATCCTAAAACCAAACATTTTTATCTATGTTGTATAAGCTTTGATACATTAATATCTTATAATGAAAATTTCATGATTTTTAAGTAAGTATGAAAACAAGTAAGAAATTAAGATTTTTCGAGACTAGAAGCTACCCCAATAGTGTATGTTGTGTGCATATCATACCCGCTACTTGTGGTGCCTGGCTCCGCCACTTGTAGTGTCTGTTTCGTTTCGCTAGTGTAGTGCTCATTTTTCACCTTTGTGGTGCTTGTTCTCACTACACGTGGTGCCTATTTCGTAGTATGTCTTGCCCGCACGGCGAGTGCCATTGGTGCCTATACTCTAGTCATGTGCTAGTTATTCAGATACTATGCCTGTTTTGCTGTACAACCCTGATCCAGTCTATAGCCTTTACCATGGCCATTGGTATTTAATTCCCTCTACGGAGGATGATATTTCTGTTTGCATGATAGTTATAGGATTTGGCCTAGTCTCTATGTTTTAATGTATAAATGTTTTGAGTTATGAAAGAAAGTAGGTAAGCTTTATGAAAGTAAGTAAGCATGTAGAATTTGACTATATAAGTAAGTATGTATGTATGTATGTATATATGTATGTATGTATGTATGTATGTTTTGTCTCAAAGTAAGTTAATAAATATTATTTTGTTACAATAAACAAGTAAGTTACGTAATTTGATTAAAGTAAGTACGAAAGCTTTTGAAAAACATGTTAACCCTGAATTTCTATATACTTTTGGGATTGTCAGGATTATTTTAAATGTTTTCCTTACTAAGCTTTTTTAGAAGCTCATTCCCATTTTTTTCATTTCAGATTATCTGCAGTGAGATTGCTCAGCTATTTACGGAGTACTTGAGTAGACTGGTGGATTTTGAGTCTCCCAAACTATCTTTAGTACACGCTCAGGTATATCATCTGATGTTTATTTCTAGACATTTATATTGTACAGATACTGGTGTGTAAATACTTTTGGAGATGTAATCTAATTTTACAGAGTTGTAAAGAAGTAGTTTTGGAAACAAATGAAATGTATTGATTTTGGTAAGTACGAATATTACTGATTTCATTGTGGAGTATGTTGAATCAAAAAATGATAAGTTTAAGAAGATAAAAACAACTACTTGCGATTATAAATTGTTGTTATTGCAGGAGATTAGGCTAATGTATTGGAGGTTATGCTGCCAAAATTTTTAATAAATCTTAAACCATTAAAGGATTAAGCAAAAGATGAAACTAAGTAACCAACACTATACAAGAATACAACCTAAGTAAGAAATTAAGTTCAAAAAAGAAAAAAGTTAGCCCAAATTACCGCACTTTTAGGGCGTTACACTTATTTTCCTTGATTATTGCTTAATTCTTTTGTAAAAATGTTAATTTACCCCTTAATTTAGTTAATTTTCTCTAATTGTGCAAATAAATACATTTTAGAAGAAATTGAGTTAATTTGATGACATTTGAGCTCATCCATGTAGAATGAGATTGAGTGTACTAGAAGACATCTTCCATAACAACCAAACTTTTCTTTCAGTAGAACTCACTCATTGCCACCTAGCATGCCACATGGCTTGATATCATTCACTCTTGAAAAATGATGACAAGTTTTCACATGGACTTCACATGAGATAGCCACCTAAGATGACACATGGACAAGAAGACAAAGGGTGGTTATGGAGATTTGATGTTGTGGAAATATCTTCTTTGATGACCCAATTAGATTAAGACACATGGCAATTAAGTGCCAACTCACCTAAATTGTCATTTTACTTCTTTACCCTCAATTTACCTATGTATATAAATAAAATGACGTGGTTGGAAGAGAAGGTCAGTACCTTAAGCTTAGTTTATTTCTTTTGTTTGTTTATTACTTTTCTAGAGTATTAAGTAGCCACCTCCTTACTTGTTTTCCTTTTCTAATTTACTTGTTTTTACATTTCAAATACAAGTTTTATTTTAATCTTACAATTTCATTTATGTTCTTTGATTTTTCTCTTCTTCTACTTGTTTTCTATCTTCATTTTTAGTTTTTGATTGAATTCTATGGCCAAGGAGATTGAGGAGATTGAAAAACACCTACATAGTCTTTATGATTGAGCTTGATCTACAATTTAAATATATCTATCTTGTAGCTCACAAGTTCACAAACCGATTACATGACATTAAATCAAATCCAAGAGTAAACCAAATCTCACAAGTCAAAATCACATGGTATAGCCAAAAGGTCCCAAAAACATGCTATGTTTTAACAATGATAATCATTTTCAAATATGAACATTTAAAAATCCATTTAAACTTGTAAACGTAAACTAGCATGGAGGATTCATAAATTGTATACAAAATTAAATCATGCAAATGTAAAATGAATGTAAAGCATGCTTGAAATATATATAATTCACTACAAAATTGTACTTCATCAATTAGGGTCACACTTCAAAATGGTAAATTTTAAATGTTTACAACTTTCATTATTTTTACCTTAACTTTCCTTAAGATCGAATATCTCCAAGCTTTCTCCCAAATTCGGTTTCACGCATGCCCTTCACTGTTTTAAGAAGCATTGCTATTTGTATTAGTTTTAATAAATCACAAAACTTGACCTTCAAAGAATTAAAACTGGTCATAATGAAAGTTATTTCCCACTCAATTTTCACTTTTGGCCAAAGCTCAAAGGATTCCCATTCTCTCACACGTACCTATAAATGCACACAACACCAATTTCTAATTTAATTCCATGAAACAACTAACCAAATCAAGAAATAGTCGAATCGTACCCCTTGCTATTCAAAACCGAATGCCTTTCTATTTCTTTTGTTTTCGGTTTGCATCCACCTTCATTCATAACTAATACAAAGTCTTTAAATAAAATGCTACATGACCAAAGTTCAAGATTATAAATATATATATATATATATATATATTAGCCTCTTCACTGTTCTTCCTCTCAATTATGCCTTGGCTTCACCCATTTTCACTTGTCACCACTATTCCAATTTCCTCATTGTAAATCCTTTTTTTCCATTCAATACCCAAACAAAACTTCTTCATGCACTACCCGTAATCTAGGTTGCTCTAGATGAAAATCGAAAAATCGTTTCCTTCAAAAATGTTATGTGCAACCTTATTAGATGATAAATCTCCGAAAATCTAAACTTGAACCTCAAAGGTGACGTGTTTCCTTACCTCAACACGCCATAGCCAACCTCCTTCCTCTTGGTTCAAGAAATACTGAACCATTCCTCTTTCTTCTCTTTCATTTCATGCCATTTCAAGCTTTATCTCCAACATGCAAGAACCCCAATAGCTTTCCCACAAGGCTTTGCTATAATCTTTCTTTCAAACAAAATTTTCTTGTAGAATCTTTCTTGAACCGCGACTGACATGAGGGCCCTAAATTTTCTGCTTTAGTCGAAAAAGGAAGAGAAAATGAGGAAGAAAGGCTTCCATTTTTTAAATAATTTTTTAAAATTTCCTAATTACTTTTAAGTTACCAATTAGTTAATAATTCATTTTACCTACGTTTTGTCTAAAAATTAAATTTCTTAGGGGTTCCCATGGTTTACCCCATTCCCTAGACTACTTAGATGCAAATTTCCAATATATCCTGAAAATAATATTTAGGAGTTTAATGATTCCCAACCACTTAAAACAATTAATGTGAACTTTAAACCACTCACATTTATTTCAATCTTCCTTTCTTCATACGTTAATTGATGAATTAACTTTGCACAGTAAATTTTAAATTTCCTATTTCTAAAATACCGAAATAGAAAAATTATCAAAATGTTTTTGATCCCGAAAATTGACCAAACTTTATATATAACTTCGTCTCGGTCTCGAATTAAGTAATCTACATAAAATTTCATATAAATAATTTAAATTAGATCCGATTTTGAAAAATTTAAGTTTACACAAAGTAAAGAAGATTGGAAATATTACAATTCATTAGATTTGTTGTCATCAATATCAACGATGATGTATTTTTGACGTATCCACCTCGATCTTTGTGCCACATGCTTTAGAATATTCTACAAAAAGGAAATGATTAGAGGGACGCAGGGGTTGTTCCCTGCGTTTGCACTCCGATGCTTAAGTCAGAGAATGATTTTGGCAGAGTTTTAGTAAGTAATTGTATTCTGGTTTAAAGAATCATACCTGACCTTTATTTATAGGGAGTTTCCTTGTTCCTCAATTACGCTTTTGTCCCTTTATAAAAATGTCTCGATACATTTAATGTGACTCTTATCTGTTTAATTATCTCCTGCATAAGATCATGCTCAGATATGTCACGTGGCTGAAATAGCATATATTGGCTGAAATAGCATCAGAATTAATATTCATAACAATTGCTCCCCACTCTTTTGCAAGTAAGTTATTACTCAACGAAAGAGTATACTTAGTTTATAATAATAAATTTTTTTGAAAGGTTGGCGCGGCCGTCACGTTACAGTTGGTGCGGCCCGCGGTATATATATATTGAAGTAGGGTCGTTGACCTATTTCATTTCACATAGTCTCTCAGTTTTACATGTGACAACCAATAAACATTTGTGGCAAGCCCTTCACCTTCACGGCAAGGTATTCTCCTCGCGACAAGGCATTCTCCTTCGCGGCAAGCTTTGACCCTTTGCGGCAAGCTCTTCACCATCATGACAAGGTATTCTCCTCGCGGCAAGGCATTCTCCTTCCCGGGAAGCTTTGGCCCTTCGCGGTTGTCAGGACCCCAGTTTCAATCCTTGACTTTAACCAAAAACCACAATAAATTTTTCGCATTTTTAACTTACCTTTCCTCTCTTCACTGGTTGGACTGTGATTCGATGTCAGAGTCTTCACTTACCATAATATCCATTCTCATACATACATGTCAATATATTAAGTCTGACTGTAGTTGCTTTTATTATACATGTAAGATTTTATAAAATCTAATACGATTACATTCCCCATAATATATAACGTATACATCACTGTGCTGTTTCTATGTTTAGATACACAACTGTACATAATAAGTATACCTGATGAATCGATAGGAACTAGTAGTGGACTCTGGGACACTCTCCCACGATAACTCTCGATCTACTGACGCTCTGTAGAGAGATGTAAAGAAAAGGGGGTGAGCATAACGCGCTCAGTAAGGAAATCAGGCAAGCAAGTAGATATCCACACTATCTACTCAAAATAGTACTATGCCTTGAAAACATTATTTCCTTAACTCACTTTAAAAGCATGTCTTGAATATAATATATATGTACTTGTACAGAATAAATCCCATGTACAAAAATCATGCTTTATTTCTCAAAAGTAGGCATGTAGTGCAACACAATGCATTTATATATAAATCATGCCTTTATGTAAATCATGCCATGTATATTTAAATCACATATAAATATGGCATCAAATGATTCACAACACAAATCGGAGTCCGACCCATCCCTCAGGTCTGTCCGCAATTTAAAGAAGTTAATCAATGTGATATAACATGTGAGACTCTGTGGTTTATGCAAATAGTATCCTGGATTATGATCATATCCGAAAAGAAAGTGATCCCAAGCCACATAGATCTAGATGTGCGGGGCCTCACTGCTGTAACGGGAGGATGGTCAGTCCAATGTCAACCGCCAGCTACGTAACACACGGTACAGCGTACCTCGTGCCACTCAGACACGATACAAAGTACCCCCGTGGACCCGTTCTCACGGCCAGAGTGCCTACCATAGGACTTATCTCTCACTCCCGTGGAACTCATCAACATCACAGTCAGGGTGCCTAACATAGGTCTTAGCCCTCGTGCCTGTGGAAATATCATACCACGTCTATACCAACCTCATGCGGATATCCTCTCTAGCTATGACACACAGTCACGCAAGGTCTCAAGCATGGGTTTCAACATGTATTACATATCACATACAGTGTGCGTCTTGAGTGCGACTCACAGTCGTCACTCCGCTCAACACTGTTTCACATCATAAAACTCGACTCTAGTGCGAGCACTCTCTAGCAACTAGGTCAATGCATAGTTTATGTATTAAATCAAGTACGAGCAATAGCTCCCAGTACTATGCTATGCACAATATCAAAATCAAGTACGAGCAATAGCTCCCAGTACTATGTCATGTATAAATCATGAAGAATCGAGTACGAGCCACGCTCTAGCACTCTGTCATGCATATATCATTCAAAGCTGAGTACGAGTAAAACTCCAGTACTCTATCATGCATGTCATGAAAATCTAGTGCGTATCAAATCCAGCACTAATATTATGTGGAAAACATATGAATCCCAGTGCGAGCTGTGCTCTAGCACGATTCATTCTCACATAATATGATAGATGGCTATTTAAAAAGGGATTGTTTATAAAACATCAAAATCAGCACTCAAAGTGTGCTTAAGTCATATCAACCTTAAAATCATTAGCCCATCTATTTATTTTCATGCTAATAACAATTAAACACTCACAATAGCATTTTCCATGCTTTTTGCAACTTCTCACAAAAGTTGACTTTTTGACTAACTAGGGGCAAAATCGTAATTTACCACTATCGGGTCGCAATAATTATTATTCACTTTCTCTGACCCTCAGAGTTTTTAAGTGAATGCAGAAGCAGTTGAAAATACGTGCAGGTATCTCTAACTACTCGCAAAAGTCCCTTACCTCGGATCACGTCAAGTGACCTCACTTCCTCGGTGCTGCTAAATCCCGCAGTCCGATAAGCTCTCGATGTAAACTCCGGAGCTGTAAATAACCATTCCTCAGGTTAATTATCATTTTCCTACTGTATTACACATTAATACAGTTTAATTTTTCCCTTAATGGGCCTTAAAAATCCTTAATGGGCTTAACTAGGCCTTAAGTCCATTTTCATTTTACTATTCACTTTTGTTGGGCCTATTGGGCTTGTGGGGCCCACCAACTCTTATTGGGCTTGTCTTAGGCCCATTACACCCTATTGGGCCTAAAAATATTGGGCTTGGCCTATTGGGCCTCTCGGCCACATGACTTGGCCGAGAGCTTAGCCATTCTCGGTTTCCACCATGGCATGCCATACATGCCTATTTTCTAGCCATTTCCACTTAGGCATTTTTACAAACACTTGGTAGGCAACATTACCAATCATCCTATAGTTCATTTAGGCATTTTATCAAACACCTTGGTTGCCAACAATTTACATGTATTAATCAATCAATTTGATTAATTCTAATTATACCATTAACATTAATACATGTGTACTAATCCATTTATGTCTTAAAATCAAATTGACATATTTCAATATCCCATTGATCACTCTCGGCCTAACCCTCTTAATGGTGATTTAATATGTTTCAATGCTTAAAACATATATCAACATACTTGAAATCATTCATACATTAACATATATGAAATTGGAAATTAGAAAATATACCAATTGTAGTGTTCTCCTTTTGGCCGAATCTTTGGAGGCTCTCGGTTTGCACTCTATGGCTCCTTGATAGCCAATTCCAACATATGTTAATCTCCTTTCAATTTGGAACAACTTCCATGAAGAATGCAAGTTCCAAATATGACTAATTCCTAGTGATTTCTAGTGAGAGAAAGCTTGAATGGTTATGTTTCAATGGTGTTCTTCTCTAGCCGGAAATGTGTGATGAAGAAGACAATGGTGTGGCTGCATTTATAAGCCACTTACTTAGCCATTAAGCCTTACTTTTCAGCCACTATGCTTGACTTTCCAAATCTGAACCATGAGTCACCTTATGAGTCACCTTATGAGTCATAGTTAACTTTAACTATAGTTAGATATTTATCTCATGGGCTTTTCCAATTGGGCTTCTCGGTTTGGGCTTTCCTAATGGGCTTTCGGGCTGAAATTTTTACTATACCTCGGGCCTTTTGTTGTCTCAAAATTTGGCCGATCAATTGGTCCAACAATTCGGTCTAAAGGACCTAAGAATTTCGATATACGTTTAGTATACCTTAATGGGCTTTAAAATTTTCACCTTAGGCCCATTACGTTTTTAACCATTAAATTTATTCCGGAATCCTTCCGAATAAATTTTCCTTACTTCCGGGGATGATTATCTTGTATTCTGGCCAAGAATATTTTTCCCCAAATTTTTCTCCACACTTAGGTTAATTTCTAACCTTGATTAGTCAACTATGGTAAAAGTCCACTTTTTTAACTATAGTTGACTTTTTCCTTAACCATTGACTAAGTTGACTTTTTCTTAAATTTTCGAAAGTGTTTTATATCATGTCTTACACTCTCTTCTTTATATTCCAACCGCTCTCGGTGGATAATTTCACCCGAAACTCCTTTTCTCACCGAAAAGGTCCATTTTACCCTTTTTAGCTTTTATTCTCGTTTTGTATGTTCGGGTCTAAATCAAGCTAACTTTCCTTCATGAGCTCTCTACGCTCTCTTATTTTAAGTTCTTATTTTCAGTCAGAATGATTTAGAATGACTCGGTTTAGCCTGTGATACTCATTGCTCACATTAGGCATTTTATGTAGCTTTAGCGTGTTAATTCATTTCAATAACACTTTAAGTCTAATAAATACTCTTCTTATGATTCAACCATAATTACATAGTGTTCATACACATAGAAATCATAAGGAAATAAGCTACAAAAATCCGGGTCTGACAGCGGTAACCCTTGATCCTTTACGGCAAAGTGTTCTCTCTTGCGGTAAGATATTCATATTGGCGACAAGCCTTGATCCTTTGCGGCAAGCCTTGATCCTTCACGGCAAGCCTTGATCCTTCGCGGCAAAGTGTTCTCTCTTGCGGCAAGACATTCATATTGGCGGCCAGCTATACTTGCGACAAGCCTTGATCCTTCGCGGCAAGCCTTGATCCTTCGTAGCCTTCACGACAAGTCATCCTCACAGCAATCTCTATGCGTTCACGACAAGCGTACTTGATGGCTATACATAAATCTCAGTGGCAAACAACTTCTATGGCAAGCTGTGATGGCTAGACAAGGTATCGGCAAACAAATAAATTTAAGTTCCCTTTCTAGACTTAGGGAGTCTGATCTTGAGTCCATTCATAGTAATTTCCCTCTGCCCGAGGGTTATTTTTATAGACTTCCAACTGATAGAGAATGCGCCCCTCAAGCGGTCAGTAGTGGCGTTCCTGTTCACTTAGCTTCGCTAGACTTTGGACTTCGTTTTCCCTTACCCGATTTTGGAGTCGCTTTTCTCTAACATTTTGGTATAGTCCCCACTCAACTTCATCCTAATGGATGGGCGTAGGTGATCGGGTTTACGATCATATGCGATGATATGGTGTTACGCCTACTATTCCTCTGTTTAGTTCCTTTTTCGAGTTCGTAGTGTCCCGAACTCGACATGTTTTAGTATTCATAGGGTTGCTGGGGTAGGAAAAAGTAGTAAGCTTTTTGGAAGACTAACATCTAAATTGCACAATTACGCCTCAAATTGGATTATTATCGAGATTCTGTCGTCTTTGAACATTCTCATTCATTGGTGTCTTCGTGATCCTCCTAACCTTTGTCGTCCTTCTGACTTAAGGCATTTATATGGCTCTTTAATCTCTCAGTTGCAAGTAGATGATGGGAGCACTTTATTATCTTTACGAACTTCAAAAAATACAACTGCTGCTGGTTGGGGGCGCGTTACCATCGTTCCCGTTTTCGCACCCATACCCGTCTTGCATCCTACTTTTGTGGAAGAGGGTCAGGGTGTGAGGAACCCCTCCGGGTCTTTTGAAGAAAATTTTGATGAAAACTTGGAATGGGGTCAATGGGAGGCTTTTGGAAGCCCTTTTTCTAGATTTCCCTTCCGATGAAAGTCTGGCTAACATTCATTCTCTTGATGCTTATCCTAATTCGAGTGATTTCACATTGCATTCACATATACGCATGATTGTTTACTTCTTAAATGGTCATTTTGATTCCTTTTGGTTTCTTTTCTTTCAGGAACGAGCGCACTCGGAAGAGCCTTTACCTAACAAGATGAAACGGAGAGTGCTCCTGAAGCTGTTCGTCCACAAAAGTGAAGGCGTCCACAGGGTTCTGGACAGGTTAGGGAAACTTCCTCTCAAGGTCGAGCTCGAGATGATAGAGCAAGATCCCTCTGCAACTTCTTCATTGCATCATGAGGGATCAGGTTCTCGAGCTCAGGGCAGAGGTAAACAGCCTGCGGTAGAAGTTTCGCCTCTTGATCCCAAACTAGAGGAACATCATCGGAGGAATAGGGCAGAATACAACATTCTCGTCCTTCACGCACTGACAGGAGGTTATTACATATTGAACCGATCATGTGAAATACTCCACTACTTCCACAGATAGTGAACTGAACACGTCTCGGTATCAAGTAGATGGTGGCACAGTCGTTCGGGGACAGAACTTTATTGTTTATCCCGGTGTTAATGATAATGACTCAATCCATGATCCAGGGTAGCATGGTCGACCATTCTTCCTCGGGTCGAGGTAGAGTTATTTAAGAATTTCTCTGCTTCTGATGACTGATCTGATTATTTGATCATGCAGGTATTTTTTTGTCTTTTTCATTGTTTCCTTCTTTGTCAATTGTATCTTGATATCTCTTGTTAATTTCAGACCACTCAATAAGTGATTGCTAATAATGCGTGGCATAGAGTTTACCGGTCTCAGGAAGATATTAAACTTGACCGATTAAGAGCTGAAAAGGCCAAATGGCAAAATGAGAGGACCCAATACATAAGGCTCCTCAAACATCTTGATAGATTGAAGAAAGAAAAGGAAGAGTTGAATCTTGAGCATCTCCGCCTTCAAAGAGTGCATGCTGCCACTTGTGAAGAGCTGAACTCTTTCAAGTCCAATTATGATGTCGTTCTTGCTCAATTCCAAAACCTTCAGACTAATTGTAGTAGGTTGGAAGAAGAGAATTTGAAGCTGCGTCAAGAATCTCAATCTTCCACCATTAATCCAGAGGTGCATGATCAGATTTTTTCCGAAGCTGTCAGAGTATCGTTTATCACAAGAATGTTACGACAAAAAGGTTTTATTCTCTATTGCTTTCGTCAAATATGGTTTTTATATGGCACGCTCCTGGTTGGAGAAAGAGAGATCCGGCGAGTCATGTTTCGAACTACAATGGTCCAAGCAAGTGGAACAGTATACTAATAAATTCCTGGATTGGAGAAACTATAAGCCTAATGGTAAAGACTTTGCCACCTATATGGAGAAGGGGGTTCATGATAATCTTTCCAATCTTACGGGTCATTGGGAGCCTCATCGGCAGGAAGGAGTGATTGACGCCTTAGGTGATTTGGACGACGACGATCTAGATTCTCCTAGCGGGAGTGCTTCTCTGGCTGCAAAGGAATAGATTTTAGACGTATTTTTCATTTTACATATTTGTTATTGTTGTTTATATATATATATATATATATATATATATATATATATATATATATATATATATGAAGTATGGTTTATTACTTGTACTTGTATGTTTACGGTGTGATTTTACTTTATGGCTTACTTCGCCTATTTTTCACTTCAAACCTTTTCACTTCAAGTCCTTTTGATTCAAGTGAGTCGCTTACCTAACACCCTTTTCACTTCAAACCCTTGCACTATTTTTTATGGCTTACCTCGCGCACTTTTCACTTCAAGCCCTTTTGATTCGAGTGTGTGGCTTACCTCGCGCCCTTTTTGCTTTAAGCCCTTGCACTATTTTTTATGGCTTACCTCGCGCACTTTTTACTTCAAGCCCTTTTGATTCGAGTGTGTGGCTTACCTCGCGCCCTTTTCGCTTCAAGGCCTTGCACTATTTTTTATGGCTTACCTCGCACACTTTTCGCTTCAAGCCCTTTATTGTATATAATTAAGATAGCTAAAAGAAAATCTCAATAAGCAATGTAATATCATAATTCATGGAGCAACATATTATCTTCCTGCGAGTAACAAATCATAAAGAAAATCAATAAAGTAACAAATAAAAGACTGTTACTGTAAATAAGGCTTCAAGTGGTTAGTGTTCCGTGTTTTTGACATCTCCTTGCCCTGTAAACTCTCCAGAATGCATATGCTGGGTCCAATCATCCTCTTAACCCTATATGGCCCCTCCTAATTTTCTCTGAACTTGCCATCCTCTCTCTGGGCATTGGTGATGGCTGTTTTTCGCAGTACTAAATCTCCTTCCTGGAAAAGTCTATCCTTTACCTGGAGTTGTAATAACGAGCAACCCTTTGTTGGTAAGCGACAAACCGTATGGCTGCTAAATCCCGTTGCTCATCAAGTAGGTCCAAATTCTCCATGAGGCCTTGAGAGTTCTCTTCATGTTCATAAGGAACCATCCTTGGAGAAGCAGCCCCAATCTCTACTGGAATTAGTGCCTCTATCCCATATACCAAATTGAATGGCGTCTCCCCTGTCGGTACCCGACTAGTAGTTCTGTACGCCCACAAGATGCTGGGAAGTTCATCCACTCAAGCTCCCTTTACCTTGTCAAGGGGAGTCTTAAGGCCATGAAGTATAGTTCTGTTGCTGACATCAGCTTGACCATTGGCTTGTGGATATGATACTGATGATATCTTCAACTGAATACCAAGTCCTTCATAAAAATTTTGAAAAGCATCACAGTCGAACTATTTTCCATGATCAGCATACAAAATCCTTGGAATTCCAAAGCGGCAGACTATGTCCTTCCACACCATTGGCTCGATCTTCTTTTTAGTGATTGACGCTAGCGGCTCTGCTTCTATCCACTTAGTGAAATAATCTGTGGCTACTAACAAGTACTTCCTCTATCCTGTGGCCATCGAAAAAGGTCCCAATATATCCAATCCCCATCGAGCGAATGGTGTTGTGAGATCCCGTATAGGTTTAACCTTGAACATATGTAAATGAATTCGTAAGTATGATGATGTACTAGTAATGTGAAACATATGTGATATAAAGTCCATAAGTTAAATGTACACACTTGTAATGAGAGTTGGTGATTGTATGTACAAGTTACATTATGTGTGAATATGAAGAAATAAACATGTGATGAATGTGAGTGGAATAGAAAATGAGTAGTGTAGCAAATGGAATGAAGATTTACATGAGCTATGCACTCCCAATTAGTTTATATTATGTACCTTTGGCTATACAAAGATTCTACACAAGTTTTAAAGTGTATGAAGTATAAATGGATGCCATTTTCAAGTCTCAAAGATGATTGAATGAGAAAATGACTATGGCAGGAAATTTAAGATGTTTTGGGTGAAGTAACTGCAGCTAGAAAATGTGAAGGTTAGATCGATCTCATAGGATGAGAGATCGATCTGGAAGAGCCAAAAATGCTCTTGTGTGAGTAATGGAACAAAACAGATCGATCTCCAATAGAGCCAGATTGATCTGTTAAACATTCTGTAATGAGAAGATCGATTCTTAAGGCAAGCAGATCAATCTCAAGCCAAGATAGATCTATCTCATTAAGGGTTCTGTCAAGAGAAAATCGATCTCCTACAACGGGAAGATCGATCTCAAAGAGGAAGATTTGCCTTCGACGGATCAATCTCATCATGGAAGAAGATCAATCTTGTAGTGGTTGTGTTTGGTAAAAAGGACTACCAAACCTTACAGAGATCGATCTCCACAAGGGTCAGATCGATCTCATGTCTCTGCATCTATAAAAAAAGGCACGGGATTGGACTGAAAACTCATATTTTCCCTCCCACCAAACCTCACTTGCCATTTTCTCTAAAGACCCAAGCTTTCTCACTCTAAAGATCACTACATTCCAGACAGTTTTGGAAGAAGCTCAAGAAGAGAAAGTTGTTCCTTGAAGCAATGAGAACAACATACCCAAAAATTTCACATTGGTGTGACCAAGAGAAGGAGTTGTGGCTACCACAATTTTGACTAAGTAAAAGGGTAAGCTCTTCAACCTTCAAGCTTCTAAATATGGTTTCTAGACATTTGTGGGTTGAATGATATGTGAAATGTTGATAGGAAAGATGAATGTAGTGATGGGTGAGTGATATTAAGGAAGACTTATAAAGAGGAAATACATGTAAAAGTGATGGAAAGCTTAAGAGATGGTAAAATGATAATTACGAAAGAGTGAAATGTGATTTAAGGGTTTGAGAAGCATGAATAGATAAATAGAAGACAATGTGCATGTGTAGTAGAGGGAAAAGAAAATAACTTGATGATTTATACGTGTAGCTCGAAATACGTGAGACGCGACTAACCCGGATCGCGAAAAGAGCAAACTTGACAGAGGAAATACGAGCGCGATTCGAGGTAAGGGACTGTATGTTAGCGATAGAGGTATTTATACGTATTTTACTGCGATTTGAGTAGTTACGACGCTAAAAATAGTATGTTTAGCTATTGAGATATGAAAATCGATATGAAAGCATGAAATGTATTAGATATATAAATATATATTGTGAAAATGGGATGTGGGAAGGAAAAATTGCCTGACATGCATGTTTTTAATGATTTTACATCTAAGTATGATGTATTGATGTTTTCTCATCCATATACTGGTTTTGAGAGTGAGAAATAATAATAGGTAGGCTGGCTAGTTTTACATGTTTAGCATAGGACAACATGCTACATAAATAAACATGTTTTGAGTTTTTTAAAAAAGAAAATAGCCACCTATTAGATTTGAGATGAGATTGGTGTTAGAGCTCTAGCTCACACCCGCTTTAACGATCTTGACTATGCTGGAGTTTCACTCGCATATGTCTGCATGTTTTGATAAACCGTGCTAGAGCGTGACTCGTACATGGTTTTATAATGATAATGTGTTGAAGCATTGCTCCCACCCGTTTTTACAGAGTTGAGGTAAACCTGGGGGTCTGGGACCCAAGGGGATGCCAGCCGACGGCCTTGGAATGGGCTAAGCCATAACAATAAATCGTACCACTCTGGAGCCTTGCGATGACTATGTGTCACGCTGATTGCTCGCCTGGTATATAAGAGATGGTTCAGGATGAAAAGTCCATTGGAGTTGGTAGATGGATTGGGTCCACGATCGTACGTAGAATTGTGTAGTTGTCCGTTGATATACTATGTACTGTGCTGGGTGCACGCGAGTATGAGTATCGCATAGATGACACATGGCGTACCTTATACCATGAGTATATGAGGAGATGAGGTTGATTGAGATGAGTCGGAGGGTAGGACTGACCCATCCCCTTTCAGGCGAAGCGATGCCCTGTGCACACCTGATCAGTGAGGCCTGGGATCACTGACTATGACCATATGTCGTGGATATTAGATAGTCGAAAATTCCATGCCTGTCTCAGAGATATGAGAAATTGAGAAACTCAGAAAAGAAAGAGATTTGATGAAAAGAAATGATTTGAGAAAAGCAAGGAGAGTTTGTGATTTGATAAATCTCTCAATTTGAATGCTCGTGCTATGATAGCACTGTTTATGACATGTTTTCAAATGGGAATATCGTGTATATGTTTTCATGAAAATGCTTATATGAGAAATGAATGTTTGAATGCATTTTCTAGTAGTATTTCCATTTACATTGAAGATGGTTTTGTTTATACATGCATGAGCTATGTAGATAGTACAATATCTACCTGTTAGCATCCATTTTCTTACTGAGCTGTGGTTTGCTCATCCCACTACTTTTCCCCCTCCAGATACTGAGAAGTAAGGCAGTGCGGTGGTCTCTGGATCTTTTTGTGTTGGACAGCTCCCACCAGTTGCAAAGGTATAAGATTTGTATACACACAAGTATTTTGTATCTATTATATTGTATCACACAATTACAAATCGAGAATGTAAACAGTGGTATGGGGGATGTTATGTAAAGATATTATTATATAATTAATTTTGTATATTTACACACACGTGGGAGTGTGAATTAAAGTTTAAATATTTTCGCTATAAATGAATGAAATTTTAGTAATTGCATTGTCTCACAGCCCAACCGTAGTAGCGTAAGTATGGATAAAGAGCACCTGAAAGTGGGGTGTGACAAGTGTTGGTTGAAAGATACTTTGGAGTACTGTTTCTGGTGCAGCTGTTAAGGGAGCGAACCTTTGACATTTGTCGTACTTTTGTACTTTGTCAGCCGCATCTTGTTTTAGCGTTGGCCAGTAAAACCCTGTTCTGAGTATTTTTGCTGCCAGGGCTCTGGGCCCTAAGTGTTCTCCATATATCCCTTCATGAACCTCAGCTAAGGCATAATTTGCTTGCTCTGGACTTAGGCATTTCAATAGTGGCATGGTGAACCCCTTCTTATAAGCTCCCCATTCACTAAAGTAAACCTTGCACTCTGGAGTCTAATCTTTCGAGCAGCTTCTTTATCCTCCGGAAGAGTCCTTTCCTCTAAATATCGTTTGATCGGGTCCTCCAATCCTCGCCAACTTCAATCTCTAACACATCATCCTCCTCGATACTAGGCCTCTCTAGCCTCTCTACTTTTACTAATCTTCCAGTTGCTTCTTTGGAAGACGCCAACTTAGACAGAGCATCAACTTGATTATTTTCTGACCGGTTAATTTGGGTAAGCTGAAATTTATCAAATGATTGGGCTGAAGTCTGGACCCTCTATATATATGGAACAAGGGAGGATTCCTGGGTTTCAAATTGTCCCTTAAACTGATTGACCACAAGTTGAGAATCACTATGAGCTAACAAATTTTTAACCTGGAGCTCCTTCGCCAACTTCATACCCCCGATCAGAGCTTCATATTCGGCCACATTATTAGAATAGGGGAAATTGAAGCGTAAGGAATACTCTAGCATTTATCCTTCCGACGATTCTAGTACAATACCAGCTCCACTTCCTTAGTGGTTGGATGCTCCATCAACAAACAGCTTCCACCATTCTATTGCCTATTCTTTTGGGTCTTCCCGACAAGTGCACTCGACTATGAAATCTGCCAATGCTTATGCTTTGATGGCTTGACGAGGCTGAAAACTGATGTCATACTCACTGAGGTCAACAACCTATTTCACCAATCGCCCTGAATGTTCAGGCTTTTGTAGTGTTTATTTTAGAGGCTGATCTGTCAATACCACTATTGAATGTGCTTGGAAATAGGGACGTAGCTTCCTTGCAGCTATGACCAGTGCTAAAGCTACTTTCTCAACTCGTGGGTACCGTGTTTCCGCATCTAGGAGTACTTTACTCACGTAATAAATTGGTCTCTCTCCATCAACAGTTTTTCTTAACAGCACCATACTCACTGCTTTGTCTCCTATACCCAGATACACAAACAAGTGCTCCTCGGTTAGAGGTCTCGATAACAATGGGAGTTCCCTTAAGTACTCCTTCAATTCCTCAAAAGCCTTCTGACATTCTTCGGTCCATTGAAAGTTCTGTCCACCTCAAAGTGTCTTGAAGAAAGGTAGGCTTCGCTCGGCTGATTTTGACAAAAAACGATTTAGTGCAGCTACTCTACCTATTAATCTTTGCACTTCTTTGAGGGTAACTGGGGGTTTCACATCCAGAATGGCTTGTACCTTTTCGAGATTAGCCTCAATCCCTCGACTAGTTATCATGAAGCCTAAGAATTTTTCAGATTGAACCCTGAATGAGCATTTACTGGGATTAAGCTTCATATCATACTTTCTCAAGACTGTCAGGACCTTGGATAATCTCGAGGCATGAGACTCTCCTTCTTTACTCTTCATAATCATGTCGTCTATGTAAGCTTCCATGGTGCCTCCAAGCAAATCCTTGAATATTTTGTTCACCATACGCTGATACGTAGCCCCTACATTTTTTAAGCCAAATGGCATCACTCTGTAACAATAAGTGCCCTTGTCCATAATAAAAGACGTTTTTTCTTCATCAGTAGGATGCTTTGAGATCTGATGGTAACCAGAAAAAGCGTCCAAAGAGCTAAGTAACTCATACCCAAAAGTTTCATCCACCATTAGCCTTCTTCACCATTGGGCACACCTTATTTAGATCGGTGAAGTCTATACACATTCTCCATTTCCCATTAGCCTTCTTCACCATTACCACATTCGAAAACCAGTATGGATACAGAACTTCTCGAATGAATCCGGCTTTAAGTAACTTTTCGATCTCTTCCTCTATGATTTGCTGCCTTTCTGGGGTGAAGTTTCTCTTCTTTTACTTGATAGGCTTAGCCCCAGGCAACACATTAAGCTCATGACAGATCACTGTGGGATCAATTCCAGGCATGTCAGCGGGGGTCCATGCAAAAATATCAGCATTGTCTTTTAAACATTTTACAAATTCCCCCTTGGCCTCATATTTCAGTTGGCTCTCGATATACAACTTCTTTTCCTCATCATCTGCCAACTTAACCTCCTCTAATTCTTCCATGGGCTGAGGTTTGGGCGATTCAACAATTGTAAGGGTTTCCTTTCTTTGCATACCCTTACATGTGGTGGATGCAACATTGCATGTTCTCACCCTCCTTTGATCTCCCCTTATTTGTCCTATTCCTTTAGGAGTGGGAAACTTCATCAGCAAATAACAAGGGGAAAGCACAGCCCTCATATTGCTCAACAATGGTCTTCCAAAGATAATATTATATGCCAGGGAAGTTGATCTTACCACCGTAAATAAAACTTGCCTTATCACACATCTGGGACTCTCTCCCAAGGTAATAGGCAGCTCAATGGATCCAGCTACTTTCACCTTCTCACCTACAAATCCAAAGAGTGGGGTGGTTACGGGCTTAAGTCGGTCTTCGCTCAAATTCATTTTTTTGAAACAATTCCAATAAATAAGATTCACTGAACTCCCATTATCTACCAGAATTTGGCTTACTGAGTGTTTAGCCACTACTGCTGATATGACCATCGGGTCATCGTGGGGAATAATCACGTCCCCTTGACCGGCAGGCGTAAACATAATTGCCTCTTCATTCTTGTCAACTTTCATAACAGAACGAATCTGATACGCCTGTCTAGCGTAAGTCTTCCTTGAGGCCGACAAGTCACCTACCCTTCCTTCTCCTCTTGAGACTACATTAATAGCAGCTCCGATAGGTTTATTATCAACCTCCCGATTCCTATGCTCCCTTGGTCTCACTCCATTTCTCATTTCTTCATTTCTCCTCCCGTTTGTCCTATTATCATAGTGCCTGTCGCGTAATCTACGATCGTTTTGGTCCCGTGGAAGGTTCTGATTCCTTCCGGTTATTCGTAAAAAATGATCTAATCCCCTTCTCTAGCCAGTTTCTTCAACTGGTTCATTAAATCTTGACACCTCTCAGCCGAGTTACCATAACCTGTATGAAAATTGCAATAGGACCTCAAGTCTCGTCCCAAATTCCCTTCAACTTTTCTAGGGAATTGAATCATTCTCGACCTTTCTATTGCTACCAATATTGAAGCTCGTGACTCGATGAATGGCATTTAAGTAGAGTATTTCAACTTGAGAGCTTTACCCGGTTTATCCAGTCTTCTAGTGCTTTTATCATTGGGCTCCTTCTCTCGTTTCCTTTCATCTTTGGCATCTCTGGTCGAGATTGTCTTCATCACCTCTTCCTAAGCAAAGTATTTGTTTGCTCTGGAGAACAAGTCTGATACTGTTGTTGGCTGATCCAGAGATAATGACTTCTGTAGCCTCTCGAACCTCGTCCCCTGCAGCATGGTTGTCACTGCTACCCCAACTTGTAAATCTCGAATCTCCAGTGTGGCATCACAAAACTGGTCTATGTAACTCTTGAGTGATTCTCTATTTCCTTGTTTCAAGGTTAGCAGGTAGGTAGCATCTTTCCTCTTTTGACTGTTCATCATGAAGGCTCGTAAGAATTCATTCCTTAGTTGATCAAAAGATGAAATGGACCCTTCTAGCAAACTATTGAACCACTTTAGTGCATAACCGATTAAAGTCAGGGAGAATGCCCTACACATGATCTCATCCTCCCATCCATGTAACAGCATCAGTGACTCATAGTTCTAAATGTGGTCATAAGGGTCGGTTCTTGTCAGGACCCGTTCTCACTCTATGACTTAACCAAAAACCACTACGAATTTTTCGCATTTTTAACTTACCTTTCCTCTCATCAATGATTGGGCTGTGATTCGATGTCAGAATTCTCGCTTACCACATCATCCATTATCATACATATATGTCAATATACTGTTATTGACTGTAACTGCTTTTATAATACATGTGAGATTGTATAAAAGCAATATACAAATACATTCCCCATAATATATATCGTATACATCACTGTGTTGTTTCTATGTTTAGATACATAACCGTATAAAATATGTATACCTGTCAATCGATAGGAACTAGCAGTGGACTCAGGAATACTATCCCTCAATAGCTCTCAATCTACTGCTGATGCTCTGTAGAGAGATGTAAAGAAAGGGGGTGAGCATACAATGTGCTCAGTAAGGAAATCAAGCAAGCAAGTAGATATCTACACTATCTACTCAAAATAATGCTATGCCTTGAAAACATTATTTCCTTAACTCAATTTAAAAGCATGTCTTTAAATATATATATATATATATTTATACTTGTACAGATTAAATCTCATGTACAGTAATCATGCTTTCTTTCTCAAATGTAGGCATGTAGTGCAAAACAATGCATCTTTATAATATCACAATGCCTTTAGATAATCATGCCATTTATATTTAAATCATAGTAAATATGGCATTTAAATCATTCACAACACAAAATCGGAGTTCGACCCATCCCTCAGGTCTATCCGCAATTAAATCAGTCAATCGAGTGATATATCATGTGAGACTCTGTGGTGAAATGTAAATAGTATCCTGGACTATGATCATATCCGACATGTGATCCCAAGCAACACAGTACTCGGTGTGTGGGGCATCACTGCTGCAACAGGAGAGGGGTCAATCCATCACAACCGCCAGCTATATCCTCCTCAACTCCACAGCACCACACGGTACAGTGTACCCCATACCACTCGCACGGTACAACGTACTCTGTGGACCCTACATCACAGTCGGGGTGCCTGCCATTGGTCTTAGCCCTCAAACTATGGAATATCATACCACGTCTCTAGTATCCTCATGTGGATATCCTCTCACATAGTGTGACACTCAGTCTACACAAGGAATCAAGCATGGATTGCAACATGTATTATATATCACATACAGTGCGCACCTTTGAGCGCGACTCACAGTCGACACTCTGCTCAAACACTGTTTCACATCACAAACTCAGACTCTAGTGCGAGTAAACCTCCAGCAACTAGGTCAATGCATAGTTCATGTATTAAATCAAGTACGAGCAATAGCTCCAGTACCACGCTATGCACAATATCATCAAATCAAGTACGAGCAATAGCTCAAGTACTATGTCATGTATAAATCATGAAGAATCGAGTACGAGCAATGCTCAAGCACTCTATCATGCATCTCATGAAAAGCTCGAGTACGAGCTAATCGCTCCAGCACTCTCTCATGCATATATCATATAAAACTGAGTACGAGTAAGAACTCCAGTACTCTATCATGCATGTCATGAAAATCTAGTGCGAATCATAATCCAGCACTAATGTATGTGGAAAATATATGAAATCCAGTGCGAGCTGTGCTCCAGCACGATTCATTCTCACATAATATGATAGATGGCTCTTTAAAAAGGGATGATTTATAAAATATCAAAATCAACACTATAAGGTGTGCTTAATTCACATCAACCTTAAAATCATTAGCTCATCTATTTATTCTTTTGCTAAACAGTAGTAAAACACTCAAAATAGTAGTTTCCATGCTTTTTACAACTTTTCATAAAAGTTGACTTTTTAACTAACTAGGGGCAAAATCGTAATTTGCCACTATCGGGTCACAATAATTATTATTCACTTTCTCTGGCCCTCAGAGTTTTTAAGTGAATGTAAAAGCAGATGAAAATATGTGCAGGTATCTCTAACTACTCACGAAAGTCCCTTAGCTGCAATCACTCGAGAAATTTCACTTTCTTTGCGCTGCTCGTTTCAGCAATTCGATTTGCTCCTCCAATACTCTCTGGAGCTACATATAACCATTTATCAGGTTAATTACACTTTTCCTACTGTATTTCACATTACATACAGTTTATTTCCCTTTTTTGTGCCCGTTTACTCTAAATGGGCCTAAATACTTTAATTGAGCTTTAATCCGTATTAAGCTCATTTTCCACGTATTATTTCCCTTCATCAGGGTCTATCGACTCATTGGGCCTATCAATACCCATAAGGCTTTATTCCAAGCTCTTTGGATAGCCCGTATATCTTTTACGACAGTTAATTCGAAGTTCCGAATATAATTTACTAAATGCGAAATTTAATCCGAAATGCGTAAAATAAATCTTAAATACGCAATAATCACATAAATTGTCGTAAATGAGCTTTACTTACCCAAGATTATGCGATGGTATGCAAATCGAAGTTCGATCGGGCTTTCGTTCGAAATTTATCATCGAACTACACAATTTTGTATATTTAACTCCGGGTCAATTTTCTATTAAATATAATTTAAATAAATTTATCGGAAATCAAATTGGTCACTTTTGACCTCGTATCGACTTACCCGAAGTCTGATGAAATCCCAAAAATTTTCCTTTTTCTTTTTCTTTCTTTTTCCTCTTTTTCCCCTTTTCTCCTTAGCTGAACCGGTCCGGTCCGGTTCAGCGCAGAACCTTCTTCACTGAACCGCCGACCGGTTCAGGCTTCCTTTGGTCGTGCCGGCGTCTTTCGACCGGTTCCCGACGCATCACCACAACTGTTCGGCGTGCCTCAGCCTGGGGAACAGTCAGCTGGGCTCGATCGGGACCAAGCACCGCTGGTGGCCGACGGATCTCATCTTTTCCTCTGCGGCTTCTCCTCTTCGATTCGCTGGCGTCCGGCGTCGGTGGAGCCCATTGCCGGTGCCGATGGGTGCGCACGGACATCCCCTTCCTTTTTTGGCCTCTGTCCTGGTCGTGGGGTTGCCGGTGGTGGCCGTCCGGTGGTCTTCTCCTCTCCGTCGGTTTGCCTCTGTAACTTTCTCTCTCCCCACGTTTCAAATTTCAGATTTTCTCTTTTTTTTTTCTTTTTTTATAATATATTTTTATTATTATTTTATTCATTAAAATAGTAATAATAATCCCAAAAATATCCCAAAATATCTAAAAATATCCTATTAAATTCATTTAGTCCGTAAATTAATTTATCAGTCCGATTTTGCATTTTTGGTATATTTTTCCACTATTCTCGGGATCATTTTTTTCGAGGTAAAAATTTTAAAAATATTAAATAAATTCATATCTAGATCAATTGGACTCGAAATTCAATATTTTCCTCGATTTTGATCAAGAGTCCTCAATTTCATATTTTTAATAAAAGTTTCTCATCGGATTTACACCAAATTTCAATCATTTGACTGTTTTACCCCTGTACTTGTTCGGTAATCAGTTTAACCCTTATCTCCCTGTTATGTAGCTTACATGCATTTTTAATTTCTTAAATTGTCAATTGCATGATAGTAAATACTCTTCTTATGATTCAACTATGAAATAAAGTGTTCATACACATAGGAATCATAAGGAACAGCTACATAAAATACGGGTCTGACAGTTCTTCCTATATACGCTGTTATCTTAGGCATTTTGAACTTCGAGGGCAATAGTTTTCCCTTAATAGCTGCACTGAATGGGATCCTCCTTCTCTTATTTTCTTCAACTGGAACCAATCTCTTTTCTTCTAGAATGTGTTCCACCATTTTCTTCATGTTGGTAGCGTCCTATGCGACTGAATCGACTTGATCATAATCAAGATTCTCTCTCCCTTTTTCTGATGAATTATGAGTTTGGTTCCGATAGGTTCGGGATTGAAAATTTACCGTTGCAATTTCAGGATTCCAAGTTGGATCCATCTCTGATCTTCTTCTTTCGGCCCATGGTCCCACCATTCCGGCCTCTTCCTCATCAATGTATCCTGAGTCCATGCCTTCAGGACTTTCGAGACTCACCACATTCCGATGTCTCAGACTTTCAGTAATTTCTCGTACTGAGTCTCTCATTCTGTGACACTTTGGTCCCACTGCAACCTAATGCCTTCCACCCGTTGCTGTTCTACGCATGGGATCTTGTATACCTTGGCGTTTCACTCCTTCTGCAACCTCCTGCATAAGGTTTACTGCAGCCTCTTGTAAAAAGTCTCTCGCAGCTATGCCAACAGGGTCTCGGGAGGTGCCGCCAGTTTCTTTCATGGCATGAATGTCGCAAGGAACGCCGGCATTATTTGACATACCTTGGGGGCTTCGCGTCGTGCTGCCAATGTACTCCCGATCGTGAATGTCTCCAGTTCTGAGAATGTCTGCAATGTCGGGAATGTTCACAATGCCGGGGATGTCTCTAATGCCGGGAATAGATCGCGGTATGCCTCGATCTTCCCTCATGCCGGGAAGGACGCACGGCATGCCGCCATGGTTGGTCATTCCTTAGAAGATTCCCGTCATGCGGCCAATGTCTCCTATGCCGCGGGCATTTCCAATATCTTCCATTCTGTGTGAAGATCGCGACATACCATCACCGAGAATGGATCGCGGCCTGCCTTCAACATTCTACATGCCGGGAAGTGTTCGCGGCATGCCTTCAGCATTCTCCATGCCGGGAAGGGTTCGTGGCATGCCTTCAGCATTCTTCATGCCGGGAAGGGTTCGCGGCATGCATTCAACATTCTGTGAATTCACAAGCGGGAACACACCCTTGAAAAGGTCCACCAGTGTCTGCAAAGCCTGGACGGTCTCTTCCCCTTGCTTCCGCATAGCTTCGAATTCAGCGAAGGGAATCTCCATCATATTCGCTCCTCTTGGCATCGTCGCTCCCTCTCCGAACTCAGTCACGAGAGAACTCGCTATGTCTTCACTATCCTCATGTCTGACGGCTGCTGAACGTGTTTGTACCATCTCTTCAAAATGACTTTTTCTTCAGATTCCCATAGACAGGGCCAATTGTTGTCATCAATATCAACGATGATGCATTGTTGGCGTATCCACCTCGATCTTTGTGCCACGTGCTTTAGAATATTTTGTAAAAAAGGAAATGATCAGAGGGACGCAGGGGTTGTTCCATGTGTTTGCACTCCGATGTTTAAGTCAGAGAATGATTTTGACAGAGTTTCAGTAAGTAATTGTATTCTAGTTTAAAAGAATCATACATGACCCTTATTTATAGGGAGTTTTCTTGTTCTTTAATTACGTTTTTATCCCTTTATAAAAATGTCTTGATACATTTAATGTGACTCTTGTCTATTTAATTATCTCCCGCATAAGATTATGCTCAGATATGTCACGTGGCACAGTATGATTGGCTGAAATAGCATCAGAATTATTATTCATAACAACATTAATTCAAGCATACTCGGACATGAGTAAATCTAAATTTTATGATGTCATAACATTATAATCTTTAATGTGGGAAAAGTAATATTGGCATTTATATGCATAGTCATAGTTTTCATATTTTAAATTATTTAAAATAACATTTTGATAATTTTTAAATTTCGAAGTTAAATTATCTTACCAAATTGCTACTTGTGCTTGTGCTCTTCGCACCAAGAAAAAAAAAACATGACTTTTAATGGCATTTATAATTGTTGGTAAAAAACCAAAGAACCGCTGGTAATAAATAAATATTTATCGATAGTTTTCAAACTGTTAGAGGACTGCCAACCAGGTGGGTGTCGGAAAAAAGTTACCTGCGATTGGTGCACAGGTGATGGGACGGCAGTTATATTTTCGGCATAACTTTTTCCAGCCCTTTTAAATGTGGTTAAAAGTAAAAAGTTTTACAAACACTCTAAAGTACTAACAAAAACCTTATTTGAAATTTAAAATTTTTATATTTATTAAATTTAAATTTAAATGTTTTTACCAAAATTTTAAAGTGTTGATAAAAGTTTTATTCTATATTTAAAATTTTTATATTTATTAATTTTATTTTTTGTTGTTATCTGAAATAGTGGTGTCGAATTGCTGACATCTTCGTCTTAATTTTTATGCCACGTGCCACTAAAGATTCTGCAAGAAAAAGAATGATCAGAGGACGCAGGGATTTTTCTCTGCGTAAGCACTTCGATGCTTAAGTCAGATAGAGAATTTGGCAGAATTTTTGTAAAGCAAATAAAGGCGTAGTTTCACGAATCATACCTCTTTTTTCTTTGCTTGTTGATGATAATTGTGCTTTTAAAGATATCAGTTTGTACCTAATTGAAACTCTTTTTTTTATCTATATCCATTTTGTTTTTTACATTGATAATGTTTCAACCATATAGATGAGGTTGAGTTTGAATTCAATGCTAATTACTTTTTTTTATCTTTTATTTATTTATTTATTTATTTATTTATTTATTTATTCTTGCACAACAATTGCTCCCCACTCTTTCACTAGGTATAACCTTGCGGAAGAGTACACATATTCTCCTCGTTGTCTCTTGTTAAATCCTCAGGTTAAACTCTGGAGTTAAATTCCCTGATGTCAACTTCTCAAGCCTTTGTTTGAGTGCATGGCTTACCTCGCGCATTTTTCGCTTCAAGCTCTTTATTTGGGTGCATGGCTTACCTCGCGCATTTTTCGCTTTAAGCCCTTGATTGAGTGCTTAGCTTACAACGCACATTTTTCGCTTCAAGCTCTTTTATATAAATCTTCTCCTGGTGCTGGGCCGCTGTGACGCATTCATGCCTCTAGCACTATGACATGTCTGTTTTCAATTGCCTGCCCGCCGTGACGCCTTTGCACCTCTAGTTCTTACGGCAAGTCTTTTCAGATGCTTGGCTTCCGTGACGATATCTCGCCTCTAACTCCTACGGCTTATCTGTCTTCAACGCCTAGCCACAGTGACGCTCTTGCGCCTCAGGCTCTTACGGATTGTTTGATTTTTATGCCTTGCCACAGTGACGCTATCGCGCCTCAGGCTCTTACGGCTCGTCTGTTTTTCTACGCCTGGCCTCAGTGATGCTATCGTGCCTCAGGCTCTTATGGCTCGTCTGATTTTTATGCCTGGCCACAGTGATGCTATTGCACCTCAGGCTCTTACAGCTCATCTGACTTTTTACGCCTAGCCACAGTGACGCTATTGCGCCTCAGGCTCTTACGGCTCGTCTGATTTTTACGCCTGGTCACAGTAAAGCTATTGCGCCTCTGATGCGACCAAAGGGTATATATCCGCAAGTGCACGGGTCGTACAAGTAATAATGGGATTTGAGTCCCGAATTATCGTCCCACAGAGAAGTTGATTAGCCTAATTAAGTACCGGTTAATCTTACCCTAAGTATATTCTAGCAAATTATGGAATTAAGGTGAGTGATCTACATAGCTATAATTGAAAATACTGAAAGCAATAAAATAATAAAACTATAAAATAAAGAAAATAAAACTGAGCTCAAAGTACTTACAATACTCCAAGCAATTAAAAACAACAACCTACAAAAGAAAATTAAAACTGTTAAAATTAACTAACGCAATTAAAATAAAATGCAATTATGAAAATAAAGCAATAAAATTAAACTACAATTAAACTAACCTAAGACTTAATGAAATGAATTTACCCCTAATCTAATTCTAAATTAACATTTAATTAACTATCAACCTAAATAAAACTAAGTTCTACATTATTAAACTAGAATACTAATCATGCAATTTAATTAACAAATCTAAACTAAGCTAACTAATTTAATTGGAAATAAACTAAACTAAAAAGCATGAAAATGAGTTAATGCCCAAAATGCAAAAGCCAAACAAGGCCTTAGCATTTTAAACCATTCCCTCCCTTTACTGTTCATCATTCATTTTGTTTCTTTTCCAGGTGGCTCGGGTTGGTAGCTGCTGCCCATGCTGTTTGGCGTGTCTAGCTTGCTCATGCTTCACGGGTTGCTGCTGCTGTCCAGGTCCTGTCCCAACTGCCTTGCTCGGTCCTGTCCAAGCCTGCTGCTCACTACCAGCTCCATGCATAACCGTGCACATTTCCTTCTCCAGGTGGCTCGGGTTGGTAGCTGGTCCAGGTGTGGTCTCGGGTGTCCGCTGGATGCTCACGGGTTCCCCTCGGTTCCAGGCTGTGCTTCCTTCTCTGCCCATGCTGCTGTCATCACCAGCCTTCTGCACTTGTTCCATTCCTTCACGCACACCAGCAGGTCACCACGTTGCCAGCTTTGCTCTGCACAGCCATGCTCCTACTCTCGGTTCCTGCTCCAATACTGCTCCAGGCAAGTCCGCTTCTGCAGTTCCTGCTGCTTGGTATGTCTCGGTTCCAGCTTGCTCTCCAGTCCAGACCTCTCCTGTTGCTCGGGTGCTGCACACTTCCTTAGCTCTCGGCAATACTACAAAGAATGGAGATGAACAGTAATGGAAAACACAAAACAGAGAACAGAGGAGGGCTCCCGAGCTATGGTTTCCTTCACTGTCTTCTCCTACCTAGTTCCAATATGCTCTTGATATGGATGACTTCTTTGCATCATCTCACTCTCAAGCAACAGAATCAAAAGGGAGAGGATTGAATGAAGGTATCTTCAAATCCGATTACACCTCTTGAAATCTAACCGAGAGCTACAAACGTGATGATTTAACAAATGAAGAAAAGAAAACTTCAATAATGCTCATGAAAAAGGAACCGAGACATGAAAATAAGTTATGGAAATAGAAGAAAAAGAACTCATGGAAGGAAATCGAGAACATCAAAAAGAGATTGATTATCCATTGAAAATTAAAATGAAAATTAACAAAGAGAAATGAAGAACATTAAAATGGATTGAACAATAAAAGTAAATGGAAGCTAACGGGAAAGAGAAGCTTAAAAAAATTCAAACTATTCTAACACTACTCCTAACTACATTACACTACTCCTACTCCTAAAAATTACATTCTTTTCAATTGTCATCTTTTCCTATTTATAAACACACTAGGGGTAAAATGGTAATTTTCACATCCTTGATGAGTTGGCATTTTTTTTTTGGCCACTTGTCTTCACACCATTGGCTCCTTGAAAAGATATGTCCATGTCATCGGTCTTCTTGTCCAATTGGATGTGCTTGGTGGTATGACTCGTGTTGTCCACGTGGCTCAATCTCGATTTTAGCCCAATTCCGGTCCATTTTCTACCGAAATATTCAAAATTCATCCGGATTTGATTTATCTGCAAACATGAGAATTTTTATTAAATAAAGGGGATAATTAACAAAATAAATTGGGGATTTAAATAAATAATTAGGAAATTAAGCACAAATAATTCTAAAAATATAGAATTATCACACCCCCAAACTTGAGCTTTTGCTTGTCCTCAAGCAAAACAAAATGATTTTAGGAATGATAAGTACAAAACACAATAATTTCCCCAATATTATCCTCAAAGAAAAAGTATAGACTATGAAATCAAAGAATCACAATTACAAGTCCAGCACTTAGAATTATTCAATCATAAGTCCTAACCTAAATTGGACTCCTCGTGAGTGTGTGAAAAATGTCTAAGCCACTTCTCAGTATATTACTCGGATCAGATTATGCAACACAGTGAATGCAAAGTCAATGACATATGATCATTCCCATAAGTTTGTTTTTCACTTCTCTCTCCACTAATGTAGTCACACTTAACTAAAGATCATTAGGACTTCATTAAGCTTGTAATGTCAGGCTGGGGTTAAGGTATGATAAAGTCGATTTAGGTTCAGTGACCCCTTAACATGCATTACCTTCTAGGATCTTTAGTGTAAGAGCTCTAATTATTTCCCCCAAACTTATTTCTTTTGCTAAACTCTTTTTTCTTTTTTCTTTTTTTTTTCAATTTTTTTTTTTTTTTACATACTCCTTCACTATCACTTAATACCCATATAGCTCACAATATATCCAATGACTTTTCATGCTTTCGGGGTAAGGGATAGGAAAAAGTATTTAAGCTACGAAAATTAAGTAGGCGTATTTACAAAGAAAAGCTTATTTGGCCCAGATGGGTGACTAGGGGTAGAATATGTACAAGGAAGGCTAGAAAGGCTCAAACGATCCAAAGATGGCCTAAATCATCTCCCTAATCAAGTGTGATATAATATTTCGCCTCGAGATTAGATCAAACAAATTCTAGAATATGATGCACAAAATCAACTGAACAAATGCAATCCTATGTACACATAAGCTTTTTCTAAATAAATATACTGATTCATGACATGACATGTGCATAAGATGAGGAAATCACAATAAGAATTAAGAGAAATTCAAGAACTCAACTTCATGCTTTTCCTATAATCATGCTTCTAAGTCAATCAAAGTCATACTAATTCATGGGGTCATATCATCGGAATATGGGAAAACTACATGCTAAGCACTCAATCATCCCAAAATCAAGCAATTTAAGCTCATTTTATCGAAAAAATTTTGAAAATTCCTTCTCAGATTTTCGAAAAAATTTTAAAAATTTTTCCAATTTTTCAAAAAATTTCTCAAGTGATATCCCCTCCCCCAAACTTAACGTGCACAGTGTCCTCAGTGTGCAGATAATATACGAATTTAAAGTTCAAGAATAGAGTACTCCCCTTTTCTGATGTTGATGAACAATCAAAGCTTTGATTGAAAGCATAAAACGAGAAAAGAAACCTGCAACACAAACAAAGAAAGACACAATAGAAAAGAAAAAGAAAAACGAACTATATACAAAGTGAAAGTAAAAACACAGCCCCTTCAAATGCAGCTGAAGAAGACAACACTCAGCAGCAAGGCGAAGAGTATGAGGGTCATCCAAAGTGGTGACAGGGTACTAACAGTTAACTCCTCCTGAGCCCTATCTATTTCCTTCCTTCTTTCAGATTTTATATGGTCAAGCTTTATGTTCTCCTCAATCTCTATCTTAAAACATTCTTGAGAGTCATCAGGGAGCTTCAAAGGTTTGAAAACATTAAGCTTTACTTCCTGATCTTGGACTCTCATCGTCAACTTCGTAGCATCAGAGGGCGAGGAAGGCAATGAATACGAAGAAGGTATAGATGAAGAAGTGCTTAGCTTTGTTTCCTTGGCAGCCCGATCTTTAGGTTCCTGCTCTTTCTGAGCTACTTCGTTAGAACCTATGTGTTCTTCAACTATGTGCTGTTCAGGTTGGGACTTAACTTGTGGCTCCTCTAGCTCTCTGCCACTCCTAAGGGTGATAGATCTAACTTGTTCCTTACCCTCCCCTTGCTCATCAGGATTAACTTCAGTATTACTAGGAAGGGTCCCTTGAGGATGTTGGCTAAGAGCACTAGCTATTTGTCCAACCTGAACTTCTAAGTTCTTAAGTGAAGCAGCTTGATCTTGCAGGATAGTCGTGAACATCTCCTCTAATGTAGGCTTCTTCTCAGCTGCTGGTGCATGGTAGAATTGGGGCTGCATAAATGCTGGTGGTGGTGGTGGTGGTGGTGATGGGTGATATTGAAATTGAGGTGGGGATGGATGATGTGGATGGTGGTAAGGAAATTGCTGCTGTGGTGGTACCTGAACTTGTGGATCTTGAAAACTAGGGGGTTCTACAAATATGGAATTAGAAGTTTGCCCTTGGTTTTGGCTCCAGGAGAAGTTAGGATGGTTCCTCCACCCTGAATTATAGGTGTTTGAAAAAGGGTTGTTCTGTTGCGTAGGGAGAGCAACATACTGAACCGACTCTAAGTTGAGCGGACACCTATCTACAGAGTGGGTACCACTACACAGCTCGCATGAAAGAAAAGGACTTTGGACAGAATATATAGGGTTAGGACTGTTGGGAGGATTATATTGGGTACTGAGCGACTCCACCTTCTTTGTAAGATTGGCAATCTGAGAGGTCAAGGTGGACAGTGTGTCAAGCTCGTACATACCCGCCGATTTCCTTGGCATCTGCGTTTCCGAGGACCATTGATAGTTGTTAGTCGCCATCCTTTCTAGCAACTCATAAGCCTCCTCCTCTGTTTTGCACATCAATGCTCCACCCGCAGCAGTGTCAACAATGGTCCTATTTGGGCTTGTAAGTCCGTGGTAGAAGGTCTGAACTTGCAACCACAACGGTAGGCCATGGTGAGGGCACTTCCTAAGAAGCTCCTTATATCGTTCCCATGCTTCATAAAGAGATTCAAAGTCGTACTAGGCAAAGGAAGATATATTGCTACGGAGTTGGGCTAATTTAGAGGGAGGAAAGAATTTGGCTAAAAATTGGTAGACTAACTCATCCCATGTAGAAATGGATCCTGGAGGCAGAGAGGTCAACCAATGTCTCACCCTATCCCTAAGTGAGAAAGGGAATAGTCTAAGCCTAAGTGCATCGTCTGATAATCCATTGTGCTTGAAGGTGTTGCATAAGTCCAAGAATTGCCCGAGATGAGCATGTGGGTCATCATGTGGAAGCCCACTGAACTGCAAAGATGTTTGGATTATCTGGATGATTGCGGGCTTAATTTCAAAATTATTTGCATGGACAGCTGGTGGCCTAATAACGGAATAATATTCTCCAATTGTCGGCATCGCATAATCTCCAACAGTTCTAGTTTTCCTATTTTCTGCCATGGTGAATTGCAGCGGAGCTAATAATTTCCTCGAGTCCTATTAAATTTTTCTAAGAGTGTGTTTGATTTTAGGATCTAGAGGAAAACAATCAAAACTTCTGGCTCTACGCTTGCAATCATCTAAAAGTCCTTAAAAAATTTTTTTAAATTTTTTAAATTTTTGAAATTTTTATTTTTATTTTTTTTTTGATTTTAATTAAGAGAAAATTTAACTAACCTAAGCTAAGGCTCTAAATATTTACAACCTAAATATTTACAAGCTAGAATTACACCTAAGCATAATTTCACCGATATTAATTAATGACTAATTAAAACTTCCCCGGCAACGGCGCCAAAAACTTGATGCGACCAAAGGGTATATATCCGCAAGTGCACGGGTCGTACAAGTAATAATGGGATTTGAGTCCCGAATTATCGTCCCACAGAGAAGTTGATTAGCCTAATTAAGTACCGGTTAATCTTACCCTAAGTATATTCTAGCAAATTATGGAATTAAGGTGAGTGATCTACATAGCTATAATTGAAAATACTGAAAGCAATAAAATAATAAAACTATAAAATAAAGAAAATAAAACTGAGCTCAAAGTACTTACAATACTCCAAGCAATTAAAAACAACAACCTACAAAAGAAAATTAAAACTGTTAAAATTAACTAACGCAATTAAAATAAAATGCAATTATGAAAATAAAGCAATAAAATTAAACTACAATTAAACTAACCTAAGACTTAATGAAATGAATTTACCCCTAATCTAATTCTAAATTAACATTTAATTAACTATCAACCTAAATAAAACTAAGTTCTACACTATTAAACTAGAATACTAATCATGCAATTTAATTAACAAATCTAAACTAAGCTAACTAATTTAATTGGAAATAAACTAAACTAAAAAGCATGAAAATGAGTTAATGCCCAAAATGCAAAAGCCAAACAAGGCCTTAGCATTTTAAACCATTCCCTCCCTTTACTGTTCATCATTCATTTTGTTTCTTTTCCAGGTGGCTCGGGTTGGTAGCTGCTGCCCATGCTGTTTGACGTGTCTAGCTTGCTCATGCTTCACGGGTTGCTGCTGCTGTCCAGGTCCTGTCCCAACTGCCTTGCTCGGTCCTGTCCAAGCCTGCTGCTCACTACCAGCTCCATGCATAACCGTGCACATTTCCTTCTCCAGGTGGCTCGGGTTGGTAGCTGGTCCAGGTGTGGTCTCGGGTGTCCGCTGGATGCTCACGGGTTCCCCTCGGTTCCAGGCTGTGCTTCCTTCTCTGCCCATGCTGCTGTCATCACCAGCCTTTTGCACTTGTTCCATTCCTTCACGCACACCAGCAGGTCACCACGTTGCCAGCTTTGCTCTGCACAGCCATGCTCCTACTCTCGGTTCCTGCTCCAATACTGCTCTAGGCAAGTCCGCTTCTGCAGTTCCTGCTGCTTGGTATGTCTCGGTTCCAGCTTGCTCTCCAGTCCAGACCTCTCCTGTTGCTCGGGTGCTGCACACTTCCTTAGCTCTGGGCAATACTACAAAGAATGGAGATGAACAGTAATGGAAAACACAAAACAGAGAACAGAGGAGGGCTCCCGAGCTATGGTTTCCTTCACTGTCTTCTCCTACCTAGTTCCAATATGCTCTTGATATGGATGACTTCTTTGCATCATCTCACTCTCAAGTAACAGAATCAAAAGGGAGAGGATTGAATGAAGGTATCTTGAAACCCGATTACACCTCTTGAAATCTAACCGAGAGCTACAAACGTGATGATTTAACAAATGAAGAAAAGAAAACTTCAATAATGCTCATGAAAAAGGAACCGAGACATGAAAATAAGTTATGGAAATAGAAGAAAAAGAACTCATGGAAGGAAATCGAGAACATCAAAAAGAGATTGATTATCCATTGAAAATTAAAATGAAAATTAACAAAGAGAAATGAAGAACATTAAAATGGATTGAACAATAAAAGTAAATGGAAGCTAACGGGAAAGAGAAGCTTAAAAAAATTCAAACTATTCTAACACTACTCCTAACTACATTACACTACTCCTACTCCTAAAAATTACATTCTTTTCAATTGTCATCTTTTCCTATTTATAAACACACTAGGGGTAAAATGGTAATTTTCACATCCTTGATGAGTTGGCATTTTTTTTTTGGCCACTTGTCTTCACACCATTGGCTCCTTGAAAAGATATGTCCATGTCATCGGTCTTCTTGTCCAATTGGATGTGCTTGGTGGTATGACTCGTGTTGTCCACGTGGCTCAATCTCGATTTTAGCCCAATTCCGGTCCATTTTCTACCGAAATATTCAAAATTCATCCAGATTTGATTTATCTACAAACATGAGAATTTTTATTAAATAAAGGGGATAATTAACAAAATAAATTGGGGATTTAAATAAATAATTAGGAAATTAAGCACAAATAATTCTAAAAATATAGAATTATCACACCCCCAAACTTGAGCTTTTGCTTGTCCTCAAGCAAAACAAAATGATTTTAGGAATGATAAGTACAAAACACAATAATTTCCCCAATATTATCCTCAAAGAAAAAGTATAGACTATGAAATCAAAGAATCACAATTACAAGTCCAGCACTTAGAATTATTCAATCATAAGTCCTAACCTAAATTGGACTCCTCGTGAGTGTGTGAAAAATGTCTAAGTCACTTCTCAGTATATTACTCGGATCAGATTATGCAACACAGTGAATGCAAAGTCAATGACATATGATCATTCCCATAAGTTTGTTTTTCACTTCTCTCTCCAATAATGTAGTCACACTTAACTAAAGATCATTAGGACTTCATTAAGCTTGTAATGTCAGGCTGGGGTTAAGGTATGATAAAGTCGATTTAGGTTCAGTTACCCCTTAACATGCATTACCTTCTAGGATCTTTAGTGTAAGAGCTCTAATTATTTCCCCCAAACTTATTTCTTTTGCTAAACTCTTTTTTCTTTTTTCTTTTTTTTTTCAATTTTTTTTTTTTTACATACTCCTTCACTATCACTTAATACCCATATAGCTCACAATATATCCAATGACTTTTCATGCTTTCGGGGTAAGGGATAGGAAAAAGTATTTAAGCTACGAAAATTAAGTAGGCGTATTTACAAAGAAAAGCTTATTTGGCCCAGACGGGTGACTAGGGGTAGAATATGTACAAGGAAGGCTAGAAAGGCTCAAACGATCCAAAGATGGCCTAAATCATCTCCCTAATCAAGTGTGATCTAATATTTCGCCTCGAGATTAGATCAAACAAATTCTAGAATATTATGCACAAAATCAACTGAACAAATGCAATCCTATGTACACATAAGCTTTTTCTAAATAAATATACTGATTCATGACATGACATGTGCATAAGATGAGGAAATCACAATAAGAATTAAGAGAAATTCAAGAACTCAACTTCATGCTTTTCCTATAATCATGCTTCTAAGTCAATCAAAGTCATACTAATTCATGGGGTCATATCATCGGAATATGGGAAAACTACATGCTAAGCACTCAATCATCCCAAAATCAAGCAATTTAAGCTCATTTTATCGAAAAAATTTTGAAAATTCCTTCTCAGATTTTCGAAAAAATTTTAAAAATTTTTCCAATTTTTCAAAAAATTTCTCAAGTGATATCCCCTCCCCCAAACTTAACGTGCACAGTGTCCTCAGTGTGCAGATAATATACGAATTTAAAGTTCAAGAATAGAGTACTCCCCTTTTCTGATGTTGATGAACAATCAAAGCTTTGATTGAAAGCATAAAACGAGAAAAGAAACCTGCAACACAAACAAAGAAAGACACAATAGAAAAGAAAAAGAAAAACGAACTATATACAAAGTGAAAGTAAAAACACAGCCCCTTCAAATGCAGCTGAAGAAGACAACACTCAGCAGCAAGGCGAAGAGTATGAGGGTCATCCAAAGTGGTGACAGGGTACTAACAGTTAGCTCCTCCTGAGCCCTATCTATTTCCTTCCTTCTTTCAGATTTTATATGGTCAAGCTTTATGTTCTCCTCAATCTCTATCTTAAAACATTCTTGAGAGTCATCAGGGAGCTTCAAAGGTTTGAAAACATTAAGCTTTACTTCCTGATCTTGGACTCTCATCGTCAACTTCGTAGCATCAGAGGGCGAGGAAGGCAATGAATACGAAGAAGGTATAGATGAAGAAGCGCTTAGCTTTGTTTCCTTGGCAGCCCGATCTTTAGGTTCCTGCTCTTTCTGAGCTACTTCGTTAGAACCTATGTGTTCTTCAACTATGTGCTGTTCAGGTTGGGACTAAACTTGTGGCTCCTCTAGCTCTCTGCCACTCCTAAGGGTGATAGATCTAACTTGTTCCTTACCCTCCCCTTGCTCATCAGGATTAACTTCAGTATTACTAGGAAGGGTCCCTTGAGGATGTTGGCTAAGAGCACTAGCTATTTGTCCAACCTGAACTTCTAAGTTCTTAAGTGAAGCAGCTTGATCTTGCAGGATAGTCGTGAACATCTCCTCTAATGTAGGCTTCTTCTCAGCTGCTGGTGCATGGTAGAATTGGGGCTGCATAAATGCTGGTGGTGGTGGTGGTGGTGGTGATGGGTGATATTGAAATTGAGGTGGGGATGGATGATGTGGATGGTGGTAAGGAAATTGCTGCTGTGGTGGTACCTGAACTTGTGGAGCTTGAAAACTAGGGGGTTCTACAAATATGGAATTAGAAGTTTTCCCTTGGTTTTGGCTCCAGGAGAAGTTAGGATGGTTCCTCCACCCTGAATTATAGGTGTTTGAAAAAGGGTTATTCTGTTGCGTAGGGAGAGCAACATACTGAACCGACTCTAAGTTGAGCGGACACCTATCTACAGAGTGGGTACCACTACACAGCTCGCATGAAAGAAAAGGACTTTGGACAGAATATATAGGGTTAGGACTGTTGGGAGGATTATATTGGGTACTGAGCGACTCCACCTTCTTTGTAAGATTGGCAATCTGAGAGGTCAAGGTGGACAGTGTGTTAAGCTCGTACATACCCGCCGATTTCCTTGGCATCTGCGTTTCCGAGGACCATTGATAGTTGTTAGTCGCCATCCTTTCTAGCAACTCATAAGCCTCCTCCTCTGTTTTGCACATCAATGCTCCACCCGCAGCAGTGTCAACAATGGTCCTATTTGGGCTTGTAAGTCCGTGGTAGAAGGTCTGAACTTGCAACCACAACGGTAGGCCATGGTGAGGGCACTTCCTAAGAAGCTCCTTATATCGTTCCCATGCTTCATAAAGAGATTCAAAGTCGTACTGGGCAAAGGAAGATATATTGCTACGGAGTTGGGCTAATTTAGAGGGAGGAAAGAATTTGGCTAAAAATTGGTAGACTAACTCATCCCATGTAGAAATGGATCCTGGAGGCAGAGAGGTCAACCAATGTCTCGCCCTATCCCTAAGTGAGAAAGGGAATAGTCTAAGCCTAAGTGCATCGTCTGATAATCCATTGTGCTTGAAGGTGTTGCATAAGTCCAAGAATTGCCCGAGATGAGCATGTGGGTCATCATGTGGAAGCCCACTGAACTGCAAAGATGTTTGGATTATCTGGATGATTGCGGGCTTAATTTCAAAATTATTTGCATGGACAGCTGGTGGCCTAATGCCGGAATAATATTCTCCAATTGTCGGCATCGCATAATCTCCAACAGTTCTAGTTTTCCTATTTTCTGCCATGGTGAATTGCAGCGGAGCTAATAATTTCCTCGAGTCCTATTAAATTTTTCTAAGAGTGTGTTTGATTTTAGGATCTAGAGGAAAACAATCAAAACTTATGGCTCTACGCTTGCAATCATCTAAAAGTCCTTAAAAAAAATTTTTAAATTTTTTAAATTTTTGAAATTTTTATTTTTATTTTTTTTTTGATTTTAATTAAGAGAAAATTTAACTAACCTAAGCTAAGGCTCTAAATATTTACAACCTAAATATTTACAAGCTAGAATTACACCTAAGCATAATTTCACCGATATTAATTAATGACTAATTAAAACTTCCCCGGCAACGGCGCCAAAAATTTGATGCGACCAAAGGGTATATATCCGCAAGTGCACGGGTCGTACAAGTAATAATGGGATTTGAGTCCCGAATTATCGTCCCACAGAGAAGTTGATTAGCCTAATTAAGTACCGGTTAATCTTACCCTAAGTATATTCTAGCAAATTATGGAATTAAGGTGAGTGATCTACATAGCTATAATTGAAAATACTGAAAGCAATAAAATAATAAAACTATAAAATAAAGAAAATAAAACTGAGCTCAAAGTACTTACAATACTCCAAGCAATTAAAAACAACAACCTACAAAAGAAAATTAAAACTGTTAAAATTAACTAACGCAATTAAAATAAAATGCAATTATGAAAATAAAGCAATAAAATTAAACTACAATTAAACTAACCTAAGACTTAATGAAATGAATTTACCCCTAATCTAATTCTAAATTAACATTTAATTAACTATCAACCTAAATAAAACTAAGTTCTACACTATTAAACTAGAATACTAATCATGCAATTTAATTAACAAATCTAAACTAAGCTAACTAATTTAATTGGAAATAAACTAAACTAAAAAGCATGAAAATGAGTTAATGCCCAAAATGCAAAAGCCAAACAAGGCCTTAGCATTTTAAACCATTCCCTCCCTTTACTGTTCATCATTCATTTTGTTTCTTTTCCAGGTGGCTCGGGTTGGTAGCTGCTGCCCATGCTGTTTGACGTGTCTAGCTTGCTCATGCTTCACGGGTTGCTGCTGCTGTCCAGGTCCTGTCCCAACTGCCTTGCTCAGTCCTGTCCAAGCCTGCTGCTCACTACCAGCTCCATGCATAACCGTGGACATTTCCTTCTCCAGGTGGCTCGGGTTGGTAGCTGGTCCAGGTGTGGTCTCGGGTGTCCGCTGGATGCTCACGGGTTCCCCTCGGTTCCAGGCTGTGCTTCCTTCTCTGCCCATGCTGCTGTCATCACCAGCCTTCTGCACTTGTTCCATTCCTTCAGGCACACCAGCAGGTCACCACGTTGCCAGCTTTGCTCTGCACAGCCATGCTCCTACTCTCGGTTCCTGCTCCAATACTGCTCCAGGCAAGTCCGCTTCTGCAGTTCCTGCTGCTTGGTATGTCTCGGTTCCAGCTTGCTCTCCAGTCCAGACCTCTCCTGTTGCTCGGGTGCTGCACACTTCCTTAGCTCTCGGCAATACTACAAAGAATGGAGATGAACAGTAATGGAAAACACAAAACAGAGAACAGAGGAGGGCTCCCGAGCTATGGTTTCCTTCACTGTCTTCTCCTACCTAGTTCCAATATGCTCTTGATATGGATGACTTCTTTGCATCATCTCACTCTCAAGCAACAGAATCAGAAGGGAGAGGATTGAATGAAGGTATCTTGAAACCCGATTACACCTCTTGAAATCTAACCGAGAGCTACAAACGTGATGATTTAACAAATGAAGAAAAGAAAACTTCAATAATGCTCATGAAAAAGGAACCGAGACATGAAAATAAGTTATGGAAATAGAAGAAAAAGAACTCATGGAAGGAAATCGAGAACATCAAAAAGAGATTGATTATCCATTGAAAATTAAAATGAAAATTAACAAAGAGAAATGAAGAACATTAAAATGGATTGAACAATAAAAGTAAATGGAAGCTAACGGGAAAGAGAAGCTTAAAAAAATTCAAACTATTCTAACACTACTCCTAACTACATTACACTACTCCTACTCCTAAAAATTACATTCTTTTCAATTGTCATCTTTTCCTATTTATAAACACACTAGGGGTAAAATGGTAATTTTCACATCCTTGATGAGTTGGCATTTTTTTTTTGGCCACTTGTCTTCACACCATTGGCTCCTTGAAAAGATATGTCCATGTCATCGGTCTTCTTGTCCAATTGGATGTGCTTGGTGGTATGACTCGTGTTGTCCACGTGGCTCAATCTCGATTTTAGCCCAATTCCGGTCCATTTTCTACCGAAATATTCAAAATTCATCCGGATTTGATTTATCTGCAAACATGAGAATTTTTATTAAATAAAGGGGATAATTAACAAAATAAATTGGGGATTTAAATAAATAATTAGGAAATTAAGCACAAATAATTCTAAAAATATAGAATTATCAGCCTCAGGCTCTTACGACTCGTCTAATTTTTTACGACTGGCCACAGTGATGCTATTGTGCCTCAGGCCCTTACGGCTCGTCTGATTTCTATGCCTGGCCACAGTGACGCTATTGCACATCAGGCTCTTACGGCTTGTCTGATTTCTACGCTTGGCCACAATGACGCTATTACTCCTCAGGCTCTTACAGCTCGTCTGATTTCTACGCCTGGCCACAGTGACACTATTGTGCCTCAGGCTCTTACGGCTCATCTGATTTTTACGCCTGGCCACAGTGACGCTATTGCGCCTCAGGGTCTTACGGTTCGTCTGATTTTTACGCCTGGCTACAGTGACGCTATTGCGCCTCAGGCTCTTACGGCTTGTCTGATTTTTACGCCTGGCCATAGTGACGCTGTTGCGCCTCAGGCTCTTACAGCACGTCTGATTTTTTATGCCTGGCCACAGTGACGTTGTTGCGCCTCAGGCTCTTACGGCTCATCTGATTTTTACGCCTGGCTACAGTGACGCTATTGCGCCTCAGGCTCTTACAACTCGTCTGATTTTTACGCCTGGCCACAGTGACGCTATTGCGCCTCAGGCTCTTACGACTTATCTGATTTCTACGCCTGACCACAGTGACGCTATTGTGCCTCAGGCTCTTATAGTTTATTTGTTACCAAGAACTATGATCGATGATGCATCAGAGGTTACAGTGTCCTGTGCTTCAGTTCGTAGAGCAATCCCCACATCTGCAAGGGCTAAAGATGGTGCATCATTAATGCCATCCCCTACCTTTTGAGAGAATAAAAAGATAAACATATTAGCTGAATATATTTTCTAATGAAGCCACAGTTCTAGACCCGTAGGTGTTTGCTTATCGAGGTCATTCGAAATATGTCTCCTCAGTTCCCTATTGATGTCATTGCGGGACATCAAATCATTGAAGGAAAATCTAATATGGTTATTGACTCGGTTGCATCCATGGTAATCTGGTGCAAATCATTGCACTTCATCTAAGTCGGTGGAGCAGGACTACCGCCTGCTTGTATATTGCAATTCGATGTCCTACAGTCTGAAGAGTAGATATAACTCTTGATTTCTTCTGCAGAGTCAGGGAAGCATTAACAAATTCACTTCCTATTCTAACCGTCTTTGCAACAGGTGCGACTACCTCTTCTTTGTCTCTTGAAATAAAGATTGTTTTGATACCCTTCTGCTGAAGCCTGCTCACAGTAGACTCAGCTTAAAAACTCAAACTGTCAGATATTCCTATGGCACCAATAACACCTTCTCCCTCACGTCCAACATACACAACTATTTTTGAATAGTTTGATGGTGATGATAACCGATGCATTATGGCGTGTTCCAAACTCATTAAATCAGATGGCTTTGCTTTTATCTGGAATCGCTCATTAATAGTGGGAGAATATGAATCAGAATAGGGCTTGACAACGAAAGAATTGATTAATGCAGATTTCCCAGCATTTGCTGAACCAAAAACGAAGCACCGAAAAACATTTCTTTCAGTTTGTTGCTTCTTTCGATCTATACGCCTTCTCCTAGTCACATGGATGGCAGAGGAAGGTTTACCAGGATATCCAATGTATATCAAATTCTCCAAGCTATGAGCTGGGTCTAGGAGTGTCATAAGGACCCACTCTGACAGATATGCATCAAGAGATAGCCCTACTAGTACAGTTTTTTCAATAGCATCCTTATATGGAGCATCATTCCAAGGACTTTCAATTGAAAAAACATCCTCAACCTCAATAGGCCAAAGGTTATTGACTAAGTCACTGTCAAACAATTCATAGACTCCATTCAAGAATTCAACAGCTTCATTTGTCAGATCCACACTCTGTCTGACTGTACCTTTTCCATTCGGGATGTTATGCTCAGGACAAACAAGACTATTCCATCTCACATGAAGGTCTAGGTATCTAACCTGTGCTGTATTTTTACTCCTTTCAACTGCAGCTCCAAATTAGTTGTCTGCTTCTTTTAGGAATCTCAGAGAAATCTTTCTCACACCACCTTGTCTTGCAGCTTTTCTAACCATTGAGCTAGGTAAAATTGCCTTTTGGAATACATGGGTTGATAACTTCCCTCCATGCATCTAAGCAAAACTTTTATTATCACAATCGTCGGTTGTAACTACAGATACAAAAGACTGTTTCCTACCTCACTTCCCACCTGATTCGTGTTTCTGTGGCAATCCCACAGTGGATGAAGTGTTTTGAATCACAAAACATTCTACCATCCAATCATCCATTAGATTAATCTAGTCCACAGAAAGAGCGTTAACACAAATGTTCTCCTCAAGATCAAGCAAGAGGCCTTTTATTACATTACAGGTTGAAGCTTCTTCCATTTTTCTACGCCATCGTTTCCTATTATATGGGCATAAAAAGGAACCAACTACAAGACTATGTAAGCCCTCTTCCATGTGTAGAATATATGTTGTAAAGCTAGGAAGACTACCCTCTCCATTCTTTAAAGGAAGAATACGATGGAGGATCTTATTGACACTTTTAGTGGCAGTGGAGACAGCAGAATTCAAAATGCATCCTCTCCTGCTTAAAGCCGGGGCCTTGCAAGAATGACACCAGCTGCGCCTTTCCCTTGGAGCATCTAACAACTTCTTTTCAGCACTTGGCCAGAAAAAGCGTGAGGTTACTGATGAGAAAGCTTTTACTTGCAGGAAAATGTTACTTGTAGATGTAACTTTTCTGGCAGTGCATGATTTGTTTGCCTTAGAGACCTGACTTTCCTCTGATGAAAGAACAACCAGCTTAGCAGCCGTAGTAGTAGCAAAATGCCCATGAATATAATGATTTGCATAAGCATGTGGTTTAAAATAATTCCCCATGTATGCACAATCAATTGTAGAATCTCTTGCATCCCTTCAAAAACCCACATGATTGCCAGCTTTGCTTGGGCAAAACATATTTGCTTGAAAACATATACCATTTGCCGGTCCAGCGTAATTGTCAATAATGTTTCCTGAAGCACATGAAGTATAATCTATCACACTTGATTCTATCAATTAAGCTTTGGTGGGTTACATCAAGGGCAGCTTGCTGGCTAGCCATCTGCTTAGAAAGCTTCTTATTCATCGAAGGATGATCCTTCCCTCCCATTGTCCCACCATTGCTCAGAGAGCCAGGAGGCTCAGTTTGGTTCATTGCATCCGCAGAAGTATGAAGGTCCCACATTGCTTCCATTGTAACTACATACATTCTCAACATTTACTGAATCCAAAAATTTTAGACATTCCATCCCAGATGCCATAGGTGATACAGTAGAAAATTTTGCATCTGCAACACCTGACATCGCAACATACGCACAAAGGTTTTTGGGTCCCTAGGAACGGGGAAGAGCCCAATTAACAAACTAGCAGTAACTGGCTGAACAAGCAGCGCGTTGATTTTTTGTTATGATAAATTGAGGAAACAATAGCTGATCCAATAGCTGCTTCAGCGGTCAGTTTTTCTTTGAGGCAAATTCATCCCAAATAGAAGTAATGTAGAATTAACAAAATACTCAAAAGCGCGGCAGTAGCATTGTAATGTATCAAGCAACCATGTACTGCACGAGAATTTATTTGTTCTACCTGCCTTCTCATGTTCAATACTTGGTGTAGGAATAGAGTATGGTAGTGTCCACAATAATTGACTAGTAGCTTCAAAGGTGGTAAGTAGCTCCTTAAAGGTTTTGTCACGACCCAAATTACCTAAAAATCAGAGTAAATTTTTCGCTTTTTCATTTATTATTTAATTCTTACCTTTCTCTCGTCGTGACCATCCTACAAACAGTTGGGCTATGATTCGGTGTTAGTCACCTCTCACCTATTTACCATTCCATTTCCATAATCACATTCATATATCAGAGTTTACTATATTTTGACTTTAAATAAATACATACACAATGGTATTTACTTAACCTTACATCCCCGACATCATATACGTTTACAGTACTGTGCATTACATATTTAGATACAAAACCATACAAATGTGTATACCTATCTCTCGATGGGAAGCAGCGGATACCAAAAATGCAAGTCCTCAGTCGCTCACTAACTATTGTGAGTGCTCTGAAAAGATGGAAAAATAAGGGGGTGAGCAAACCATACGCTCAATAAGGCAATTATGCAAGTAAGTAGATAGCTCCACTATCTACATGCTCATAATGCCATGCCCTTAAATCCATTTCTTTTCATTAAAATCTCAAGCACAAAACCATGCATATATCCATGACATAGTTTATCAAAACTATTTGTACATTTAGAAAGCAAGAAATTCATGCATCAATAGCATTTTATGTGACATCGTTAAATCATAATGAGCATGAAGCAAATCCAGATCATGCATTCTTTCATGTCATGTAAGAAAAATCATGAATTTGAAATGAAAGCATGGAAAACATCATCATGCTACTGCATTTAAATCAATTCATTAAAACTGCAGTATAAACTAACCCTTCCGGGTCAATAATCTCATAAAACAATTCATTAAAATTCATTATAAAACTTCGGTTATAAAACCACCCTTCATTCAGGGTCACATATCATAAAATCATAAAATCGGGGGCTTGACCCCTCCCTCGGGCCTACCCTGGTCTATCGACCAATAGTTATATCATGTGAGACATGTAGGTGACTATCAGTAACAACATAGGACTATGGCCATAACCTCGTGATCCCTGGCAACACGGTTCCTAGTGTGTGGGGTATCACACTTGAAAAGGGAGGTGGGTCGTCCAACCAGCCAGAACAGTATAACACCAGGGTTGTGAGGGCAAGGCTTGCTACCTCGTGGCTAATGCCACTCCACTCCAACAATCCCCACGGTACAACGTACTCTGCGTGATATACACGGTGCAATGTACTCCGTGAACCCAAGCTCAATCAGGGGTCCCTGCAATAGGTCTTATCCACCCATATCATTTCTGTCTCAGTATGCACGTCTGAGCATATCATCTCACTGTGACACACAGTCTACAGGAGGCTCCAACACGGCTATATGCATGTAATATAAATCCCTGTGCGAGCGAAGCTCTAGCACGGCTCCATGCATATTCATGATATCTGAAAACCTCGTGCGAGCAAAGCTCTAGCACGATGTCATAAAAATCAGTAAAATCTGCGTACGAGTAACACTCTAGTACGACTTTAAAATGAGTTATAAATCCATATAAAATCACATGCGAGCAATGCTCCAGCAAGAATGAATGCTCAAGTAAATCAAAACTTCATACGAGTAACGCTCCAATACGGCTTATGCATAAATACATCAAATCTCATGCGAGTTACACTCCAGCACGGCTTTTATGCGATTATCAAATCAAAACTGGATGCGAGCTAAGCTCCAGCATCTCTCATGCATTTTAAATCATTAAAACTAGTCCGAGCAATCGCTCCAGCACCTTTTTATGCATTTTCAGTCAAAATAGTCAAAACCATCAAAACCGTCAAAACAGGGTGTGAGCTAGGCTCCAGCACCTCCCATGTATTTTACAATAATAAAAATAAGTGCGAGCACCCGCTCTAACACATTTCATGCATATGATGTCACACAAGTCGGTGCGAGCAACCGCTCAAGCACATTTATGCACACTCACAAATGCAGATATAGTGCGAACTATATGCCAGCACTATCTGTTTCCATATAAACTTGATAGTTGGCCAATTTTCCAAAGAAATTTCATTTAAATACCAATAACACTTACGTAGTGTTATTTTGGGAAACTTATACAATTATTGGCCAATCTACCAATATACTTTGTTTAAAAACCAAGAAAATCCCTTAAATCAGAAATTACTTAAATCATGCATTTCATGCATGTCATGTTTTCACCATCCTTAGGTGAACTTCCCTCAATAGGGGTAAAATAGTCTTTTCACCTATTTCGATCCTCAAAATTATTTTAACCACTTTTAAGATCATTATACATAATCAAGGTATACATACATATTCAGTGTATAGAAAAGCTATTAAAATACGTGTAGCTACCTCTAGCTACTCACACAATTCCCTTACCTCATTTTTCTGTACAGTCTGACCTTTCCACTGATGACTCGTCACGCAGTCCGATTTGCTCCCAATCCAATCTCTGGAACTGTAGATAAATATTCATCAGGTCAAATACAATACAATTAATTCTATTTCATAATTTTTCTGGGCTTAATTTAAATCATTGGGCCCGTTTACCCATATTAGGCCCGATTGCACCTTAATGGGCCTTAATCAGCCTTAAGCCCGTTTATCACACTTTATCGAGGCCCATTGGGCTCATTGGGCCCATCAGTATTTATTGAGCCTCGTTCAAAATTCTCGAATAGCTTATTTAATTATTTACGACAATTTATCTGAATTTTTAGAATTTAATTCATTTAATGTGAAAATTAAATGAGTAATTTATGCGGTAAATTCTAACACGTATAATGATGCAAAATTGTCGTAAATAAGGGTTACTTACCCGTCATTCCATGATAGTACGTAAATCGAAGCTATCTCGAGCTCTCGTTTGACGTCAATTGTCGAGCTACACAATTTAAATATTTTTCAGGTAAATTTTCAATCGAATATTAATCAAATTAAATATTCTGAAATTTAAATCGGTCAATTCGACTGCTTACCGACTTACCCGTAACTCGATTGCATCACTGAAATTTTCCCCAATTTTTTCTCCTTTTTTCTTTTTCCCTTTTTCTTCCTTTTTCCTTTTCTTTTTGGCTGAACCGGTTCGGTCCGATTCAACCCGGTTCAGACAGCCGGTTCAGTCCGGTTCGGCCGGTTCAATCACCATTTCGTCATTTCGACGCCGTCCGGTTGGTTCTCGGGCCGTTTTCGGTGCCGTTCGGTGCGCCATCGCCTGGGCTTCCAAAATCGGGCCCTCGCTCGAGGTCGAGCTACCTTCACCGACCCTCACCGACCCCTCGGTCCTGCCAGTGGTAGTCAGATCGGACGGAGTTGGTCTGTCGGCTGCTTTTGCCTGCTTCGTTTCTGTTTTCTTCGATTCAATTTTCAAAATTTTCATTTCTTTCTTTTTTTTTTCATTTTATTTTATTTTATTTTATAATTAAATTTTATAATTATTTTATTATTAAAAAATCCAAAATATCTAAAAAATTATTATTTTATTCCTTAAAATAATAATACAAATCCCAAAAATTCATATTAAATTCATTTAGTCCGTAAATAAATTTATCAGTCCGATTTTGCCTTTTCGGTATATTTTTCGATTATTTTAACATTATTTTTCGATGTGAAATATTTGATTTATTCCAATAAATTCATATATTGATCAATTTAATCCGAAATTAAATTATTCTCGCTATTGATCAAGATTTCTCAATCTCATATTTTTAATTAAATTTTCTTGTCCCGATTAATACCGAATTTTGGTCTTTTGACCGTTTTACCCTTGCACATTTTTGGAAATACCATTTCAATCCTTTTGCATTTTTAAATACACTCGAAAATTTCTATTAATTCCCTTTTGCTCTTACGATAAAATCGGGTTTTACAGGTTTCATGGACGTAAAAGTTATTAACCATTACTGTATAACAAGTACGCTGCTTGCTGTCAAATGTTAGCGTTTCCATGTCATCAACAACTTTTCCAAGGTACCAACACTTGACTGAAAGTGACATGTCAAGTCCTAAAGATGAAGAATACCCAGAGAAACCCAGTGCCTGAAGAAATATTTTAGCCAGCACCATACCGAAGGTTTTTCAAGCCGAACTTAAGGATCCTGCATCTGCTCTGTGACGGTTTGGTGAGGTAAACCCCTTCACAAGAGCTTTGAAAAAAGTTCGCAATGTGAAAGTAAGCTTGTAAAGAATTTCTATCACATGAAGATCAAGACCTTTTGTTTTCAACTCCTGGATAGATGACGTCTCGAATAGTTAGAGATGCCGCAAGCAAAGATCATATAGCCTAATTGACTGCAAGTTGAATAAACTATGACCCTCTTTTAGATCGTTCTGTAGAATTCCAGTGGTTGCCGCAAGGAATGACATCGTAGCTCCATAGTAGCTGCGTGAATCAAAGCAAATATTGGTGTGGGATCCTCTATAGCATCGGGGGACCAAGTATACGATCCTATCTGTGCAAATTTCCCAACAGCACCAATAAGAAGTAAAATACAAATAAGAGTTATGGCATTCAATCTCATATTGCAAGAAATCCAAGAATTTCTGGGGGCACTTGCACAAAGAAGTGAAAGATACTCTCTTTCAGCGCCTCCAAAGATTGAGAACCACTCCTAATGTCACGACCCGCATTGCCTTAAAATCAGAGTAAATTTTTTTTTTCCTTTATTATTTAATTCTTACCTTTCTCTCATCGTGACCTTCCTACAACACAGTTGGGCGATGATTCGGTGTTAGTCACCTCTCACCTATTTACCATTCCATTTCCATAATCACATTCACATATCAGAGTTTATTATCTTTTGACTTTAACTGAATACATACACAATGGTATTTATAACTCTACATCCCCAACATCATATATGTTTACAGTACTGTGCATCACATGTTTAGATACAAAACTATACAAATGTGTATACCTGTCTCTCGATGGGAAGCAGCGGATACCAAGAATGCAAGTCCTTAGCCGCTCAATAACTATTGCGAGTGCTCTGAAAAGATGGAAAAATAAGGGGGTGAGCAAACCACACGCTCAGTAAGGCAATTATGCAAGTAAGTAGATAGCTCCACTATCTACATGCTCATAATACCATGCCCTTAAAATCCATTTCTTTTCATTAAAATCTCAAGCACAAATGCATGTATTTCATCATAACTTAATTTCTAAAACTATTCATGCATATATAAATCATATTCCTTATGCATCAATGACATTTTATGTGACATCCTTTAAATCATAATGAGCATGAAGTAAATCAAAATCATGCATTATTTCATGCGATATAAAATAAAATCATGAGATATAATCCTTTAATAAATTTATCATTAAAGCATAGAAAAACACATCATGCTACTGCATTTAAATTATTTCATTTAAAATGCAGTATAAAATAACCCCTCTGGGTCAATTATCTCAAAACTCAAAAAACAATTCGTTATAATTCATTATAAAGCTTCGGTTATAAAACCACCCTTCTTTCAGGGTCACAAATCATAAATTCATAAAATCGGGGGCCTGACCCCTCCCTCGGGTCTACCCTGGTCTATCGACCAATAGTTATATCATGTGAGACAAACAACTGATTATATCAGTAACTTCGAGGACTATGGCCATATCCTAGTGATCCTTGGCAACACGGTACCTAGTGTGCAGGGTATCACACCTGAAATGGGAGGTGGGTCGTCCTACCCGCCAGAACAGCATAACACCAGGATTGTGAGGGCAAGGCTTGCTGCCTCTAGCTAATGCCACTCCACTCCAACAATCCCCATGGTACACCGTACTCCGCGTGATATACACGGTACAATGTACTCCGTGAACCCAAGCTCAATCAGGGGTGCCTGCTGTGAAACCCAAATATTTCTCACTTTATTTCTTATTTGGTAAACTAAGAAGTAATTGAGAACTCGGAATAATATTATGCAGGCCTGAAACCACCAAAACACTCGAGTTAGTGACGTGGTGCCCACTGGCACTTAAACCAAGGTAAGGCTCTAAGCCCGAGAATTTGTTAAGAATTACATGTTTGAGTATGAATTGATGTTTAGAAATGAAAACTAAGGAATTGAAAGTGAAAAAGTTAGTAAGGTTCGGGTTTTGCACTAAATCGAGCAAATGGGCTCGAAATAGAGAATAAATCCGGAATAAATTCTAAAAATTCTCGAAAATTATTCGAGGGCATAGAAAATTAATATAAGATTAAATTTACTTGAGAAATCAAAATCAATTGGAAATATGGAGGTTTCGGGGATCGAATTAATTTTTAAGGTAAATTGAAAATTTTAAGTCATTTTGCTCGGTATTGACCAACTCGCGCAAAATGGGTTCAATCGGGTAATTTTTCTTAAACAAGTGACCCTAAAATTCTAATGAAACATACTAGAGACATAGTATAACACTTGAAAAGTGGAAATTTGGAGAAAATTTGACAAGAATAATTTTTCTTGAATTCTTCTGGAAGAGGACAGAAATCTGTCCCCTTCAGCCTGCCGACCCAGCCAACATGTTTGTCAAATTTGAAGACCTTACGGTATTCAATTTGAGCCAAGTTTAAAATCTTCCTCATCTAGCCCTATATAACATATAAAACATTCAGCCACAAATAAGTTCATTTACTAGGTGAAAAATGCAAAACAAAAACGGTCGACGGATCTACCCTGTTTTTGGTAAGTGAAGAACTTGGAATTTTTGGATTCTTTGGCTGAGTTTTCTTGTAGTTTTTGATGATTCTAAGATCTATACATGTTAAATAACAGTTGAGGATCAATTTGAAGAATTAAAAACATGGTCAACCTTGGTCAAACTCGAGGTAAAGTTGATGGATGATGATGAAGTTCATATATGTTGTTATTTGGTGTTATTGAAAGATTTTTAGTTAAGTGGACTTGGATGATTTAACTTCTAAGAATGATTTGAGATTTGGACAGCAATGTGTTGATGTGTTTATGTGAAAAATTTGATGGATCTAAGGTTATTAACGGTTAAATTTATACCGAGAAAGCCCAATTTATAGTTTGACTCATTGTAAAACCGAAAAACGAAAGAATTGAAAATTTTACAAAATGACTAGCTTGATTTATGAACTTGAATGTGTCATAAGGTTAATGAAGTAATGAAATGAGAAAATAGAATAACGAAATTTGCCAAAAATGGCACTAAATCGGTAAAACCGAGAAAATCGAAAAAGTTGACCGAAAAGTCAAAATTAGTCAAACTTCGAGAAGATAAATTAAAATTAAGTATGTTAAGATGAAATTGATCAATATATGATGAATGAATATCGTTTTGGGCAGTTCAAGAATTTGACACGCAAATCGAGGCAATCTCGAGACCTGACAAGTTTGCGCTGCCCTACGATCTACGAGGTAAGGGATGTGATTTAAAGTAGTATTGGTATTCAAATACCTTACTTCAGCTTAAAAAAGTATTGAGCATGTTAGTTTTTACGAATAATAACTCCGAACTTAGAAAAGTTACTATGCACTCAAAAATCAAGAAAATCGAAAGAAAATCCCTATTTTTCGAGCTCTTCAAAATATACTTTTGATAACTGTGAAATGTTTTTAAATGAAATTTGTTATGTGAAAATGAAAATTCATTATTTCTACAAGTTACGGGTGAAAGGACCCGAATTATGATTAAAAATATGATTTTTACGAGTTTACGGGTGAACGGACCCGATATATGATTAAATCATTATTTCTACAAGTTACGAGTGAAATGACCCAAAATATGATTAAAAATATGATTTCTATGAATTTACGGGTGTACGAACCTGAGAAAGATTTAAAAGTTTACGGGTGTACGGACCCGAGAAATGATTTAAAAGTTTATGGGTGAACGGACCCGAGAAATAATTTCAAAGAAATGTTTTGAGACTAAGGCTATATGTAAGCTATGAGAGCTATCTTAAATTGTCGTGTGGGGTCTGGACCGTCGTGGAACATGCCTCATACCACTTGGTGTACGTTTAGTCCCTTGTGGTGCATGTTGAACTGTGTCGGGTAATTGTACCACTCGGTGCGATGTTTATGCCACTCTCCATTAAAGGAAATATATGTATAGTGGCGAGGGGCTCTGTAAGACCCTGATCCAGTCTACAGTCCCTTACCATGGCCATCGGTATTAAGTATAAGTGAAGTATATATGCAAATTTCCTATGTGAAATGCATACATGAATACGACTCTTGTTGTAATGAAAATGTTGCCTAGTCTCCATGAAAAGAATCAGTATTATTTGAAAGAAAGAGTACTAAATTTTATGATTTAAATATTATGTACTCTGACTTGATTTGCTCTTTAAACGAGCTATGTGATATATGCTATGTGAATGATTTCCTACGGGATATTTGTTACATGATTTACATGCTACGTGTTTTATAAGATGCATGATTTATAAATTACATGCTACCAGTTATGATATCACAAGTACTTTGACTTGTCTTTCGAAACTAAATATGTTTCGGTTAATATTCACGTGCATGATATTTTATAAAGCTTATATCACAACATTTTACATTTACATGTTTTAATGCTAAGACTGCCTTAAATGCATGTCTTACTGGGCTTGAAGAGCTCACCTCTTTATTTTTACCTCACAGATTTGCTTAAGTAAATTGTCACCCTTACCTGCCGTACAATAGTCGTGGATAGGCGGACTCAGCCCCTCCAGGCTATCCTCAGTACTAGTAAGGTATGTTTTACTTTATCTATTAGACTTCCTATAAAGCATAGACAATGTTGTAATAATGTTTTGGGATGTAAAATAAGAAATATGAATGTAACTAAAGTAGTAGTAACGCAGTTTAAACCTTACTGTATATTCTAGATATATAAAGTGTGGGAATGAGAATAGACATACTGATAAGTAGAGGAAGAGACATTGAATTCGACTGGTTGCGATTATAAACTGTGTCTCGGTACATTAACGAAAGATTAAGAAATTAGCACTGATAGGAATACAACTTAAGTAAAGGATATAAAAAAGAAAAACCCGTTTTTTCGCGTTTTTCGGGCGTCACAGTTTTCTTGGTATCAGAGCAAAAGTTGTCTACTACTGTCAGTGTCAAATCGAAAAGTCAGATTACATCCCAAATTGTCTATACTTGTCTGGTTGTAAAGTAAGTATATTTGTTAAGTCATGATTAAAATTTTGAGTGTACGTGCAGGTAAACGATTACTAAAAATATGAGTGGTAGGAGAGGCCGTCCAAGGAGACAGGCACAACCTGCTCCGCCATCTCCCCCTCAACCTGAGAGCCCCACTGAGAGAATAAGGAGGCTCAAGGAAACAGTACATGCATTGACTGCCGTTATTGCCCAGCAGTTTGGGGCAAACACCCCTGGTACTGATGCCACTACTGCACCAGCATAAGTTCCTCCTCCCCCACCACAGAATCCTCCGGTAGCCCCAGCACCTCAGCCTGCAGCTCCACAGCTTAGAGATGTTAGAGACACCCAAAGGCTGCGAGAATTTTTGAAAATGAGTCCCCCATAATTTACAGGCATAAAGGATCCGATTAAGGCTGAGGGATGGTTAATAGACCTTGATTCGGTATTTCAGTATTTGGGTTGCACAGATGAAGAAAAAGTGACTATGGCCAGCTACATGCTCAAGGAAGAGGCCAAATTTTGGTGGAGGACCACACAGAAAACCTTAGCTGATAATCCAGCAGATATTTCTTGGGAGGCATTTCTAGATGCATTCAGAGCCCAGTATATTCCACTTATAGCACAAAAGAAGATGCAGGCGAAATTTTTTAATCTGACTCAGGGCAGTTCGACTGTTGATCAATATGAAAGTTGATTCACTACCCTTTTGAGATATGATCCTAACACCCTTAGGGATCCAGCGCGCCGAATTGAGAGATTCTTGGCAGGTCTGAGATCAAGGATCCGGGACAGATTATTGGGATTTCGATTTGAGGATTTTAAGGATGCTCTAGGTCAGGCTCAAGAAGTTAAAAGGGGCTTAGATGTGACTCGAGCTGAGTATGGGTACAAAGCCAAGGATCGAGATAAAGGAAAAGGGATACAGGCATCTCGATATGATATGAGAAAGAGCTAGCCGAAGAGGCAAAGAACAGATGAGCCTCAGACATGGGTTGGGAAGCCCAAGATCCACATGGGTAGTGCTACCACTGCTCGAAGCCCTGGGACAATAGTGCCACGGTGCAAGAACTGTGGCAAGATACATGCTGGTGAATGTCGTTGGGCTATTAATGTTTGTTTCAGGTGTGGAGAGGCAGGGCACATGATTAAGGATTGCCTATTAATGAGACCTTATGAATCTCGGGAACAACCAAAACAGCCTGAGAGGCAAGTACAGATTCCCCAGAGACAGGTCCCGCAGCAGAGAGCAACAGCTGCAGAGAAGGGTAAGAGGCCCATTGCACAGGGACATGTGCAAGCGATAGACAGAGAGACAGCTGACATCTCCTCCGATACTCTCAGAGGTACGCTTATGCTCTGTAATTGCTACGCACATGTTTTATTTGATTCAGGTGCTACACACTCTTTTATTTCCCCATAATTTGCATGTAAATTGCATTTAAAACCTGAATCCTTAAATCCCATGTTACGTATCAGTACACCTATGCATGACTCTCAATTGACGGATATAATATGTAAAAATTGTGAAATTGTGGTTGGAGGTAGAAAGTTGTTAGCAGATCTAATTTTACTGAATATGTCAGGTTTTGATATAATTTTGGGTATGGATTGGCTAGCTGCTAATCGTGTAAGTTTAGACTGCTACACTAAGACCCTGACCCTGACTTTCTCCTTACCCGAAAAGTTTGATGTATGTTTTGTTAAGAATAAATAAAATGCATGGTGTTAAATTTTACGAAGTTATTGGGTAATAAATTAAAAAGTTGCTAACAATATGATTCATATGAAGGCTATATTGCCTTTATTTCTGACAACAGTCGGGAACCACCAAGTATTCAAGATGTTCCGGTTGTATGTGAGTTTCTCAATGTCTTTCCAAAAGATTTACCAAGGCTACCACTAGAGAGAGAAGTTGAATTTGTAATTGATATGGTGCCCAACACTCAGCCTATTTCCAAGCCACCTTATCGAATGGCATTGGTCGAATTAGAGGAATTGAAAAAGCAGTTACAAGAATTGCTCGATAAGAGATTTATTAGGCCGAGTGTGTCTACATGGGGTGCTCCGGTACTGTTTGTCAGAAAAAAAGATGGCAGTCTTCGCCTGTGTATTGATTATAGACTGTTGAATAAGGCAACGATAAAGAATAAGTATCCTCTACCAAGGATAGATGACTTATTCGATCAATTAAGAGGGCATCAGTGTTCTACAAAATAGATCTGAGATCGGGTTATCATCAGTTAAGGATTAAGGAGGCCGATGTACCGAAGACAGCCTTTCGGACCCGATATGGGCACTATGAATTTTTGGTGATGCCCTTTGGGCTGACAAACGCCCCTGCTGCCTTTATGAATTTGATGAATGATGTTTTTCGAGAATATTTGGATAAATTTGTGATTGTGTTCATTGATGACATACTGATTTATTCTAAGTTTTAGGAGGAGCACGAGCAGCATTTGAGAATTGTGCTCTAAACTCTTCGTGAGAAGAGACTGTATGGAAAATTCAGTAAATGTGCATTCTGGTTGGAACAGATTACCTTCCTCGAACACATCGTATCTAAGGATGGGGTGTCTGTGGATCCATCCAAAGTGGATGCAGTATTAAAATGGGAGGGACTAAGAACAGTGATAGAGATTCGAAGTTTCCTAGGATTAGCAGGATACTACCGAAGGTTTGTCGAAGGATTTTCCCGGATTGCAGCTCCACTGTCTAAATTGACTCGTAAGAATGTCCCATTTGAGTGGTCTGACCAGTGTGAGTGGAGCTTCCAAGAGCTCAAACACCGGTTGACCACAGCACCAGTCTTGACCATTCCGAGCGGTTCAGGGGGATTTACAGTTTACAGTGATGCCTCCTACTAGGGTTTGGGCTGTGTGCTAATGCAGAATGGTAGAGTGGTTGCTTATGGGTCTCACCAGCTAAAGGACCATGAACATAACTATCCCACTCATGACTTGGAGTTAGCTGCAGTAATTTTTGCACTGAAGATATGGCGACATTACTTGTATGGTGAAAAATTTTAGATTTTCACCGACCATAAGAGTCTCAAGTATATTTTTGATCAGAAGGAGCTGAATATGAGACAGCGAAGATGGATAGAGCTCCTGAAGGATTATGACTGCGAGATTTTGTACCATCCGGGCAAGGCGAATGTGGTAGCAGATGCCCTCAGTAGAAAGGGTATGATGTCCTATATGATGACTAGAGAATGGGACTTGTTAGGGCAGTTCGCTGAGCTCAGACTCAGTGTTGATGAGGTTAAGGATGGGTTTATGGCTAGTCTACAGATAGAGCCCAGTATACTAGATCAAATCAGAGCAGGACAGAGGAATGATCAGAAATTACTGAATATGGTTAGTCAGGCTGAGGAGAGATCGCAATCAGAATTCTTGGTCAGTGATGATGGGTTGTTGAGATTTCGGGGCCGTATTTGTGTACCCCAAGATGACACCCTGAGACAGAGTATTTTGAAAGAGTCTAATTTTTCTCGATTCACCATACACCCAGGTAGTACTAAGATGTACCATGATCTCCGAAAAGTGTACTGGTGGACAGGAATGAAGAAAGATGTGGCAGATTTTGTGGCTACATGTTTAGTCTGCCAACAGATTAAGGCTGAGCACCAGAAGCCAGCAGGACTGCTTAAGTCTTTACCAGTGCCTACTTGGAAATGGGAGCATATTACTATGGATTTTATTATGGGGTTACCTAGGACCCAGAGAGGTCATGATACAGTCTGGGTGATTGTAGACAGACTGACAAAGAGTGCCCATTTTCTTGCCATTAAGAGCACTGATTCTCTGGATAAGCTAGTAGAACTGTATGTCCGAGAGGTGGCACGATTACATGGAGCTCGTGTGAGTATTACCTCTGATAGAGATTCCTGGTTCACTTCGAGGTTTTGGACTCGTTTTCAGGAAGCTATGGGATCTCAACTAAATTTGAGTACCGCCTATCATCCTCAGACAGACGGTCAGTCCGAGCAGACTATTCAGACCTTAGAGGATATGTTAAGGGCATGTGCACTAGATTTTAAGGGCTCATGGGATGATCATTTGCCTCTCGCTGAATTTGCTTATAATAACAGTTATCATGCTAGCATTGGTATGGCTCCTTATGAATCTCTATATGGCAGGAGATATAGATCCCCGATTGCATGGGAAGAAGTGGGTGATAAGAAAATACTTGCTCCCGAACTAGTTGAACAAGCAGCCAAAGGAGTTCAGTTGATTTGTGATAGATTGAGGACAGCACAAAGTAGGCAAAAGAGTTATGCAGATATGCGAAGACGTCCTCTGGAATTTCAAGTTGGGGACTCTGTATTTGTAAAGGTGTCTCCGATGAAGGGTGTCACACGTTTCGGAAAGAAAGGGAAGCTCAGTCCTCGCTTCATTGGTCCATTTGAAATATTGGAGAAAGTGGGAGACGTTGCATACCGACTTACACTACCCCCACAGTTGTTGGGTATACATGATGTCTTTCACGTTTCCATGTTAAGAAAGTATTATCCGAACCCTTCTCATGTCATAGAGTACAAACCATTGGAGATTCATGAAGACATAAGTTATATTGAATAACCGATTCGGATCCTCGATAGAAAAGAGAAGGTACTTCGATCTAAGACGATTCCACTAGTAAAGATTCTCTGGCGACACCACTCGACAGAAGAAGCTACATGGGAGCTAGAGAGTCACATGAAAGAAAAGTATCCGCAGTTATTCGATGGACCAGTTTGAATTCGGAGGACCGAATTCCTAAAAGGTGGGGAGAAATGTGAAACCCAAATATTTCTCACTTTATTTCTTATTTGGTAAACTGAGAAGTAATTGAGAACTCGGAATAATATTATGCAGGCTTGAAACCACCAAAACACTCGGGTTAGTGACGTGGGGCCCACTGGCACTTAAACCGAGGTAAGGCTCTAAGCCTGAGAATTTCTTAAGAATTACATGTTTGAGTATGAATTGATGTTTAGAAATGAAAACTAAGGAATTTAAAGTGAAAAAGTTAGCAAGGTTCGGGTTTTGCACTAAATCGAGCAAATGGGCTCGAAAAAGAGAATAAATCCGGAATAAATTCTAAAAATTCTCAAAAATTATTCCGAGGGAATAGAAAATTAATATAAGATGAAATTTACTTGAGAAATCAAAATCAAGTGGAAAAATGGAGGTTTCAGGGATCGAATTAATTTTTAAGTTAAATTGAAAACTTTAAGTCATTTTGCTCGGTATTGACCAAATCGCGCAAAATGGGTTCAATAGGGTAATTTTTCTGAAACAAGAGACCCTAAAATTCTTATGAAACATACTAGAGACATAGTATAACACTTGAAAAGTGGAAATTTGGAGAAAATTGGACTAGAATAATTTTTCTTGAATTCTTCTAGAAGAGGACAGAAATCTGTCCCCTTCAGCCTGCCGACCCAGCCAACATGTTTGTCAAATTTGAAGACCTTCCGGTATTCAATTTGAGCCAAGTTTTTCAAGTCTGAAAGTATACTTAAGGATATTTCATTGGGCATAAAAATCAACCCCAAAGGACTTCTAGGCCGAGAGACATCCCCCTCCCTTTCTTCCCGCAGGCGTCCACCGTTTGCCCTCAGTACGTGACTTTTCTGGCCACCTTCCGGTCAGATTCAGGTGTCAGAAAAAAGGATAAAATCTTCCTCATCTAGCCCTATATAACATATAAAAAATTCAGCCACAAATAAGTTCATTTACTAGGTGAAAAATGCAAAACAAAAACGGTCGACGGATCTGCCCTGTTTTTGGTAAGTGAAGAACTTGGAATTTTTGTATTCTTTGGCTGAGTTTTCTTGTAGTTTTTGATGATTCTAAGATCTATACATGTTAAATAACAGTTGAGGATCAATTTGAAGAATCAAAAACGTGGTCAACCTTGGTCAAACTCGAGGTAAAGTTGATGGATGATGATGAAGTTCATATATGTTGTTATTCGGTGTTGTTGAAAGATTTTTAGTTAAGTGGACTTGGATGATTTAACTTCTAAGAATGATTTGAGATCTGGACAGCAAGGTGTTGATGTGTTTATGTGAAAAATTTGATGGATCTAAGGTTATTAACGGTTAAATTTATACCGAGAAAGCCCGATTTATAGTTTGACTCATTGTAAAACCGAAAAACGAAAGAATTGAAAATTTTACAAAATGACTAGCTTGATTTATGAACTTGAATGAGTCATAAGGTTAATGAAGTAATGAAATGAGAAATTAGAATAACGAAATTTGCCAAAAACGACACTAAATCGGTAAAACTGAGAAAATCGAAAAAGTTGACCGAAAAGTCAAAATTGGTCAAACTTCAAGAAGATAAATTAAAATTGAGTATGTTAAGATGAAATTGATCAATATATGATGAATGAATATCCTTTTGGGCAGTTTGAGAATTCGACACGCAAATTGAGGTAATCTCGAGACCCGACAAGTTTACGTTGCCCTACGATCTACGAGGTAAGAGATGTGATTTAAAGTAGTATTGGTATTCAAATACCTTACTTCAGCTTAAAAATGTATTAAGCATGTTAGTTTTTACGAATAATGACTCCGAACTTAGAAAAGTTATTATGCACTCAAAAATCGAGAAAATCAAAAGAAAAGCCCTATTTTTCGAGCTCTTCAAAATATACTTTTGATATCTATGAAATGTTTTTAAATGAAATTTATGATGTGAAAATGAAAATTCATTATTTCTACAAGTTACGGGTGAAAGGACCCGAATTATGATTAAAAATATGATTTCTACGAGTTTACAGGTGAACGGACCCGATATATGATTAAATCATTATATCTACAAGTTACGGGTGAAAGGACCCGAAATATGATTAAAAATATGATTTCTATGAATTTACGGGTGTACGGACTTGAGAAATGATTTAAAAGTTTATGGGTGTACGGACCCGAGAAATGATTTAAAAGTTTACGGGTGAACGGACCCGAGAAATAATTTCAAAGAAATGTTTTGAGACTAAGGCTATATGTAAGCTATGAGAGCTATCTTAAATTGCCGTGTGGGGTCTAGACTGTCGTGGAACATGCCTCATACCACTTGGTGTACGTTTAGTCCCTTGTGGTGCATGTTGAACTGCGTCGGGTAATTGTACCACTCGGTGCGATGTTTATGCCACTCTCTGTTAAAGGAAATATATGTATAGTGGCGAGGGGCTCTGTAAGACCCTGATCCAGTCTACAGTCCCTTACCATGGCCATCGGTATTAAGTATAAGTGAAGCATCTATGCAAATTTTTTATGTGAAATGCATACATGAATATGACTCTTGTCGTAATGAAAATGATGCCTAGTCTCCATGAAAAGAATCAGTATTATTTGAAAGAAAGAGTACTAAATTTTATGATTTAAATATTATGTACTCTGACTTCATTTGCTCTTTAAATAAGCTACGTGATATATGCTATGTGAATGATTTCCTACGGGATATTTGTTACATGATTTACATGCTACGTGTTCTATAAGATGCATGATTTATAAATTACATGCTACCAGTTATGATATCACAAGTACTTTGACTTGTCTTTCAAAACTAAATATGTTTCGGTTAATATTCACGTGCATGATATTTTATAAAGCTTATATCACAACATTTTACATTTACATGTTTTAATGCTAAGACTGCCTTAAATGCATGTCTTACTGGGCTTGAAGAGCTCACACCTTTATTTTTACCTCACAGATTTGCTTAAGTAAATTGTCACCCTTACCTGCCGTACAATAGTCGTGGATAGGCGGACTCAGCCCTTCCAGGCTATCCTCAGTACTAGTAAGGTATATTTTACTTTATCTATCAGACTTCCTTTAAAGCATAGACAATGTTGTAATAATGTTTTGGGATGTAAAATAAGAAATATGAATGTAACTAAAGTAGTAGTAACGCAGTTTAAACCTTACTGTATATTCTATATATATAAAGTGTGGGAATGAGAATAGACATACTGATAAGTAGAGGAAGAGACATTGAATTCGATTGGTTGCGATTATAAACTGTGTCTCGGTACATTAACGAAAGATTAAGAAATTGGCATTGATAGGAATACAACATAAGTAAAGGATATTAAAAAAAAATAGCCCGTCTTTTCGCTTTTTCGGGGCGTCACACCTACAATAGGTCTTATCCACCCATATCATCTCTATCTGAGTATGCACGTGTGAGCATATCATCTCACTGTGACACACAGTCTACAGGAGGCTCCAACACGGCTATATGCATGTAATATAAAACCCTGTGCGATCGAAGCTCTAGCACGGCTCCATGCATATTCATAATATCTAAAAACCTCGTACGAGCGAAGCTCTAGCACGATGACATAAAAATCAGTAAAATCTGCGTACGAGTAACACTCCAGTACAACTTTAAAATGAGTTATAAATCCATATAAAATCATATGCGAGCAATGCTCCAGCAAGAATGAATGCTCAAGTAAATCAAAACTTTGTACGAGCAACGCTCCAGTATGGCTTATGCATAAATACATCAAATCTCGTGCGAGTTACACTCCAGCACGGCTTTTATGCAATTATCAAATCAAAACTGGATGCGAACTAAGCTCCAGCATCTCTCATGCATGTTAAATCATTAAAACTAGTGCGAGCAATCGCTCCAGCACCTTTTTATGCATTTTCAGTCAAAATAGTCAAAACCATCAAAACCGTCAAAAACAAGGTGCGAGCTAGGCTCCAGCACCTCCCATGCATTTCACAATAATAAAAATCAGTGCGAACAACCACTCTAGCACATTACATGCATATGATGTCACACAAGTTGGTGCGAGCAACCGCTCAAGCACATTTATGCACACTCACAAATGCAGATATAGTGCGAACTATATGCCAGCACTATCTGTTTCCATATAAACTTGATAGTTAGCCCATTTTCCAAAGAAATTTCATTTAAATACCAATAACACTTACGTAGTGTTATTTTGGGAAACTTATGCAATTATTGGCCAATCTACCGATATACTTTGTTTAAAAACCAAGAAAATCCCTTAAATCAGAAATTACTTAAATCATGCATTTCATGCATGTCATGCTTTCACCATCCTTAGGTGAACTTCCCTCAATAGGGGTAAAATAGTCTTTTCACCTATTTCGATCCTCAAAATTATTTTAACCACTTTTAAGATTATTATACATAATCAAGGTATACATACATATTCAGTGTACAGAAAAGCTATTAAAATACGTGTAGCTACCTCTAGCTACTCACACAATTCCTTTACCTCATTGTTCTGTACAGTCTGACCTTTCCACTGATAACTCGTCACGCAGTCCGATTTGCTCCCAATCCAATCTCTGGAACTGCGGATAAATATTCATCAGGTCAAATACAATACAATTAATTCTATTTCATAATTTTTCTGGGTTTAATTTAAATCATTGGGCCCGTTTACCCATATTGGGCCCGATTGCACCTTAATGGGCCTTAATCGGCCTTAAGCCCGTTTACCACACTTTATCGAGGCCTATTGGGCTCATTGGGCCCATCAGTATTTATTGAGCCTCGTTCTAAATTCTCGAATAGCTTATTTAATTATTTACAACAATTTATCTGAATTTTCAGAATTTAATTCATTTAATGTGAAAATTAAATCAGTAATTTATGCGGTAAATTCTAACACGTATAATGATGCAAAATTGTCGTAAATAAGGGTTACTTACCCGTCATTCCATGATAGTACGCAAATCAAAGCTGTCTCGAGCTCTCGTTTGACGTCAATTGTCGAGCTACACAATTTAAATATTTTTCGGGTAAATTTTCAGTCGAATATTAATCAAATTAAATATTCTGAAATTTAAATCGATCAATTCGACCGCTTACCGACTTACCCGTAACTCGATTGCATCATTGAAATTTTTTCCAATTTTTTCTCCTTTTTCTTTTTCCCTTTTTCTTCCTTTTTCCTTTTCTTTTTGGCTGAACCGGTTTGGTCCGATTCAACCCGGTTCAGACCGTCAGTTTAGTCCGGTTCGGTCGGTTCAATCACCATTTCCTCGTTTTGACACCGTCCGGCCGGTTCTCGGGCTGTTTTCGGTGCCGTTCGGTGCACCATCGCCTGGGCTTCCAAAATCGGGCCTCGATGTGGCTCGAATCGACGCCGATGGCCGCCAATCGAAGCCTCTCTCCCGCAGCGTCTCCCTCCGTTTTCAGCATTCTCCGGCAGTCTCCACGGCATGTCACGACCGCTGGTGGCTCACCCAAGGTCGAGCCACCTTCACCGACCCTTGCCGGCCCCTCGGTCCCGCCAGTTGTAGTCAAATCGGATGGAGTTGGTCTGTCGGCTGCTTTCGCCTGCTTCGTTTCTGTTTTCTTCGATTCAATTTTCAGAATTTTCGTTTCTTTCCTTTTTTTATTTCATTTTATTTTATTTTATTTCATCATTATATTTTATTATTATTTTATTATTAAAAAATCCAAAATATCTGAAAAATTATTATTTTATTCCTTAAAATAATAATAAAAATCCCAAAAATTCATATTAAATTCATTTAGTCCGTAAATGAATTTATCAGTCCGATTTTACCTTTTCGGTATATTTTTTGATTATTTTTGAGATTATTTTTCGATGTGAAATTTTTTATTTATTCCAATAAATTCATATCTTGATCAATTTAATCCGAAATTTAATTATTCCTTCGTTATTGATCAAGATTTCTCAATCTCATATTTTTAATTAACTTTTCTTGTCCCGATTAATACCGAATTTTAGTCTTTTGACCGTTTTACCCTTGCACATTTTCTGGAGTACCATTTCAATCCTTTTGCATTTTTAAATGCACTCGAAAATTTCTATTAATTCCATTTTGCTCTTACGATAAAATCGGGTCTTACAGGTTTCATGACGTAAAAGTTATTAACCATTACTATATAACAAGTACGCCGCTTGCTGTCAAATGTTAGCGTTCCCATGTCATCAACAACTTTTCCAAGGTACCAACACTTGACTGAAAGTGACATGTCAAGTCCCGAAGATGAAGAATACCCAGAGAAACCCAGTGCCTGAAGAAATATTTTAGCCAGCACCATACCAAGGGTTTTTCAAGCCGAACTTAAGGATCCTGCATCTGCTCTGTGACGGTTTGGTGAGGTAAACCCCTTCACAAGAGCTTTGAAAAAAGTTCGCAATGTGAAAATAAGCTTGTAAAGAATTTCTATCACATGAAGATCAAGACCTTTTATTTTCAACTCCTGGATAGATGACGTCTCGAATAGTTAGAGATGCCGCAAGCAAAGATCATATAGCCTAATTGACTGCAAGTTGAATAAACTATGACCCTCTTTTAGATCGTTCTGTAGAATTCCAGTGGTTGCCGCAAGGAATGACATCGTAGCTCCATAGTAGCTGCGTGAATCAAAGCAAATATTGGTGTGGGATCCTCCATAGCATCGGGGGACCAAGTATACGATCCTATCTGTGCAAATTTCCCAACAGCACCAATAAGAAGTAAAATACAAATAAGAGTTATGGCATTCAATCTCATATTGCAAGAAATCCAAGAATTTCTGGGGGCACTTGCACAAAGAAGTGAAAGATACTTTCTTTAAGCACCCCCAAAGATTGAGAACCACTCCTAATGTCACGACCCGAATTACCTAAAAATCAGAGTAAATTTTTTTTTGTTTTTTCATTTATTATTTAATTCTTACCTTTCTTTCATCATGACCTTCCTACAACACAGTTGGGCTATGATTCGGTGTTAGTCACCTCTCACCTATTTACCATTCCATTTCTATAATCACATTCACATATCAGAGTTTATTATCTTTTGACTTTAACTGAATACATACACAATGGTATTTATAACTCTACATCCCCAACATCATATCTGTTTACAGTACTGTGCATCACATGTTTAGATACAAAACTATACAAATGTGTATACCTGTCTCTCGATGGGAAGCAGCGGATACCAAGAATGCAAGTCCTCAGCCGCTCAATAACTATTGCGAGTGCTCGAAAATATGGGAAAATAAGGGGGTGAGCAAACCACACGCTCAGTAAGGCAATTATGCAAGTAAGTAGATAGCTCCACTATCTACATGCTCATAATGCCATGCCCTTAAAATCCATTTCTTTTCATTAAAATCTCAAGCACAAATGCATGTATTTCATCATAACTTGATTTATAAAACTGTTCGTGCATATATAAATCATATTATTTATGCATCAATGACATTTTATGTGACATCCTTTAAATCATAATGAGCATGAAGCAAATCAAAATCATGCATTATTTCATGCGATATAAAACAAAATCATGAGATACAATCCTTTCATAAATTTATCATTAAAGCATAGAAAGACACATCATGCTACTGCATTTAAATCATTTCATTTAAAATGCAGTATAAAATAACCCCTCTGGGTCAATCATCTCAAAACTCATAAAACAATTCGTTATAATTCATTATAAAGCTTCGGTTATAAAACCACCTTTTTTTCAGGGTCACAAATCATAAATTCATAAAATTTGGGGCCTGACCCCTCTCTCGGGTCTATCCTGGTCTATCGACCAATAGTTATATCATGTGAGACAAATAGCTGATTATATCAGTAACATCGAGGACTATGGCAATATCCTAGTGATCCCTGGCAAAACGGTACCTAGTGTGCGGGGTATCACACCTGAAATGGGAGGTGGGTCGTCCTACCCGCCAGAACAGCATAACACCAGGATTACGAGGGCAAGGCTTGCTGCCTCGTGGCTAATGCCACTCCACTCCAACAATCCCCATGGTACAACGTACTCCGCATGATATACACGGTACAACGTACTCCGTGAACCCAAGCTCAATCAGGGGTGCCTGCAATAGGTCTTATCCACCCATATCATCTCTGTCTCAGTATGCACGTTTGAGCATATCATCTCACTGTGACACACAGTCTACATGAGGCTTCAACACGGCTATATGCATGTCATATAAATCCCTGTGCAAGAGAAGTTCAAGCACGGCTCCATGCATATTCTTGATATCAGAAAATCTCGTGCGAGCGAAGCTCTAGCACGTTTTCATAGAAATCAATGAAATCTGCGTATGAGCAGCACTCCAGTACAACTTAAAATCATTATAAATTCAAGTAAAATCCATGTACAAGAAATGCTCTAGTACGGATATGTATAAAAACTCAATGAAAACCTCGTACGAGAAAATCTCGAGTACGACTTTAAAATGAGTTATAAAATCATATAAAACTTCGTACGAGCAACGCTCCAGCATGAGTGAATGCTCAAGTAAATCAAAACTTCGTACGAGCAACGCTCTAGTACGACTTTATGCATAAATACATCAAATCTCGTGCGAGTTACACTCCAGCATGACTTTTATGCAATATCATATCAAAATAGGATGCGAGCTAAGCTCCAGCATCTCTCACGCATATCAATCATAAAACTAGTGCGAGCAATCGCTCCAGCACCTTTTTATGCATATTAAGTCAAAACATGTCAAAACAGAGTGCGAGCTAGGCTTCAGCACCTCTCATGCATTTCACAATAATAAAAATTAGTGCGAGCAACCGCTCTAGCACATTTCATGCATATGATGTCACACAAGTTGGTGCGAGCAACTGCTCAAGCACATTTATGGACACTCACAAACGCAGATATAGTGCGAGCTACATGTCGACACTATCTATTTCCATATAAACTTGGTAGTTGGCCCATTTTCCCAAAGAAATTTCATTTAAATATGAATAACACCTACGTAGTGTTATCTTGTGAAATTATACAATCTATGGCCAATCTACCGATTTGCTTTAATTAAAACCAGTAAAATTCCTTAATCATAAAAGTCCTTAAATCATGCATTTCATGCATGTCATGCTTTCACCATCCTTAGGTGAACTTCCCTCAATAGGGGTAAAATAATCTTTTTACCTATTTCGATACTTAAAATCATTTAAACCACTTTTAGGATCATTATATAATAACAGTGCATGCATACATAATCAATGTATACAAAAACTATTAAAATACGCGTAGCTACCTGTAGGTACTCACACAATTCCCTTACCTCATTTTCTGTACAGTCTGACCTTTCCATTGATGACTCGTCACGCAGTTCGATTTGCTCCGAATCTAATCTCCGGAACTGCGGATAAATGTTCATCAGGTCAAATACAACACAATTAATTGTATTTCATAATTTTCTGGGCTTAATTTAAATCATTGGGCCCGTTTACCCATATTGGGCCTGATTGTACCATAATAGGCCTTAATCGGCCTTAAGCCCTTTTTCCACTTACTGTTCATAAAATCGAGGCCTATTGGGCTCATTGGGCCCATCAATATTTATTTAGCCTCGTTCTAAATTCTCGAATATCTCGATTTAGTATTTATGACAATTTATCCAATTTTTCAGAATTAAATTCATTAAATACGAAATTTAAATCCGTAATTTATGCGATAAATATCAGTCACGTATAACGATATAAAATTATCATAAATAAGGGTTACTTACCCCTGATTCCATGATAAATACGCAAATCGAGGCTGACTCGAGTCCTCGTTCTACTTCAATTGTCGAGCTACACATTTAAATATTTTTTCGGGTAAATTTTCAGTCGGATATTAATGAAATTAAATATTCTGAAATTTAAATCGATCAATTCTATCACTTACCAACTTACCCGTAGCTCGATTGCATCACAGGAATTTTCCCCAATTTTTTCTCTTTTTCTTTTTCCCTTTTTTCTTCGTTTTTCATTTTCTTTTTACCTGAACCGGTTCGGTCCGGTTCGGTTCAACCTGGTTCAGATCACCGGTTCAGTCCTGTTCGGCTGGTTCGGTGGCTCGTCGACCGGTTCTCCGTAGGTTTTCGCCGGCAGTGGCTCCGCTGGGCCGTCTGCATCTCAGATCTGGGGTCGATTTCGTCCGAGGTCGCCGGAAAGTGGCCGGTCCGGCCTTTCTCCTTTCCGCCGTCGGCAACTTCTCTCTTTCTCGTTGTTTCGGACGCTAGCCGTCGCCCCACCGGCCGATTCAGCAGCCGATCGGCTACTCTCCGTGTGGGCTACCTTCGGCTGTCGGTGGCTGGGCCCGAATCGACGCCGGTCACCGGGAAACTCTTTCTCTTCTCGGTTGCTCAGTTTTCTCTCTCCCTTCGCCGTTTGTCGCCGTTCGTGGTTCCTTTAGGCTGGTGGTGGCCTCCTCTCGGCTGGGCTACCTTCACCGACCTCGTCTGGCCTTCTCGTCGGTGACCGTAGGGGATGCAGAAGTCGGGCTCGACTTCTGCTTCCGAAATCGCAACGCGCGATTTCAATTTCGGTTTTTTTTTTAATTTTTTATTTATTATTTATTTTTATTATTATTTTATTTTTAATAATATTCTAATAATTAAAATATTATTAAAATCCAAAAATATCTAAAAAAATACTATTTTATTCATTTAATCCGTAATTAAATTTATCAATCCGATTTTACCTTCCCGGTATATTTTTCGATTATTTTCGAGATTATTTTTCGATGTGAAATTTTTGATTTATTCCAATAAATCCATATCTTGATCAATTTAATCCGAAATTTAATTATTTCTTCGTTATTGATCAATATTTCTCAATCCCACAATTCTAATTAAATTTTCTTGTCCCGATAATATCGAATTTTGGTCTTTTGATCGTTTTACCCTTGCACGCGTTCGGGAATATCATTTCAATCCTTTTGCATTTTTAAATGCACTCGAAAATTTCTATTCATTCCCTTTTGCTCTTACGATAAAATCGGGTCTTACAATTTCCCCCACTTAAGAAATTTGGTCCTCCAAATTAGAACCAAGTAAGATGATTCCTTAAAAAAAACTCCGAGTACGACTATCATATTACATATTGTCATCCTCAAGTGACTTTCTCCGAAGTGTAATACTACCATCATACTTAACTAGGGAGATCATCTTAAACCTCAACACTTTCTCTTTCCGTCTAATACCCGAATCAATTTTTCAATCATACTTTATTCTTTCATTGAGCTAAGTTGTTGGAGCTCATATCCGATTACATATGCTGGGTCCGGATATTATTTCTGAAGCATCATAAGATAGGACACATTGTGGATGCCTGTTAATTCAAGTGGTAACGCCAACCTACAGGTCTTATCTCCCACTTGTCCAATATCTCTATCAGAATCTCGTTACTTCCTTAAGACAAGTAACTGCCAACAATAATGATTCACCCTCGGTGAATTTTCAATGGTTTCTGTCTCTTGTCAGCATAGCTTCTGTCTGCTCTGAGGTGTTCTTAATCTCTCACAAATCAACTGAACATCCTCAGAGGTTTGTCTTACCAAGGCGAGAGCAATTCTCTATCTGTCACCCACTTCTTCTTATCTAAGTCGGGGAACAACTCCCTACGGCCATATAATGCCTTATATAAAATTTTATCCCGATACTCAAGTGACAACTGTCATTATTGGTGAATTTGATTAGTAACAACTGATCATCCCAGGAGTTTATCAAATCAATGGCACACACTCTCATCACATCCTCCAGAACCTATACAGTCCTCTCTGACTGACCATCTGTCTGAGGACGAAAGCTGTGCTAACTCTCAATCAGGGTCCCATAGCTTCCTGAAAAACGTTCCCAGAAGTGGGAAGTGAAGCGGGTATCCCTATTTGATACCATACTCATTGGAACGCTACACAATGTTTCACAATTTTTTGTACACATAAATCCGCCTACACACTCAGAGTATCTGGGGATTTCCATAGCCAGAAGGTGGGTAGACTTAATCAACCTATCGACTATCACCCAGATAGCCTTGTGATTCTATCCGGGTCATCTGTAACCCATCATGAAATTCATGGTAACTTCCTCTCTTTTTTCGTGTCAATATAGGTAGAGGCTGCAATAATCCTGCAGACTTCTAGTACTCTACCTCAATCTGCTGACATACGAGACACTTCTCTACACTCTATAATATCACTTTTCATATCTGACCACCAATACTTTTTTTCAGAGATTTCAATATATTTATTACTTCCCGGATGCACTGTATATCCCGAAGAGTGAGCTTTTGACAATAACACTATCTCAGGAACTGTGGTCCTAGGGAGCACTTATACTGTCTATGAACCTCTGTAAGTCATCATCACTCATTGTGAACTCTGTCACTATACCTTTTTGAATCTGACCCACACCATCAACACCATTTCGATCATCACGTTAAGCCTGGCAAATATGGTCACTCAAATCCGATTCTAACCTCAGGCTAGCTATCACAAAATCACCGTCATCATCAGAAGGGATCACATCACTTCTGAGGTTCATAACTGCTCTAGCAGCTTACGCTCCCTGACCATCATATGTAATACCATCTCGAGGCTCTTTCTGTTTAAGGCATCAGCCATTACATTAGCCTTTCCTGGGTGGTACAATGTTCACGATCATATCTCTTAGAAGCTCTAACCCCTTGGTTATCTCATATTCTACTCTTTCTGTGAAAACAGATACTCGGGGCTTTTTATAATCAGTGCATACCCGAAATTTCTTACCATTTAAGTGGTGGCGCCATACTTTTAGTGTAAACGCTACGGCTGCCAACTCTAAATCATGGGTCGGATAGTTTCTCTGATGGTCCTTGAATTGTCTGGATCCATAAACGACTATCTTCCCATTTTACATCAATACACAGCCCAATACTTATTTTGAGGTATCCATACACACAGAAACCTCTTGAGCTGTTAGTTATGGTGAGAATAATTACAGTAGTCAGTTTATTACTTCAATATACCAAAACTCACCGAAACTACTTTCATACTTATCATCCTACTGACATACAATCTTTTTCGAACAAGATGTGTCAACTGAGCAGCCCATTTCAAGAAACTCTCAACAACTCGTCTGTAAGACAGTTTCCAATTGCTACTCATGCTCTTTCCTGGACTTCGAATATATCAAAATATCATCACTCAAGATGACAAACAATCGGTCTAGGTAAGGTTTAAATACTTCATCGTAGTTGAGTTCCACTCAATATTTCAATCATCCATATTCTTGACCTACGTACGCATAAACGTATAATGTCATTTCGAAATTGCCTCCGTTCAAGATACTAACCCACGTCATTTCCTTTTTCTTTTATGTTAACGGCTTTTATAAAATTTTAATTTTTAAAACTTCGTGATTAATCAAATTCTATATTTCTTTATCGTACCAGTAAAGGTACCCAAATTTTAAATGTATATATTACGACTGTCGATTTCAATTTATAGGTTATGTGTGCACTTCTAGACGCTGTCAAATCTTCAGGTGGGGAGATATTTTGAAATACCTTTATTAACCCTCAGACTTGACCACATAGACTGGTTATGGATATATCCTCCTCTTATCCTTGGTCGCAATTAATAGTCACTACATATCGCTCAATCCAAATTACTTTACATGTCAAAGATATTCTTATCTTGCATACGCCTCTTTTTCCAATATATCTCGTATTCAGGATCTATCACATCTCAAAGCTTATTTCCTTTCATATTTCACTTATAACAAACTCTTTCATTACTTATTTAAAACTTACAATACGCTTTTCAGTGCTGTTTTCACCCATATTTTCAACTTACAATCTCTATACCCATATTCAGTTAGTGAAAATCAACTAACTATCATCATCTTACCTAAGGGTACAAGCTTCACATCTTTCACTAGCTTATAAGCAAATGAAGGCGGTATGAATAAATGCGTGGTTCCAGGATCAATTAAAATAATTACTTCATTATTTATAACCAGTATGTATCTTCCACCACATCTAATGAAACATCAATAGTGTCCTAGTCCAAGGCATACACTCGCCCTCGTCCAACATCTTATTTTCGTGGTATCTACCACACATCCTACATTATTTACACTTGCTACACTGCTCACACTGTTACGGAGCAGGTCGGGGTCCTCAAATCATAATCCCCCTCAAAAATATTGAAATTGAATACACTGGGGCCTTACCAATCATCTTACCCCGTGACTCATCAGCTCTAATCTTTTACCAAACTGCCTTTTTCTCATTTTGACATCTCTGTCATTCTCTATTCTCTTTTTGTCTTTATTTCGGCCCTTACTACCTTTCCCAATCTTAGAGGCATGCAACTCATGATCTTATTCACACAATTGTAGTCTACGCACTGCCTCGGCATAGGTAGTGATATCTAACTGCCCAATCGAACTCTAATTGACAATCTGAACCCTTCCATAAACTTTCAGACATCTCGACTTTCACTGTTCATAGTGTCGAAGTCATATCTGGCCAGGTATATGAACTGAAATTCATACTCGTTAATCAACCAGTTCCTCTGGGTCAGAGTAAAGAATATCATATGTTATTTGCTTTAAACAGTGTCTGGGATATTCTGTCACCGAAATACATCTAGAATTATTTTTCAGGTCCATTCTGGATGTCTAACTCTTAAGATAGGTCGAGCGGACTTCCACCAATGCTCCGACTCGCCCTCAAATCTCGTACATACTCTGAGCAATTAGCTCTGTAACATTCTTCACACTCCGCTCCAACCTCGCGAAGCGTGTCTCAATACTGTCTTATCTCACTGTCAGACTCTGTCCGATCTCACTGTCGGAATCTGTAGGGCATACTCAATACCAACCTCCACGTCAATCTCATCTCGAGTCTCATGTGGCGACTCAGTACTACTCTCGGGACTACCTCTACGGCCTCGAGCTCGTGTACTCGCCTCTCTGTCATAGCGGCTATCAGTTAATGAGTCTATTCTTGCATTTAAAACCAAATTCTTAGCTACACTTCCATCTTGATATACACAACTATATCTAAACAATGCACAGTACATGGGGATGTAAACTTCCTTAACCACTAACACCGACTCATATCAGGCCAACTCAGCTCTGATACCAAAAACTGTCACGACCCAAATTACCTAAAAATTAAAGTAATTTTTTTTTGTTTTTTCATTTATTATTTAATTCTTACCTTTCTCTCATCGTGACCTTCCTACAACACAGTTGGGCTATGATTCGGTGTTAGTCACCTCTCACCTATTTACCATTCCAATTCCATAATCACATTCACATATCAGAGTTTATTATCTTTTGACTTTAACTGAATACATACACAATGATATTTATAACTCTACATCCCCAACATCATATCTGTTTACAGTACTGTGCATCACATGTTTAGATACAAAACTATACAAATGTGTATACCTATCTCTCGATGGGAAGCAGCGGATGCCAAGAATGCAAGTCCTCAGCCGCTCAATAACTATTGTGAGTGCTCTGAAAAGATGGGAAAATAAAGGGGGTGAGCAAACCACACGCTCAGTAAGGTAATTATGCAAATAAGTAGATAGCTCCACTATCTACTTTTTCATAATGCCATCCCCTTAAAATCCATTTCTTTTCATTAAAATATCAAGCACAAATGCATGTATTTCATCATGACTTAATTTATAAAACTGTTCGTGCATATATAAATCATATTCCTTATGCATCAATGACATTTTATGTGACATCCTTTAAATCATAATGAGCATGAAGCAAATCAAAATCATGCATTATTTCATGCGATATAAAACAAAATCATGAGATACAATCCTTTCATAAATTTATCATTAAAGCATGAAAAAACACATCATGCTATTGCTGTCACGACCCGAATTACCTAAAAATCAGAGTAAATTTTTCGTTTTTTTCATTTATTATTTAATTCTTAACTTTCTCTCGTCGTGACCATCCTACAACACAGTTGGGCTATGATTCGGTGTTAGTCACCTCTCACTATTATCAATCCATTTCCATAATCATATATCAGAGTCTACTATCCTTTTGACTTTAAATAAACACATACCCAATGGTATTTGCATGACTCTACATCCCCGACATCATATCCATTTACAGTACTGTGCATTACATATTTAGATACAAAACCATACAAATGTGTATACCTGTCTCTCGATGGGAAGCAGCAAGCAGCGGATATTAAGCATGCAAGTCCTCAGCCGCTCAATAACTATTTCAAGTGCTCTGAAAAGATGGGAAAATAAGGGGGTGAGCAAACCACACGCTCAGTAAGGCAATTATGCAAGTAAGTAGATAGCTCCACTATCTACATGCTCATAATGCCATGCCCTTAAATCCATTTCTTTTCATTAAAATCATCAAGCACAAAGTCATGCATATTCAATGCCATAGTTCATCCAAAACTATTTGTGCATATATAAATCATGTAACTCATGCATTCAAAGCATTTTATGTGACATCATTAAATCATATTAAGCATGAATTTAATCAAGATCATGCAATCTTTCATACCATGTAAGACAAAACATGGATTTCAAATGAAAGCATGGAAAAACACATCATGCCTCTGCATTTAAATCAATTCATTTAAAACGCAGTATAAAATAACCCCTCTAGGTCAATCATCTCAAAACTCATAAAACAATTCGTTATATTTCATTATAAAACTTGAGTTATAAAACCACCCTTCTTTCAGGGTCACATATCATAAAATCATCTGAAATCATCAAATCATCAAATCGGGGGCCTGACCCCTCCTTCGGGTCTACCCTGGTCTAACAGACCACAAGTTATATCATGTGAGACAATAAGGTAATTATCAGTAACATCGAGGACTATGGCCATATCCTAGTGATCCCTGGCAACACGGTACCTAGTGTGCGGGGTATCACACCTGAAACGGGAGGTGGGTCGTCCTACCCGCCAGAACAGCATAACACCAGGATTGCGAGGGCAAGGCTTGCTGCCTCGTGGCTAATGCCACTCCACTCCAACAATCCCCACGGTACAGCGTACTCCGCGTGACATACACGGTACAAAGTACTCCGTGAACCCAAGCTCAGTCAGGGGTGCCTGTAATAGGTCTTATCCACCCATATCATCTCTGTCTCAGAATGCACGTGTGAGCATATCATCTCACTGTGACACACAGTCTACAGGAGGCTCCAACACGGCTATATGCATGTAATATAAATCCCTGTGCGAGCGAAGCTCAAGCACGGCTCCATGCATATTCATGATATCTGAAAATCTCGTGCGAGCGAAGCTCTAGCACGGTTTCATAAAAATCAGTGAAATCTGCGTACGAGCAGCGCTCCAGTACGACTTAAACTGATTATAATTTCTTGTAAATTCCACGTACGAGCAACGCTCTAGTACGGATATGTATATAAATTCAGTGAAAACCTCGTACGAGAAAAACTCCAGTACGGCATTCAAATGAATTATGAAAACCATATAAAACTTTGTGCGAGCAACGCTCCAGCACAAATGAATGCTCAAGTAAATCAAATCGCGTGCGAGTTATACTCCAGCACGGCTTTATGCATAACTAAATCAAATCTCGTGCGAGTTACACTCCAGCACGGCTTTATGCAATATTAAATCAAAACAGGATGCGAGCTAAGCTCCAGCATCTCTCATGCATGTCAAATCATTAAAAGTAGTGCGAGTAATCGCTCCAGCACTATTTTATGCATACCACGTCAAAACAAATCAAAACATGTCAAAACATGTCAAAACAGAGTGCGAGCTAGGCTCCAGCAGCTCTCATTTCACAATATTAAAAATCAGTGCGAGCACCATGCTCTAGCACATTTCATGCATATGATGTCACAAGTCGGTGCGAGCAACTGCTCAAGCACATTTATGCACATTCACAAACGCAGATATAGTGCGAACTACGTGTCGGCACTATCTGTTTCCATATAAACTTGATAGTTGGCCTCTTTTCCAAAGAAATTTCATTTAAATATTAATAACACCTACGTAGTGTTATTTTGTGAAATTCATGCATTTACTGGCCAATCTATCGTTTTACTTTGATTAAAATCAAGAAAATTCCTTAATCATAAAAATCCTTAAATCATGCATTCCATGCATGTCATGCTTTCACCATCCTTAGGTGAACTTCCCTCAATAGGGGTAAAATAGACATTTCACCTATTTCGATCCTTAAAAATTATTTAAACCACTTTTAGGATCATTATACAATATCCATGTATACATACATACTCAGTGTACAGAAAAACTATTAAAATATGCGTAGCTACCTCTAGCTACTCACACAATTCCCTTACCTCATTTTCTGTACAGTCTGACCTTTACATCGATGTCTCGTCACGCAGTCCGATTTGCTCCAAATCCAAATCAAATCTCTGGCACTGCGGATACACATTCATCAGGTCAAATACAATACAATTTATTGTATTTCACAATTTTCTAGGCTTTATTTAAATCATTGGGCCCGTTTACCCATATTGGGCCCGATTGTACCATAATGGGTCATAATCGGCCTTAAGCCCGTTTACCACACTTTATCGAGGCCTATTGGGCTCATTGGACCCATCAATATTTATTTAGCCTCGTTCTAAATTTTCAGATAGCTTATGAATTATTTACGACAATTTATCCTAATTTCTAGAATTTAATTCATTTATACGGAAATTAAATCCGTAATTCATGCGTTAAATATCAATCACGCATAACGATATAAAATTGTCGTAAATAAGGGTCACATACCCGTTATTCCATGATCGTACACAAATCGAGGCTGTCTCGAGCTCTCAGTGGATGCCAATTGTCGAGCTACACAATTAAATATATTTTTTCGGGTAAATTTCCAGTCGGAATTAATTAAATTAAATATTCAAAAAATTAAATCGGTCAATTTGACCGCTTACCGACTTACCCGAAGCTCGATTGCATCACTGGAATTTTCCCCAATTTTTTCTTTTTTTCTTTTTCCCTTTTTCTTCCTTTTTTTCCCTCTCTTTTTGGCTGAACCGGTCCGGTCCGGTTCAACCCGGTTCGGACCGCCGGTTCGGTCTGGTCCGGTTCGACCGGTTCTGTCCGGTTCGGCCGGTCCAGGCTCCCTTTGGTCGTGCCGGCGCCGTCCGGCCGGTTCTCTGGCCGATTCCGGTGCCGTTCAACGCGCCATGGACTGGGCTTCTCAAATCAGGCCTCGGCCTGGGTCGAATCAGCCCCATCGCCGGCGAATCGGGGTTTTCTTCCCCGCGGCTCTCCTCCGTCGATCTGGCTTTTTCCGGCGACTTCAGGGCGCGTGGGTGTGCGGGTCGGCTTCCTCGGGTGCCGATTGACCTTCGCCAGTCGCCTCCTCGCGTCGTCCGTCGGTGGTTGCGTCGAATCGGACGTTCTCCTCTTTCTCGATCTCGGCTTCCTTTCTTCCCCATTCGGCCGCCGTTTGTCGCCGTTCGTCAGCCTGTTCGGGTTGCTGGTGGCTCGGCTGGCCTCGCCTCTGGTTTGGGCCTCCGCCGATCGCCGGTGATCGGTGAGGCAGAGGGGGCTCCCTCTGTTTCAGCTTCCGTTTCCTGTTTCTCTTCTCGTTTTCGCGAATTTTTTTTTTTTTTTTTCAGATTTTATTTATTTATTTATAATTAATTTTTTTTTTATATTATTTTAATCAATAAAATAATTTTAAAATACACAAATATCTTTTAAAAATTTATATTTAATTCATTTAATCTGTAAATAATTTTCTCAGTCCGATTTTACCTTTTTGGTATATTTTTCGATTATTTTCGGGATTATTTTTCGATGCGAAAATCCCGATTTATCCCAAGAAATTCATATCTTGATCAATTTAACCCGAAATTTAATTATTTCTTCATCATTGATCAAGATTTCTCATTCTCATATTTTTAATTAAATTTTCTTGTCCCGATTAATACCGAATTTTGGTCTTTTGACCATTTTGCCCTTGCACGTATTCGAGAATGTCATTTAAGTCCTTTTGCATTTTTAAATGCACTCGAAAATATCGGGTCTTACAATCTCCCCCACTTAAGAAATTTGGTCCTCCAAATTAGAACCAAGTAATATGAGTCCATAACAACTCCGGGTATGTCTATCGCATCATATACTGTCATCCTCAAGTGACCTTCTCCGGAGTGTAATACTACCATCATACTTAACTAGGGAGATCATCTTAACCCTAAACACTTTCTCTTTCCGTTTAGTGCCCGAATCAATTTCTCCAATCATACGTTATATTTTCATTGAGCTAAACTGTTGGAGCTCAAATCCAATCACATATGCTGAGTCCGGATAGTATTTCTGAAACATCAAAAGATAGGACACATAGTGGATGCCTGCTCATTCAAGTGGTAATGTCAACCTACAGGTCTTATCTCCCACTTTGTCCAATATCTCTATCCGAATCTTGTTACGTCCTTAAGACAAGTAACTGCCAACATAATGATTCACCCTCGGTGAATTCCAATGATTTTCTGTCTCTTGTCAGCATGAATTTTCTGTCTGCTCTGAGGTGTTCTTAATCTCTCACAAATCAACTGAACATCCTCAGAGGTTTGTCTTACTAATTCGGGAACAATTTTCTATCTGTCACCCACTTTTCTTATCCAAGTCAGGGAACAACTCCCTACTGTTATACAATGCCACATATAATCTCATCCCGATACTCAAGTGACAACTGTCATCATTGGCGAATTAAATTAGTAACAAATGATCATCCCAGGAGCTCATAAAATCAATGGCACACGCTCTCATCACATCCTCCAGAACCTGTACAGTCCTCTCTGACTGACCATCTGTCTGAGGGTTGAAGCTGTGCTAACACACAATCAGGGTCCCATAGCTTTCAAAAAACATATTCCCAGAAGTGGGAAGTGAAGCGGGAATCCCCATCTAATATCATGCTCCCTGGAACGCTACACAATGTTTCACAATATTCCACACACATAAATCCGCCTATACACTTAGAGTATCTAGGGATTTTCATAACCAGAAGGTGGGTAACTAAATCAATCTATCAACTATCACCTAGATAGCCTCGTGATTCATTAGGGTCCTCTATAACCCATCACAATATTCATGGTAACTTGTTCCCATTTCCGTGTCAATATAGGTAGAGGCTGCAATAACCCTGCAACTTCTTTTACTCTACCTTACTCTGCTGACATACGAGACACTTTTTCGCAATTCTCTACAATATCACTTTTCATATCTGACCACCAATACCCTTTTCAGAGATTCAAATATATTTATTATTTCTCGGATGCACTGTATATCCCGAAGAGTGAGCTTCTGACAATAACACTATATCATCAACTGTGGTCCTGGGGAGCACTTATACTGTCTCTGAACCTCTGCAAGTTATCATCACTCACTGTGACCTCTGTCACTGTCCCCTTCTGAATCTGACCCATACTATCGACACCAAGCCGATCATCACGCTAAGCCTGGCAAATCCGGTCACACAAATCCGGTTCTAACCTCAGGCTAGCTGTCACAAAACCACCGTCATCATCAGAAGGATCACATCACTACTGAGGTTCACAACTGTTCTTGCAGCTCACGCTCCCTGACCATCATATGTGATACCATCTCGAGGCTCTTTCTGTTCAAGGCATTAGCCATAATATTAGCCTTTCCTGGGTGGTACAATGTTCACAATCATAATCCTTAGAAGCTCTAACCCTCATGGTTATCTCATTTTCTACTCTTTCTGTGAAAACAGATACTCGGGGGTTTTTTACGATTAGTGCATACCCAAAATTTCTTACCATTTAAGTGGTGACGCCATACTTTCCGTGTAATCGCTACGGCTGCCTACTCTAAATCATGGGTCGGATAGTTTCTCTTATGGTCCTTGAACATATCTGGATCCATAAATGACTATCTTCCCATTTTACATCAATACACAGCTCAATCCTTATTTGGAGGTATCCATACACACTGAAACCTCTTGAGCTGTTGGTTATAGTGAGAATACTTATGGTGGTCAGTTCATTACTCCAATATACCAAAACTCATTGAAGCTATTTTCATACTTATCATAACACTCGTATGAAATCTTTTCCCGAATGAGACGTGTCAACTGAGCAACTCATTTCAAGAAACTCATAACACCTTGTCTGTAAGACAGTTTCCTGTTGCTACTCATACTCTTTCCTGGACTTCGAATACATCATAATATCATCGCTGTAGATGACAACCAATCGGTCCAGGTAAGGTTCAAATACCTTAACGTAGTTGAGTTCCACTCAATATTTCAATCACTCTTGTCCTTGACCTATGTACGTAATGTCATTTCGAAATCGTTTATGGTCAAGCTACTAACCCACGTCGTTTCCTTCCTCTTATATTAACGGCTTTTATAAAATTTTAATTTTTAAACTTTCATGATTAATGAATTTCTATATCTTTTTATCATACCAATAAAGGTACCCAAATTTTAATGTATATATTATGACCGTCGAATTCAATCTATAGATTATGCGTGCGCTTCTAGACGCTGTCAAATCTTCAGGCAGGGAGATATTTTGAAATACCTTTATTAACCCTCAGATTTGACCACATCGACTGGGTGTAGATATATCTACCCCTTATCTTGGTCGCAATCCATATACACTACATATTGCTTAATCCAAATTACTTTGCATATCAAGGATATCCTTACCTTGCATACGTCTCTTATTCCAATATATCTCCTTTAATAAATCACTTATAACCAACTCTTTCATTACGTGTGAAAACTTACAATCCTTATACCCATATTCAGTTAGTGAAATTCAACTAACTATCATCCTCTTGCCTAAGGGTACAGGCTTCACATCTTTCACTAACTTATAAGCAACTGAAGGCGGTATAATTAAATGCGTGGCACCAGGATCAATTAAAATAATTATTTCATTATTCTTAACCAGTGTGGTATCTTCCACCACATCCCATGAAACATCAATAGTGTCCTGGTCCAAGGCATACACTCGCCCTCGTCCAACATCTTATTTTCGTGGTAACTACCACACATCTTACACTGTTCACACTGCTACTCTGTCATACTGTTACGCAGCAGGTCGGGGTCCTCAAATCACAATACCCCTCAAAAGTATTGAAATTGGATACACTGGGGTTTATCAATCAACTTACCCCATGATTTATCAGCTCAAAGCCTTTACCAAACTACCTTTTTCCCGTTCTGACATTCTTGTCATCCTCTATTCTCTTTTGTCTCAATTTCAGCCTTTACTACCTTTCTCAATCTCAGAGGCGCGCAATTTATAATCTTATTTAACACAACTGTAGTCTGCGCACTGCCTCGGCATAGGTAGTGATGTCTAACAGACAAATCGGACTCTAATTGATAATCTGAGTCCTTCCATGAACTTTCAGACATCTCGACTCTCACTGTTTATCGTGTCCGAGTCACATCTGCCCAGGAATATAAACTGAGTATTATACTCATCAATCAACATGTTCCTCTGGGTCAGAGTAAATAATGTTATTTGTAATTTCCTTTAAAACAATATCCGGGATATTCTGTCACCGGAATACATTTCGAATTATTTTTCATGTCCAATTTGGATGTCGAAATCTTCAAATGGGTCAAGCGAACTTTCATCAATGTTCCGACTCGCCCTCAAATCTCATGTATACTCTGAGCAATTAGCTCGCAACATATTCTCCACACTCCGCTCCAACCTCGTGAAGCGTATCTCAATACTGTCTGATCTCTCTGTCAGACTCTATCCGATCTCTCTATCAGACTCTGTGGAGCATGCTCTATATCAGCCTCCACGTCATTCTCATCTCGAGTCTCATGTGGCGACTCAGTACAACTCTCGGGCCTACCTCTACGGCCTCGAGCTCGTGTACTCGCCTCTCAACCATAGCGGCTATCATTTAATGAGTCTATTCTTGCATTTAAAACCAAATTCTTAGCTGCACTTCCATCTCGATATACACAATTGTATCTAAATAATGCACAGTACATGGGGATGTAAACTTCCTTAACCACTAACACCGACTCATATCAGGCCAACTCAAGCTCTGATACCATTAAACCTGTCACGACCCGAATTACCTAAAAATCAGAGTAAATTTTTCGTTTTTTTCATTTATTATTTAATTCTTAACTTTCTCTCGTCGTGACCATCCTACAACACAGTTGGGCTATGATTCGGTGTTAGTCACCTCTCACTATTATCAATCCATTTCCATAATCATATATCAGAGTCTACTATCCTTTTGACTTTAAATAAACACATACCCAATGGTATTTGCATGACTCTACATCCCCGACATCATATCCATTTACAGTACTGTGCATTACATATTTAGATACAAAACCATACAAATGTGTATACCTGTCTCTCGATGGGAAGCAGCAAGCAGCGGATATTAAGCATGCAAGTCCTCAGCCGCTCAATAACTATTTCAAGTGCTCTGAAAAGATGGGAAAATAAGGGGGTGAGCAAACCACACGCTCAGTAAGGCAATTATGCAAGTAAGTAGATAGCTCCACTATCTACATGCTCATAATGCCATGCCCTTAAATCCATTTCTTTTCATTAAAATCATCAAGCACAAAGTCATGCATATTCAATGCCATAGTTCATCCAAAACTATTTGTGCATATATAAATCATGTAACTCATGCATTCAAAGCATTTTATGTGACATCATTAAATCATATTAAGCATGAATTTAATCAAGATCATGCAATCTTTCATACCATGTAAGACAAAACATGGATTTCAAATGAAAGCATGGAAAAACACATCATGCCTCTGCATTTAAATCAATTCATTTAAAACGCAGTATAAAATAACCCCTCTAGGTCAATCATCTCAAAACTCATAAAACAATTCGTTATATTTCATTATAAAACTTGAGTTATAAAACCACCCTTCTTTCAGGGTCACATATCATAAAATCATCTGAAATCATCAAATCATCAAATCGGGGGCCTGACCCCTCCTTCGGGTCTACCCTGGTCTAACAGACCACAAGTTATATCATGTGAGACAATAAGGTAATTATCAGTAACATCGAGGACTATGGCCATATCCTAGTGATCCCTGGCAACACGGTACCTAGTGTGCGGGGTATCACACCTGAAACGGGAGGTGGGTCGTCCTACCCGCCAGAACAGCATAACACCAGGATTGCGAGGGCAAGGCTTGCTGCCTCGTGGCTAATGCCACTCCACTCCAACAATCCCCACGGTACAGCGTACTCCGCGTGACATACACGGTACAAAGTACTCCGTGAACCCAAGCTCAGTCAGGGGTGCCTGTAATAGGTCTTATCCACCCATATCATCTCTGTCTCAGAATGCACGTGTGAGCATATCATCTCACTGTGACACACAGTCTACAGGAGGCTCCAACACGGCTATATGCATGTAATATAAATCCCTGTGCGAGCGAAGCTCAAGCACGGCTCCATGCATATTCATGATATCTGAAAATCTCGTGCGAGCGAAGCTCTAGCACGGTTTCATAAAAATCAGTGAAATCTGCGTACGAGCAGCGCTCCAGTACGACTTAAACTGATTATAATTTCTTGTAAATTCCACGTACGAGCAACGCTCTAGTACGGATATGTATATAAATTCAGTGAAAACCTCGTACGAGAAAAACTCCAGTACGGCATTCAAATGAATTATGAAAACCATATAAAACTTTGTGCGAGCAACGCTCCAGCACAAATGAATGCTCAAGTAAATCAAATCGCGTGCGAGTTATACTCCAGCACGGCTTTATGCATAACTAAATCAAATCTCGTGCGAGTTACACTCCAGCACGGCTTTATGCAATATTAAATCAAAACAGGATGCGAGCTAAGCTCCAGCATCTCTCATGCATGTCAAATCATTAAAAGTAGTGCGAGTAATCGCTCCAGCACTATTTTATGCATACCACGTCAAAACAAATCAAAACATGTCAAAACAGAGTGCGAGCTAGGCTCCAGCAGCTCTCATTTCACAATATTAAAAATCAGTGCGAGCACCATGCTCTAGCACATTTCATGCATATGATGTCACAAGTCGGTGCGAGCAACTGCTCAAGCACATTTATGCACATTCACAAACGCAGATATAGTGCGAACTACGTGTCGGCACTATCTGTTTCCATATAAACTTGATAGTTGGCCTCTTTTCCAAAGAAATTTCATTTAAATATTAATAACACCTACGTAGTGTTATTTTGTGAAATTCATGCATTTACTGGCCAATCTATCGTTTTACTTTGATTAAAATCAAGAAAATTCCTTAATCATAAAAATCCTTAAATCATGCATTCCATGCATGTCATGCTTTCACCATCCTTAGGTGAACTTCCCTCAATAGGGGTAAAATAGACATTTCACCTATTTCGATCCTTAAAAATTATTTAAACCACTTTTAGGATCATTATACAATATCCATGTATACATACATACTCAGTGTACAGAAAAACTATTAAAATATGCGTAGCTACCTCTAGCTACTCACACAATTCCCTTACCTCATTTTCTGTACAGTCTGACCTTTACATCGATGTCTCGTCACGCAGTCCGATTTGCTCCAAATCCAAATCAAATCTCTGGCACTGCGGATACACATTCATCAGGTCAAATACAATACAATTTATTGTATTTCACAATTTTCTAGGCTTTATTTAAATCATTGGGCCCGTTTACCCATATTGGGCCCGATTGTACCATAATGGGTCATAATCGGCCTTAAGCCCGTTTACCACACTTTATCGAGGCCTATTGGGCTCATTGGACCCATCAATATTTATTTAGCCTCATTCTAAATTTTCAGATAGCTTATGAATTATTTACGACAATTTATCCTAATTTCTAGAATTTAATTCATTTATACGGAAATTAAATCCGTAATTCATGCGTTAAATATCAATCACGCATAACGATATAAAATTGTCGTAAATAAGGGTCACATACCCGTTATTCCATGATCGTACACAAATCGAGGCTGTCTCGAGCTCTCAGTGGATGCCAATTGTCGAGCTACACAATTAAATATATTTTTCCGGGTAAATTTCCAGTCGGAATTAATTAAATTAAATATTCAGAAAATTAAATCGGTCAATTTGACCGCTTACCGACTTACCCGAAGCTCGATTGCATCACTGGAATTTTCCCCAATTTTTTCTCTTTTTCTTTTTCCCTTTTTCTTCCTTTTTTTCCCTCTCTTTTTGGCTGAACCGGTCCGGTCCGGTTCAACCCGGTTCGGACCGCCGGTTCGGTCTGGTCCGGTTCGACCGGTTCTGTCCGGTTCGGCCGGTCCAGGCTCCCTTTGGTCGTGCCGGCGCCGTCCGGCCGGTTCTCTGGCCGATTCCGGTGCCGTTCAACGCGCCATGGACTGGGCTTCTCAAATCAGGCCTCGGCCTGGGTCGAATCAGCCCCATCGCCGACGAATCGGGGTTTTCTTCCCCGCGGCTCTCCTCCGTCGATCTGGCTTTTTTCGGCGACTTCAGGGCGCGTGGGTGTGCGGGTAGGCTTCCTCGGGTGCCGATCGACCTTCGCCAGTCGCCTCCTCGCGTCGTCCGCCGGTGGTTGCGTCGAATCGGACGTTCTCCTCTTTCTCGATCTCGGCTTCCTTTCTTCCCCATTCGGCCGCCGTTTGTCGCCGTTCGTCAGCCTGTTCGGGTTGCTGGTGGCTCGGCTGGCCTCGCCTCTGGTTTGGGCCTCCGCCGATCGCCGGTGATCGGTGAGGCAGAGGGGGCTCCCTCTGTTTCAGCTTCCGTTTCCTGTTTCTCTTCGCGTTTTCGCGAATTTTTTTTTTTTTTTTTTTCAGATTTTATTTATTTATTTATAATTAATTTTTTTTTTATATTATTTTAATCAATAAAATAATATTAAAATACACAAATATCTTTTAAAAATTTATATTTAATTCATTTAATCTGTAAATAATTTTCTCAGTCCGATTTTACCTTTTTGGTATATTTTTCGATTATTTTCGGGATTATTTTTCGATGCGAAAATCCCGATTTATCCCAAGAAATTCATATCTTGATCAATTTAACCCGAAATTTAATTATTTCTTCATCATTGATCAAGATTTCTCATTCTCATATTTTTAATTAAATTTTCTTGTCCCGATTAATACCGAATTTTGGTCTTTTGACCATTTTGCCCTTGCACGTATTCGAGAATGTCATTTAAGTCCTTTTGCATTTTTAAATGCACTCGAAAATATCGGGTCTTACAATTGCATTTAAATCATTTCATTTAAAATGCAGTATAAAATAAACCCTTTGGGTCAATCATCTCAAAACTCATAAAACAATTCGTTATAATTCATTATAAAGCTTCAGTTATAAAACCACCCTTCTTTTAGGGTCACAAATCATAAATTCATAAAATCGGGGGCCTGACCCCTCCCTTAGGTCTACCCTGGTCTATCGACCAATAGTTATATCATGTGAGACAAACAGCTGATTATATCAGTAACATCGAGGACTATGGCCATATCCTAGTGATCCCTGGCAACACGGTACCTAGTGTGCGGGGTATCACACCTAAAACCAGAGGTGGGTCGTCCTACCGCCATAATAGCATAACACAAGGATTGCGAGGGCAAGGCTTGCTGCCTCGTGGCTAATGCCACTCCACTCCAACAATCCCCACGGTACAGTGTACTCCGCGTGATATACACGGTACAACGTACTCCGTGAACCCAAGCTCAATCAGGGGTGCCTGCAATAGGTCTTATCCACCCATATCATCTCTATCTTAGTATGCACGTGTGAGCATATCATCTCACTGTGACACACAATCTACATGAGGCTCCAACATGACTATATGCATGTCATATAAATCCCTGTGCGAGCGAAGCTCAAGCACGGCTCCATGCATATTCATGATATCAGAAAATCTCGTGCAAGTGAAGCTCTGGCACGTTTTCATAGAAATCAATGAAATCTGTGTATGAGCAACGCTCCTGTACGACTTAAAATCATTATAAATTCAAGTAAAATCCATGTACGAGAAATACTCTAGTACGAATATGTATAAAAACTCAATGAAAATCTCGTACGAGAAAAACTCTAGTACGACTTTAAAATGAGTTATAAAATAATATAAAACTTCGTGCAAGCAACACTCCAGTACGAGTGAATGGTCAAGTAAATCAAAATTTTGTACGAGCAACGCTCCAGTACAACTTTATGAATAAATACATCAAATCTCGTGCGAGTTACACTCCAGCACGGCTTTTATGCAATATCATATCAAAACAGGATGCGAGCTAAGCTCCAGCATCTCTCACACATGTCAATCATAAACCTAATGCGAGCAATCACTCCAGTACCTTTTTATACATATTAGGTCAAAACAAGTCAAAACATGTCAAAACAGAGTGCGAGCTAGGCTCCAGCACCTCTCATGCATTTCACAATAATAAAAATCAGTGCGAGCAACCGCTTTAGCACATTTCATGCATATGATGTCACACAAGTCGATGCGAGCAACCGCTTAAGCACATTTATGCACACTCACAAACGCAGATATAGTGCGAGCTACGTGCCGGCACTATCTATTTTCATATAAACTTGATAGTTGACCCATTTTCCCAAAGAAATTTCATTTAAATATGAATAACACCTACGTAGTGTTATCTTGTGAAATTATACAATTTCTGGCCAATCTACCGATTTGCTTTTATTAAAACCAATAAAATTCCTTAATCATAAAAGTCCTTAAATCATGCATTTTATGCATGTCATGCTTTCACCATCCTTAGGTGAACTTCCCTCAATAGGGGTAAAATAGTCTTTTCACCTATTTCCATCCTTAAAATCATTTAAACCACTTTTAAGATCATTATATAATAACAGTGTATACATACATAATCAATGTATACAAAAACTATTAAAATATGCGTAGCTACCTCTAGCTACTCACACAATTCCCTTACCTCATTTTCTGTACAGTCTGACCTTTCCATTGATGACTCGTAACGCATTTCGATTTGCTCCGAATCCAATCTCTGAAACTGCAGATAAATGTTCATCAGGTCAAATACAACACAATTAATTGTATTTCATAATTTTTTGAGCTTAATTTAAATCATTGGGCCCGTTTACCCATATTGGGCCCGATTGTACCATAATGGGCCTTAATCGGCTTTAAGCCCATTTTTCTACTTACTATTCACAAAATCGAGGCCTATTGGGCTCATTGGGCCCATCAATATTTATTTAGACACGTTCTAAATTCTCGAATATCTCGATTTAGTATTTACGATAATTTATCCAATTTTCCAAAATTTAATTCATTAAATGCGAAATTTAAATCTGTAATTTATGCGATAAATATCAGTCACGCATAACGATGCAAAATTATTGTAAATAAGGGTTACTTACCCTTGATTCCATGATAGTACGCAAATCGAGGCTGACTCGAGTCCTCGTTCTACGTCAATTGTCGAGCTACACATTTAAATATTTTTTCGGGTAAATTTTCAGTCGGATATTAATCAAATTAAATATTTTGAAATATAAATTAATCAATTCGACCGCTTACCGACTTACGCGTAGCTCGATTGCATCACAGGAATTTTTCTCAATTTTTTCTTTTTTCCTTTTTTCTCTTTTTTCTTTCGTTTTCCTTTTCTTTTTGGCTGAATCGGTTCAGTCCGGTTCAGTTTATCTCGGCCCAGACCGTCGGTTCAGTCCGGTTCAGTCGGTTTAGTGGCTCGTCGATCGATTCTCCGTCGATTTCCACCGTCAGTGGCTCCGCTGGGCCGTCTTATCTCAGATCTGGGGTCGGTTTCGTCCGAGGTCGCCGAAAAGTGACCAGTCCGGTCTTTCTCCTTTCCGCCGTCGGTAACTTCTCTCTTTCTCGTCATTTTCGTCGCTAGCCGCCGCCCCACAGGTCGATTCAGCCATCGATCGGTCAGTCTCCGTGTGGGCTACCTTCGGCTGTCGGTGGCCGGGCCCGAATCGGCGCCGGTCACCGGGAAACTCTCTTTCTCTTCTCGGTTGCTCGATTTTCTCTCTCCCTTCGCCGTTCGCCGCCGTTCGTGGTTCCTTTAGGCCGGTGGTGGTCGCCTCTCGGCTGGGCTACCTTCGTCGACCTCGCCTGGCCTTCTCGCCGGTGCCCGTCGGGGATGCAGAAGACGGGCTCGGCTTCTGCTTCCGAAATCGCAACACGCGATTTCAATTTCGATTTTTTTATTTTTATTATTTATTTTTATTTTTATTTTATTTTTAATAATATTTTAATCAATTAAAATATTATTAAAATCCAAAAATATCTAAAAAAAATACTATTTTATTCATTTAACTTGTAATTAAATTTATCACTCCAATTTTACCTTCCCGGTATATTTTTCGATTATTTTCGGGATTATTTTTCGATGTGAAATTTTCGATTTATTCCAATAAATCCATATCTTGATCAATTTAATCCGAAATTTAATTATTTCTTCGTTATTGATCAAGATTTCTCAATCCCACAATTCTAATTAAATTTTCTTGTCCCAATTAATACCGATTTTTGGTCTTTTGACCGTTTTACCCTTGCACGCGTTCAAGAATACCATTTCAATCCTTTTGCATTTTTAAATGCACTCAAAAATTTTTATTCATTCCTTTTTGCTCTTACGATAAAATCGGGTCTTACACCTAATATAAACGAGGTTCATGTATCTCACAGTTGGGATACTGGCATCATCGTCACTTTCTCTTTCAGCAGCAGCATTTGATGGAGTTAAGAACATATCCAACTTTCTTTGCTTAGCATTTGTCATTCTCTGCATCAACTGCCTGCCTACTGTAGAAGTGTTCCTGCACCGAACCAGCCCCACCACCCTCCGTGCCTGTTGCTTCTGCTATTCTTGCCGAGTCCCAACTGCTTGTCGCAAACCCAACACTTTACTGCACATTTTCTTTCCTGCATTCTCCCTGAACCAAGTCCACAATGTGAAAGTAAGCTTGGATGAAGACTGGACAGTGCGGTTTGCGGAGGGAACAGCCCAGGCAGGAAATTATGGATGTAGGGAGTAGTTCGGTGTAGCAAGGAGGAATGGAGGGCGGTGGCAGTGTTAGGCTCGGCTGATTTGTGGTCAGGCCAAGATGATGGCGACGGGTCTGGTGAAAGTAGTGAATTAAAGCTGTGAAGGTGAAGATGTAGGCCATGCCCCTTATTCTTTACCATGTTGAACCACCTTGACGGTCACCGAAAAGTTGTTAGTGGAATTGCGTTGCCAGCTGGTTTGGATAATCTCTGCACGGGGAGTAAAGATGGGACTGTGAGGGCTTGGGATACCAACTCCGGTCAGTGTATGGGTGTCATTAATCTTGGTGGTGAAGTGGGTTGCATGATCAGTGAAGGTTCTTGGCTGTTTATTGGCACACCAAATGTTGTCAAGGCATGGAATGCCCATACTAACCAAGAGCTCAATCTTAGTGGACCGGCCCACCAATGGTAACAAACTTTCTGATGTTTGGAGGAGTCGGTTGAGCGACTAATGGAGCTCCAAGTCGGTTGAAGACGCGCCTGTTGTCGCCGTTCAAATTCATAGTCGCCTATTGACATTATTGTAGAGCTAAAAACTTTTTTTCTGTTTCCCACAGACGACGCCAATTGTTGTTATCTGAAACAGTGGTGTCGAATTGCTGACGTCTTCGTCTTAATTTTTATGCCACGTGCCACTAAAGATTCTGCAAGAAAAAGAATGATCAGAGGGACGCAGGGATTTTTCCCTGCGTAAGCACTCGATGCTTAAGTCAGACAGAGAATTTGACAGAATTTTTGTAAAGCAAATAGAGACGTAGTTTCACAAATCATACCTCCTTTTTTTTTGGCTTGTTGATGATTATTGTGCTTTTAAAGATATCAGTTTGTACCTGATTGAAACTCTTTTTTTTTATCTATATCTATTTTGTTTTTTACATTGATAATGTTTCAACCATATAGATGAGGTTGAGTTTGAATTCAACGCTAATTACTCTTTTTTATCTTTTATTTATTTATTTATTTATTCTTGCACAACAATTTTAAATTTTAAATTTTAAATTTAAAGACATGGAGTTCTTATTTGTCTATTTCCGTGACCATGAGATGGAATATATATATATATATATATATATATATATATATCAAAGCATTTTTCTAAATGAATCAAGGTTAATTAAATCCTTTATTTCCAATATATGAGTACTTTTATAACATATATTTCTTAATGAGGTGATTTAAATCATGTAAACCTCATTTATCCTCGTCAAAATGGCCTAGCTAATATAACGTGGCAATCCATTTTTCTTTTTTGTTTTACTGTTTTTTCTTAGTAGCCAAGAAATATAGTATTACAACTATCACCAAGCTTCCCGTCAGCTTCATGACTTCAACCCAGTGCTCTACTCTTCCTTTATCATCATCACTTGCGCCAATTCTAAAAAGGACCCCAAAACAAACTCACCAGTCGACGACGTTATGCACAATCGAGCTTAAAACATGGGGTTTAGGCGAGTTGCTGGAGTTACTGCTAGGAATTGAAAGGATTTATCCAACGAGGGTACTCCCAATGCTGTCATTGGAACCACCTGTAGAAGATTATTTCAATCATCACTTGAAATACCAAATCAATCTTTTCAATAGTAAACCTAAACAGGAAGTTTTTTAGATATAAACTTATAATCTGAAATGAGGCAGTTCTTTAAAATCACATGCTTTTAGCTTTCTTCAAACCAATTCAAAGACAACAAGATAAAACTTGGACACACATATCAATCATACAAAACTACCAGCTTTGACAATTCAATGGACTTGGAAGAATTTGCCGATTTAACCTGCATTCTAACCTGCGTAAGCAAGCCAATCATCCTCACTCTTTTCATTCAACCATTAGTGAGCCAATAACATAGTCATTGTCCCATGTTTTCATTCCAAAAAACAGAATTCAATGCCTTCTCTCAGAAAATCATCACCAACAGTATTCTCTCCAACAATATTTGCCACGAAGGCGATGTCAAGTTCCATCTAGATTAAGAAATGAACAGATTTTGTTGGTAAGTCCTCGGTGTACTGATCTCACATCTTCTTAAGAGAAGTTCTAACATACCCTCAGTATGAATATATTTAAATCAACAAGTATAAATGTTGTTGTGGCCAAAGTTGTAAATTCAGAAGAATTCCTGCAACAAGAGAATTAACCATATAAGTTTGTTTATTAAAATCAGAATATGAGATCTATATACTTCTCAAAAGCAGAAGTGCAGAGTAAAAATTTATACATTTGTTGATACCTTTATAACTTCAATGCAACAAAAAACATTATGATGAAGCAGAAAGGTAAGGGAATAACTTATCCATTTATTGTGTTTAATAGTTTATTATGTTTAATAGTTTATTATGTTTAACAACAACAAAAAACCTTCATAACTTATCCATTTTTTCATATTAAATATATTTATTATGTTTGATATTTATCCATTTTGATTTATTGTCGTTTGCTTGGGAATTGGGCTTTTGTGGTTTCATAACTAGCAAGCTAGCTCGAGCACCAATTGACGTCCACTTAGACAATTGAAAGTGCAATTCTTTTTTCTTTCCTTTTCTTCAGTTTTGTACGTATCAATCTTGCATTAAATTTGTGGACAAGAATTTAAAAGAGCAAATTATTAAATTAATTATAAAAGAATTTTTATATTTAATTTTTAGATATAATTTTATTAAGTTTGTATCATTATTTGGTTCATTATATTTTTTTGTATGCTTGAATTGTATGTGTAATTAATAGATGTATGCATACAACATTATCAGTTTATAGCATGTTGATTGTCTATACGATTGAAAATTATTATTTATGCATAAAATTCGATATCATGTTATCTATATAATTTTTCTTGATGAAAGAATAGCCTTGACAGCTTTGATTATGTCAAATTATATATTATGTATATTTGATCACATATATTATAATGAATCATTTTAATATAAGAAATTTTATCCCACAGGATTTTCATTGTATTTGTATGATTAATTAGGATGAAATAATATATTATTTTTCTTAATTTATGTAAGACCCGATTTTTATCGTAAGAGCAAAGGGAATGAATAAAAATTTTTGAATGCATTTAAAAAATGCAAAGGATTGAAATGGAATTCCTGAACACGTTGAAGGGTAAAACGATCAAAAGACCGAAAGTAGGTATAAATTCAACAAGAAAATTTAATTAAAAATATGAGATTGAGAAATCTTGATCAATAATGAAGAAATAATTAAATTTCGAGTCCAATTGATCAAGATATGAATTTACTAGGATTAATCGAAATTTTCACTAGGGACAATATCCCAAAAATACGGAGAAAATACATCGAAAAAGGGTTAAAATATAATAAATAAATTAAATAAATTAATTTGAATAAAATATAATTTTTTAAGGATATTTTGGGATTATTAGAATATTTTAATGATTAAAATAATATTAAAATAAATTATAAATATAAATATATAGAAAAAAGGTTGAAAATAGAATCGCGAGTCGCGATTCTGTAAACAGAAAGGAAGCCCCAAGGAACCAGCCCCATTGGCCTCACCCAACGGACTCCACTGGAAAGCCGACCAGGCGAGCCAGCCGAGCCCGTCGGCACCGGCAGCTGAGGAGAAACGGTGGCCGGCGATGAGGAAAGGCGAGAGAGAGAGAACCGAGAGGAAAAACGCAAAATTCGGCGACCGGCGCCGATCTGGGCCCAGCCACCGCCAGTCGAATGTCATGACCCAAATTACCTAAAAATCAGAGTAAATTTTTCGCTTTTTCATTTATTATTTAATTCTTACCTTTTTCTCATCGTGACCATCCTATAAACAGTTGGGTTATGATTCGATGTTAGTCACCTCTCACCTATTTACCATTCCATTTCCATAATCACATTCACATATCAGAGTATTACTATCTTTTGACTTTAATTAACTACATACACAATGGTATTTATAACTCTACATCCCCGACATCATAATCGTTTACAGTACCGTGCATTACATATTTAGATACAAAACTATACAAATGTGTATACCTATCTCTCGATGGGAAGCAGCAGATACCCAGAATGCAAGTCTTCAGCCGCTTACTAATTTCTGTGAGTGCTCTGAAAAGATGGGAAAATAAGGGGGTGAGCAAACCACACGCTCAGTAAGGCAATTATGCAAGTAAGTAGATAGCTCCACTATCTACATGCTCATAATGCCATGCCCTTAAAATCCATTTCATTTCATTAAAATCTCAAGCACAAATCATGTATTTCATCAATGAATTAGTTTATAAGACTATTCGTGCATATCGAAATTATGTATCAATAGTATTTTATGTGACATCATTAAATCATACTAAGCATGAAATAAATCAAGATCATGCATTCTTTCATGTCAAGTTAGACAAATCATGAATTTGAAATGAAAGCATGGAAAACATCATCATGCTACTGCATTCAAATCATTTTATGAAAAACGCAGTATAAAATAACCCTTTCGGGTCAATCATCTCATAAGTACATCTCAAATTCATAAAACAAGTCATTAAAATTCATTATAAAGCTTCGGTTATAAAACCACCCTTCTTTCAGGGTCACATATCATACAATCATAAAATCATAAAATCGGGGGCCTGACCCCTCCCTCGGGTCTACCCTGGTCTATCAGACCACAAGTTATATCATGTGAGACAAGTAGGTGATTATATCAGTAACAACATAGGACTATGGCCATAACCTCGTGATCCCTGGCAACACAGTACCTAGTGTGCGGGGTATCACACCTGAAACGGGAGGTGGGTCTTCCTAACCGCCAGAACAGCATAACACCAGGATTGCGAGGGCAAGGCTTGCTGCCTCGTGGCTAATACCACTCCACTCCAATAATCCCCATGGTACAGCGTACTCCGCGTGATATACACGGTACAACGTACTCCGTGAACCCAAAGCTCAATCAGGGGTGCCTGCAATAGGTCTTATCCACCCATATCATATCTGTCTCAGTATGCACATGTGAACGTATCATCTTACTGTGACATACAGTCTACAGGAGGCTCCAACCCGGCTATATGCATGTAATATAAATCCCTGTGCGAGTGAAGCTCTAGCACGGCTCCATATATATTCATGATATCTGAAAAACCTCGTGCGAACGAAGCTCTAGCACGGTGTCATAAAAATCAATGAAATCTGCGTACGAGCAGCGCTCCAGTACGACTTAAAATAATTATAAATTCAAGTAAAATCCACGTACGAGCAATGCTCTAGTACGGATATGTATAAAAACTCAGTGAAAACCTCGTACGAGAAAAACTCTAGTACGAATTTAAAATGAGTTGTAAAACCATATAAAACTTCATGCGAGCAACGCTCCAGCACGAATGAATGTTCCAGTAAATCAAATCTCGTGCGAGTTACACTCCAGCACGGCTTTATGCATAATTAAATCAAATCTCGTGCGAGTTACTCTCCAACACGGCTTTTATGCAATTATCATATCAAAACTGGATGCGAGCTAAGCTCCAGCATCTCTCATGGCAGACCCGTGTTTTCGATTTACGTATGTAGCTTGTACCTTATGATTTCTATGTGTACGAACACTATATTTACATAGTTGAATCATAAGAAGAGTATTTACTATCATGTAATCGATTATTACAGAATTAAAAATGCATGTAAGCTACATAACAGCGAGATAAGGGTTAAGTTGATTCCCGAACGAGTGCAGGGGTAAAACGATCAAATGACTGAAATTCGGTATAAATTCGATGAGGAAATTTCATTAAAAATATGAATTGAGGAATCTTGATCAAAATCGAGGAAAATATTGAATTTCGAGTCCAATTGATCGAGATATGAATTTATTTAATATTTTTAAAATTTTTATCTCGAAAAACGAGCTCAAAAATAGTGAAAAATATACCGAAAAGGTAAAATCAGATTGATAAATTCATTTACGGATTAAATGAATTTAATAGGATATTTTTAGATATTTTTGGGATATTTTTGAGATTTTTATTATTATTTTAAGGAATAAAATAATAATAAAAATATATTATAAAAGAAAAAAACGAAATCTGAAATTGCAAATTGGAAAACGCGGGGAGAGAGAAAAAAATAGAGAGAAATCGCGTGAAGACCGTCGGAGAAGAGAAACCACCGGACGACCACCATCCGGTGACCCAGCGGCCAGCGAAGGGCTGAAAAAGGAAGAGGGGAACCCCGCGACCTCCTAGCCACCAGCAACGCGTTCCACCGATGTCGAAAAAGGGAGATAGACGGAGGGATTTTTCGCGGAGGAAAAAGTGAAATCCGACGGCCACCAGCGGTGCTAAGGTCCGATCAAGCCCAGCCGAACGTTCCCCAGGCTGTGGCGTACTGAACGGCTGCAGCGGCACTCGAAGAACCGACCGGACTATGCCGGCACGACCAAAGGAAGCCTGAACCGGTCGACGGTTCAGGGGAGAACCTTCTAAACTGAACCGGACCGGACTGGTTCAGCCAAGGAGAAAAGGGGAAACAGAAGGAAAAAAAAAGAAAAAAAAGAAAGAAAAAGAAAAAGGAAAATTTTTTAGATTTCACCGAACTTCGGGTAAGTCGATACGAGGTCAAAAGTGATCGATTTAATTTTCGATACATTTATTTAAATTATATTTAATCAAAAATTAACCCGGAGTTAAATATACGATATTGTGCAGTTCGACGATTAATTTTGAACGAGAGCCCAATCGAACTCCAATTCGCGTACCATCGCACAATCTCGGGTAAGTAAAGCTCATTTACGATAATTTAAGTGATTTATGCATATTTAAGATTTAATTTACGCATTTCAGATTAAATTCCGTAATTAGTGAATTATATTCGAAATTTTGAAATAAATGTCGTAAATGTTATACGGGCTATCCAAAGAGCTTGGAATAAAGCCCAATGGGTATTTATAAGCCTAATGAGTCAATAAACCCTGATGAATGGGCTTAATACGGGTTAAGGCCTAATTAACGTGTTTAAGGCCCATTAAGAGTAAACGAGCCCATTTAAGTGAAATGAACTGTATTAAATGTGTAATACAGTAGGAAATGTGAAATTAATCCAGTGAATGGTTAAATGCAGCTCCAGAGTCATATTGAGAGTGATCGGACTACAAGATTTGGACAGCACAGAGAAAGAGATGTCACACTACGTGATCCGAGGTAGAGGACTCTTGCAAGTAGTTAGAGATATCTGTGCATATTTTCGTTGGATTTTACATTCACTGAAATTGTTTGAGGGTCAGAGAGAACCAGTAATATTATAGGGACCTGATATGGGTAAATTACGATTTTACCCCTAGTTAGGCAAAAAAGTCAAATTTTGAGAAAAGTTGTAAAAAGCATGGAAATGATGTTTTGAGTGGTTTTTACTGCTGTGTAGCAGAATAGTAGGTGGATGGGCTAATGTTTTGAGGTCGATGTAAACTAAGCACACTTTATAGTGCTGATTTTAGTGATTTTAAACATCCCTGTTTTTAAAGAGCCATCTACCCAATTATGTGGAAACAATTGTGCTGGAGCATAGCTGGTACTTGATTTCAGATGTTTTTCACATACATTAGTGCTGGAGGTTTACTCGCACTACATTTATTTGACATGCATGATAGAGTACTGGAGCATTGCTCGTACTCAGTTTTATGTTATTTGTGCATGATAGAGTGCTGGAGCGATTAGCTCGTACTCGAGTTTTACATGAGATACATGACAGAGTGCTGGAGCGTTGCTCGTACTCGATTCTTCATGATTTGTACATGATATAGTACTTGAGCGATTTGCTCGTACTTGATTTGAATGAGAACTATGCATCACCTAGTGCTGGAGGTTTACTCGTACTAGTGTTGATATTTTGACATGCATATATAGTGTTTTGAGGCAGAGCGTTGACTGTGAGTCACACTCAAGACGCGCACTGTATTTTACGTGATATATAGACATGTTAGAAAAATCGTGACGATTTCCTCCATGTAGACTGAGTGTCACACTGTTGAGATGTTCTCACGTGGATTTAGAGACGTGGAATTCATTCCATAGTATGAGGGCTAAGACTTATGGCAGGCACCCCAACTATGATGTATTTCCATGGTATGAGAGGCTAAGACCTATGGCAGGCACCTCGACCATGATGTAGGGTCCACAGGTGTACGTTGTACCGTGCGTGTGGCATGGAGTACACTGTACCGTGTTTTGTTATGGAGTTGTGGAGGAGAGTTGTTGATAGCTGGCGGTTGTGATGGACTGACCCCCTCCCGTTACAGCAGTGATAACCCGCACACCGAGTACTGTGTTGCCTGGGATTTCACCACATGTTAGGATATGGCCATAGTCCGGAGATATTGCATTTAGCCACTGAGTCTCGCATGATATCTCACATGTGTCTTATGATACGAGTAGACCTGAGGGATGGGTCGGAACCCGATTTGTTTGTGTTATGATGAGAAATGCCATATTTACTGTGTTTTGAATGTAAATGACATATTTTATATAAAGGCATTCTTAAATGATTAAATATGCACTGTTTTGCATGAATGCCTCTGATTGATAAACCAGCATGTGTTTAGTATATGGGATTTTAAATCTGTACTACATTATATATATATATATATTTTTTGAAACATGCTTTTGAATTGAGAGAGGGAAAGGCAAAGCACTATTTTCAGTAGATAGTATGGATGTCTACTTGCTTGCCTGATTTCCTTACTGAGCACGTTGATAGTTCATCCCATTCATTTTCCCCCATCTCTACAGATTCTCGTCAGTAGATCGAGTCGGCTAGGGTATTGCATTCCTTTGATCCGCTGCCACTCCCCATCTAGCGAAAGGTATATACAAGCGCACTCTTTTGTAGCTGAACAATGCATAAACACAGTGATGTACACGGTTTTAAATGTTGGGGATGTAAATGTAATGATGTAATTATATTTAAGTATATAAACTTACTTATGATATGAATATCATGTATGTATGATACGAAAAAGAATGGTAAGGTATGTATGGATGAGGAGACTAATGCCTATTCACAGCCCAACTGTTGAGGAGATAAAGGTAAGTAAAAAGTGAAAAATTTATTATGGTTTTTGGTAAGTCGCGTGTGGGAGGAGGGCGTGACATCTCATGCATGTCAAATCATAAAAACTAGTGCGAGCAATCGCTCCAGCACCATTTTATGCATGTCACGTCAAAACAAGTCAAAACATGTCAAAACATGTAAAAACAGAGTGCGAGCTAGGCTCCAGCACTTCTCATGCAATTCACAATAATAAAAATCAGTGCGAGCAACCGCTCTAGCACATTTCATGCATATGATGTCACACAATCAGTGCGAGCAACCGCTCAAGCACATTTATGCACATTCACAAACGCAGATATAGTGCGAGCTATATGCCAACACTATCTGTTTCCATATAAACTTGATAGTTGGCCATTTTTCAAAGAATTTCATTTAAATATGAATAACACCTACGTAGTGTTATCTTGTGAAATTTATACAATTACTGGCCAATCTACCGATTTCTTTTCATTAAAACCAATAAAATTCCTTAAATCACAATTTTCTTAGGTCATGCATTTCATGCATGTCATGCTTTCACCATCCTTAGGTGAACTTTCCTCAATAGGGGTAAAATAGTCTTTACCTATTCCGAGTCCTTAAAATCTTTAAACCATTTTCAGGACCTTTATACATAATCAAGGTATACATACATATTCAGTGTACAGAAAAGCTATTAAAATACGCGTAGATACCTCTAGCTACTTACATAATTCCCTTACCTTATTTTCTGTAAAGTCTGACCTTTCCACAGATGACTCGTCATGCAGTCCGATTTGCTCCGAATCCAATCTCCGGAACTGCGGATAAATATTCATCAGGTCAAATACAATACAATTAATTGTATTTCATAATTTTTTGGGCTTAATTTTAAATCATTGGGCCCGTTTACCCATATTGCGTCTGATTGCACCTTAATGGGCCTTAATCGGCCTTAAGCCCATTTTTTCCACTTACTATTCACATCATCGATGCCTATTGGGCTCATTGGGCCCATCAGGATTTATTGAGCCTCGTTCTAACTCGAATAGCTTAATTTAGTATTTACGACAATTTATCCAATTTTTTAGAATTTAATTCATTAAATGTGGAATTTAAATTCGTAATTTATACGGTAAATTCTAACACGCATAACGATGCAAATTATCGTAAATAAGGGTTACTTACCCGAGATTCCATGATCGTACACAAATCGAGGCTGTCTCGAGCTCTCAGTTAATGCTAATTGTCGAGCTACACAATTTAATATTTTTTTGGATAAATTTCCAGTCGGATATAATCAAAATAAATATTTTTAAATTTTAAATCGGTCAATTCGACCACTTACCGACTTACCTGCAGCTCGATTGCATCATTAAAATTTTTCCCCAATTTTTCCTCTTTTCTTTTTCCCTTTTTTTCTTCATTTTCCTTTTCTTTTTGGTTGAACCGGTTCGGTTCAGCGGTTTAGTCCAGTTCGGTCGGTTCAAGCATCATTTGGTCCTTTCGACGCCGTCCGGTCGGTTCCCGGCGTGATTCCAGCACCAATCGATGTGCCACGGCCTGGGCTTCCATAATCGGGCCTCGGGTTTGGGCCAAATCGGCGTCGATGGCCGCCGATCGAAGCTTCTCTCCCGCGGCAATCTCCTCCGTTTCTGGCGTGATTTCGGCTTCTCCACAGCGCATCTTGGCCACTGGTGGTTCGCCCGAGGTAGGCCTGTCTTCGTCGACCCTTGTCGACCCCTCAACCTCGCCGGTGGTGGCTCGTCCGATGATTCCTCCTCGGTTTGTGCCTGTGTCCGTTTCGCCTGTTTCGTTTCTGTTTCTTTTCTCTCTCCCCGATAATTCCTTTCCAGATTTCCAATTTCATTTTTTTAACTATTTATTTATTTATAATTAAATTTTATTATTATTTTATTTATTAAAATAATAATAAAAATCTCAAAAATATCTAATAAATTCATTTAATCCATGAATGAATTTATCAGTCTTATTTCAATTTTTCGGTATATTTTTCGATTATTTTCGGGATTATTTTTCGAAGTGAAAATTCCGGTTTATTCCAATAAATTCATATCTTGATCAATTTAACCCGAAATTGAATTATTTCTTCTTCATTGATCAAGATTTCTCATTCCCATATTTTTAATTAAATTTTCTTGTCCCGATTACTACTGAATTTTGATCTTTTGACCGTTTTACCTTTGCACGTGTTCGGGAATACCATTTCAATCCTTTTGCATTTTCAATGCATTCGAAAATTTCTATTCATTCCATTTGCTTTTTATGATAAAAATCGGGTCTTACACCAAAGGTGTGCCACGCGGAGACCAGCCGATCAGTGGCTGAATCGACCGGTAGAACGGCGGCTAGCGCAAAAAACGGGGGAAGAAAAAGAAGGGCACCGACTACGAGGAGAGAACAGGCCGGACCGACCACTTTTCGGCCACCTCGGGCGAAACCAAGACTAGATCCGTGCATCGAATGACCCCGCAGAGCTGCTAGTTGCGAAAGCCGGTGGAGAACTGGTCGGTGAAACCCTGAACCGGCCGAACCGGACTGAACCGGCTGGACCGAACTAGTCTGAACCGGGTTGAACCAGACCGAACCGGTTCAGCCAAGAAAGAGAGGAAAAAGGGAGAAAAAGAGAAAAAAGAAAAAGGGAAAGAATTTTTGGGGATACACTGGACTTCGGGTAAGTCGGTAAGATGTCAAAAGTGATCGATTTGATTTCTGAGAAATTTATTTAAATTATATTTAATCAGAAATTAACCTGAAATTAAATATAAAATTATGCAGTTTGACGATAAATCGTGTACGTGAGCCTATCGAACTCTAATTTGTGCACCATCACATAATTTCGGGTAAGTAAAGCTCATTTACGACAACAATATGATTTTTACGCAATTGGAATTTATTTTGCAGATTTCGGATTAATTTCTACATAGAAATAAATTATATTCGTATTTTTGAATTAATTGTCGTAAATGATATACGAGCTATCCAAAGAGTTTGGAACGAAGCCCAATAGGTATTGAGAGCCCAATAGACTCGAAGAAAGGATTTAATAAGTGAAAACAGGCTGAAAATGGGTCGAGGCTCATTAACATGAAATCGGGCCCAATAAAGTAAAACATGCCCAATGATTTAAATTAAGCCCAGAAAAATATGAAATACAATTAATTGTATTGTATTTAACCCGATAAATATTTATCCACAGTTCTGGAGATTGGATTCGGAGCAAATCAGATTGCGTGACGAGACATCAGTGGAAAAGGTCAGACTGTACAGAAAAATGAAGAAAGAGAATTTTGTAAGCACTTAGAGATATTTGCGCGTATTTTTGGGGTTATTTACATTACGTAGAATTTCATAAGGTATCTAGAAATAGAATAATAATTTTTAAGAAAATCGTGGTATATGTGAAAATTACTATTTTGCCACTAGTTAGGAAAATTTTAAAAAGGGTAGTAAGGCTATGAAATTGCATGATTTTCATGTTTTTGATATTCCTATGATTATATTGCTTTAATTTAAGAAAATTATGGATAGGCTAGCTGTTTATTTCATGTTTTTACATGAAAGGGCACAAGTTAGGTGCTAGTTGTGATTTTTGAATTGTTTTACTGAAATTGAGCAGCCTATCATGTTTTTATGAGTTTTAAATCGTGCTGGAGCACTTCTCGCACTGGATTTTATATTTTAACTCATATACAGAGTGCTGGAGTACTACTCGCACTAACTTTAAAAACTTGCTTTACATGACTACCGTACTGGAGCTGTGCTCGTACGTGGATTTGACTTGGTTTTATGCATCCGTACTAAAGCATTGCTCGTACGTGAATTTAAATTGGATTGATAATTATTTTTAAGTCATACTGGAGCACTGCTCATACGCAGATTTCATTGATTTTTATGAAACCGTGCTAGAGCTTCTCTCGCACGAGGGTTTTTCTGATATCACGAATATGCATGGAGCCGTGCTAGAGCTTTGCTCACATAGAAATTTTATGACATGCATATGACCGTGTTGGAGCCTCTTGTAGACTGTGTGTCACAGTGAGAAAATATGCTCGCACGTGTAGATTGAGACATGGGTTGGTTATCAACATGGTTTGGAGTGGGATAAGACCTATGGCAGGCATCCCCAGACTGTGATATTGGGTTCATGGAGTACGTTGTACTGTGTATGTTACACGGAGTACACTGTACCATGTAGTCATGACTATTGTATTCACGTTACTTGATATTCTGGCGGGTAGGATTTGACCCCACCTCTTATTACAATTGTGATACCCCACACACCGGGATCCATGTAGCCTGGGATCACAAGGACATAGTCCTCAATTGTTTCCATACAGTAACTTGCATGTCTCACATGATATATAATTGATTGGTCTTGTTAGACCAAGGTAGACCCGAGGGAGGAGTCGAGCCCCGATTTGTGATGATTTTCATGAAATGTGGTATTAAATGAGAAATTTATGGGTTTTATAAGGATATTAATAATTTTAAAGATGTGTTAAATCCCTTTGGGATTGTTTTGATGAGTTTTACTGTATCGAGCATGAGAGGTTTTACATGAGATGTTTTTCATGTTTTATATGCCGATTCATGTTTTACGATATATGATATACTTATACATGGCATGGTTTTAATTGCCTCATGCTCGAGATATAAATGTTTTACATGTCATGCCTTTACCAGCATGTAGATAGTGTAATTATCTACCTGCTTGCATTATTGCCTTACTGAGCAAGTTGCACTCACCCTTTTATTTTCCACCCTACAGGGTACATTTAGTAGAAGAGAATGACAGTAGTCTTGCATTTTGGTTATCCGCTGCTTCCTATCAAGACCAGGTATACACATTCGTATAATTTTGTATCTGAACATATAGAGGCACAGTACTGTACACGGATGTAATATTGGGGATGTATTTAGTTAAAATGAAATGATATGTAAATGAAATATGGAAAATAGATGTTAAGGTAAGTAACATGACAGGAGGGACTAACATCGACTCATAGCCCAACTGTTAGTAGTGAAACTGTTCACGACGGGTAAGGAAATGGAAAAGCAAAAAATTTGTAGAGGTTTTTAGGAAAAATGGATCGTGACAATTTACCCATAGGAATTAAGAAAATGAATATAATTTGATAATTTCATAATAAAATTTATATACAAGTCTATTTAAATTAACTTCACCCACAGACAGTTTTACATGCTATTTAATTTATATTTTGAAACATGATTTACGTTCGTAAATCATGATATATGTTTATTTGCCTCATTTTTCTAACATAAGCATGACCGTTTGATTTATTTGCAGTTATACAACGTGTAAATTTTTCTGATAAAAAATGTGATATTCCCTATCTAAGTGGTGATAACTATAAAGTATGGAAGGAGAGAGTTCTTCTTCAATTAAGGTGCATGGACATTCATTATGCTATACGAAAGGATGAACTATTGTGCCTATTGAAATTAGCTCTCAAGCTGCGATTGCCATATATGAATGAAAGGAGCGATCTAATCGCTTAAGTATGATGTTCATAAGGACACACATATCTACTAGTATTCGTGATTCAATCCCTAAGTGTAACAAAGTTAAAGAATTGTTAAAGGCAGTGTTAGAAAATTTAATCAAATAACATGTCAGACCCAGATTTTATGTAGCTTGTACCTTATGATTCCTATGTGTATGAACACTGTTATTATAGTTGAATCATAAGAAGAGTATTTACTAGACATAAAGTGTTAGTGAAATGATTTAACACGTAAAAGCTATATAAATAGCCTAATGTGAACTATAAGTGTCACAGGCTAAACCGAGTAAATCTAAATCATTATGACTAAAAATAATAACTTAAAATGAGAGAGCATAGAGAGCTCATGAAGGAAAGTCAGCTTGATTTAGTCCCGAACATAGAAAACGAGAGTAAAAGCTAAAAAGGGTAAAATGGACCTTTTTGGCGAGATAAGGTGCTTCTGGTGAAATTATCCATCGGGAATGGTTGAAACATAAAGACGAGAGTGTAAGACATAAGATATGACACTTTCAAAATTTTTAAAAAAAGTCAACTTGGTCAATGGTTAAGGAAAAAGTCAACTATAGTTAAGAAAGTGGACTTTTACCATAGTTGACTAATCATGGTTAAAAGATTAACCTAAGTGTGGTGAAAAAATTGGAGAAAAATATTCTTGGCCAGAATACAAGATAATCATCCCTGAAAGTAAGGAAAATTTATTCGGAAGGATTCCGGATTAAATTTAATGGTTAAAAATGCAATAGGCCTAAGGTGAAAATTTTAAAGCCCATTAAGGTATACTAAACGTATATCGGAATTCTTAGGTCCTTTAGACCGAATTGTTGGACCAATTGATTGGCCAAATATTGAGACAATTAAAGGCCCGAGACATAGTAAAAATTTCAGCCCAAAATCCCATTAAGAAAGCCCAAACCGAGAAGCCCAAATGGAAAGCCCATGAGATAAATATCTAACCATAGTTAAAGCTAACCATGACTCATAAGGTGACTCATTAGGTGACTCATGGCTAAGGCTTGGAAAGTCAAGTTTAATGGCTGGAAAGTAAAGCTTAATGGCTAAGTAAGTGGATTATAAATTCAGCCACACCATTGTCATCTTCATCATACCAAATTCGGCTAGAAGAAGAAACCATTGAAACATATTATCCAAGCTTTCTCTCACTAGAAATCACTAGGAATTAGGCATATTTGGAACTTGCATTCTTCATAGAAGTTGTTCCAAATTGAAAGGAGAGTGACATATGTTGGAATTGGCTATCAAGGAGCCATAGAGTACAAACCGAGAGCCTTCAAAGATTCGGCCAAAGGGTGAACACAACAATTGGTATATTTTCTAATTTTCAATTTCATATATGTTAATGTATGAATGATTTTAAGTATATTGATATATGTTTTAAGCATTGAAACATATTAAATCACTATGATGTTAGTTAGGCTGAGAGTGTGTGGTGAGACATTGATTTATGTCCATATGATTTTTAAGGCATAAAAGGATTAATGTACATGTGTTAATGATTATGGTGTAATTAGAATTAATCAATTTGATTAATTAATACATGTAATTAGTTGGTAATCAAGGTGTTTGATAAAATGCCTAAATGAACTATATGATGTTTAGGAATGTTGCTAACCAAGTGTTTGTGAAAATGCCTAAGTGAATTTGATAAGAAATAGGCATGGATGGCATGCCATGGCATAACGGATGGCATGCCATGGCATAACCGATGGCATGGGTAGCTGTCGGCCATGGCATGTGGCTGAGAGGCCCAATGGGCCAAGCCCAAATATTTTAGGCCCAATGTGATGTAATGGGTCTAGGACAAGCCCAATAAGAGTTGGTGGGCCCCACAAGCCCAATAGGCCCAACAAAAATGAATAGTAAAAAGAAAATAGGCTTAAGGCATAGTTAGGCCCATTAAGGATTTTTAAAGCCCATTAAGGGAAATAGGCTGTGTCACGCCCCGGAAGTGCGGAAAAATGGGGCTAATTAAAACTTTTTATCCATTAACTATGTTGTTCCTGTCCATGTCTAGATTTAAAATCTTTTTCATTTTCCAGGATCTCATTACATTACATACATTCTGTATATATAAAATTATTTACAACTATTACATCCCGACTATTATATACAATAGTGTCTATTATGTATCACATGTCTGGAATATAAGTAAGACTGTACCTCAAGGCTACGAGAGTATCCGATGAAAGGTCGGACTACCTTGTCAATGACCACAGTCTCGTATGTGCAGTAGACTCGCTATAGATAATCTGGGAGATGGAGAGGAGGGGGGTGAGTTTTTCAGACTTAGTAAGAGATACATTTAAAATAGCTTTAAATACTCAATACATGGTAAAACTCATGGTTTTACAATTCAGCATAAACATGTACTGGAGTAGAGATGCTTACATTTCATAAAAGCAGTAAAAACATGCTTAAATCATAAGTTTACACATCATGCATCCTTTCAGTAAAACTCATATATATTATGCAAATCACGTCGTGTAAACAAGTAAAAAGCATCTCAAAACTTAATCATGCATATCATAACATGCTTATCACTTTAAAATGAAATCGTATTGTCATATGCACATTTCGTAAAACATACTCATGGCTACCTTTAAAATCTCATCATAAAAATATGTGCTTAATAAAATCATAAAACAGATAGCATGAAATGTGCGAAAACATATATATATCGTTCCGTCAATTCATCGTGTAGGGTCAGGCAATTGTCTCATATACTAGTCCCGAAGGACATCATACATCTGGTCCCGTAGGACGTTCATCATAGGTACATATGGCCATTGTACAGGGGAGCCGTAGGACTGGATCAGGGTCGTACGCTGCCCTATCTCTCGTGCACTACTAAATGGGGACTATACGCACGAACTCACGTGCATCACCAAGTGTGGTCTATACGCACGTTTCTCATATCAAGTCAGAGCCTGCCCGTTCTCAGGCCGTCGGCTAGGTAGATCCTCGATCGTCTCCATACGAGATCGACCCCAGATCCTCTGACTATCGTCATATCATGCCTTTTTACCCCACAAAAATCATTTTGGGCCTCTTACCCAATTTATCAAAATCATTTCGGGCCTCATACCCGTGTATTAAAATCGTTACGGGACTCTAACCCGTTTTTCATAAATCATTACGGGACTCTAGCCCGTTTCTCATAGAAAACATAGTTTTCATAAATCATTGCGGGACTCTAGCCCGTGTAAATATGGAAAGCATAGTTATAATAGCTATTTCTTGGGACTAATACCCGTACTGTGAAAATATAGCTTAAAAGCTGTCTCGGGACTTTAACCCGTATCATGAAAACATTGCTTTGGTAAAGCATTCTCAGGGCTCTTCCCCGTCATTTCATGAAATGAAACCATGTTTTCTTTTTCATATTGAAAAATCACATTTTCATAAACATGTGAAGTAAAATGTATCTCATGCATGTAGCAAACACGTTAAAAACTCGGGAAACGGTTTAGTTTCAGTTTCTAAGGCATTGCAGCATATTTCATAAAATCCCATTCAACTAACATACATCAAGTCATTGGTAAGGTAGGTGGAGCACTAACGCTACTCTAAATTATATCCCTTACCTCTTAGCGACTGATGTAGAGCACTTTCCTCGATGCTCGAATTTACCTCGTAAAATGTGTCGATAGACCGAGCTGCTGCAAAACAAGTTCAACTTATCACATATGGCTTAAATTCATTTCAACATATCCAAATATGTGATTATATCGAAGCTTTAGCCAAAAGTTGACTTTTATCGATTTTACTCTTTTTGCTCGGTTTTATCGGTATAAATCTCGTTTTAATCGTATTCAACTCAATAAATATTTTCTCATCTTTATTATTGTCAATTTCGCTAATTGGGCAAATTTCTCTCTTATTGGGCCAAATTGCACCTTAATGGGTCTTAATTCGTTTTAAGCCTGTTTCCACTTATTAATTCTTTCATCAAGGCCTATTGGGCTCACTGGGCCCATTAGTACTTATTGAGCCTTTTTCTAGACTCTTTGAATAGCCGTATATCATTTACGACAATTTAATTAAAAATCTTGATTTAATCCACTAAATGCGCAATTTAATTCGTAACTCGTAAAATAAACATTTAATGCGCAATAATTACATAGATTGTCGTAAATGAGCTTTACTTACCCGAGATTTTGCGATAGTGCATAATTCGAAGTTCGATCGGGCTCACGTACGTGATTTATTGTCGAACTGCACAATTTATATATTTAATTTCGGGTGAATTTTCGACCAAATATAATTTAAATAAATTTTTCGAAAATTAAATCGGTCACTTTTGACCTCTTACCGACTTACTCGAAGTCCGGTGTATCCCCAAAAATTTTTCCTTTTTTCTTTTTCTCTTTTCCTTCCCTTTTCTCCTTTTTCCCTCTCTTTCTTGGTTGAACCGGTTCGGTCCGGTTCAGACCGGTTCAGACCGGTCCGGTTCAGTCTGGTTCAGTTCCGGTTCAACTTCTCCCTCGCCGTTCGGGGCTCTTCCGGCCGGTTCTCCGCCGACTTCCACCTCCAGCTTGTTCGCGGGGTAGTCCGATGCATGGATCTGGGGTCGGCTTCGCCAAAGCTCGTCGGAAAGTGGTCGGTCCGGCCTCTTCTCTCCTCCGGCGGCGCCACCAAATTTTTCCCGTGCCGTTCGGCGGCGTTTCAGGCCGATCTGCACCTGGATCAGCGTGGCAGAGGCCCCTCTGGCCAGTGGTGGTTCGCTCCTCCCCTCATCGGCCGCCGATCTCTCTCTCTCCTCTCTTTTCTCTCTTTCTCTCTCGGTCTCTTTCTCCCTCTCGGTTGCCCGCGTTTGTCAGCTCCCATGTCGCCGGTGGGGCGTGCTGCATCGCCCGGCCTCCCTCGGTGCCGCGCCTGGGCCGCCGGTGTCGTCGGTGAGGTCGTCGGCTTTCGTTTTGGTTTTGGCAGAATCGCGATTTCGCGATTCTGCTTTTTCCTTTCCTTTTTTTTCTTCTTATTTTTTTATTATATAATTTATTATATTTTATTTTAATCAAATAAATTATAATAAAATACCCAAAATATCTCTAAAATTATATTTTATTTTATTAATTAATTAATTAATTTAATTTCTTTAATTTGTTTTAACTTTTTCGGTGTATTTTTCGCATATTTTCGGGATAATGTCCCAACAAAAATTATGAAATTCGTAATATATTCGTATTTTGACCAATTGGACTCGGAATCCAATAATTTCTTCTTTATTGATCAAGATTTCCTAAATCCATATTTATAACGAAATTTTCTCGTTCACTTTATACCGAATTTCAAGTCTTTTAACCGTTTTACCCTTCTACACGTTCGGGACTAATTTAGACCGATTTTTCTTCTCGGACTCACTATCTTTTCTCATTTAAATTTCGTATCTTTCGTCCAATGATTTAAATCCCTTTAATTTAAATTATGGTCGCAAATAATGAACATAGTGGGAAAAATCCGGGTTTCACAGACTGTATTTAATGTGAAATACAGTAGGAAAAGTGTAATTAACTTGATAAATGGTTATATGCAGCTCCAGAGAATATTGGAGGAGCAAATTGGACTGCTGAAACGAGCAGCGCAGAGAAAGTGAAATTTCTCGAGTGATTGCAGGTAAGGGACTTTTGTGAGTAGTTAGAGATACCTACACGTATTTTCATCTGCTTTTACATTCACTTAAAAACTCTGAGGGTCAGAGAAAGTGAATAATAATTATTGCGATCTGATAGTGGCAAATTACGATTTTGCCCCAAGTTAGTCAAAAAGTCAACTTTTGTAAAAAGTTGTAAAAAACATGGAAACCATCATTTTGAGTGTTTAACTGCTGTTTAGCAGGAGAATAAATAGATGGGCTAAAGATTTTAATGTTGATGTGAAATAAGCACACTTTATAGTGTTGATTTTGATAATTTGTAAATCATCCCTTTTTAAAGAGTCATCTATCATATTATGTGAGAATGAATCGTACTGGAGCACAGCTCGCACTGGATTTCATATATTTTCCACATACATTAGTGCTGGATTATGATTCGCACTCGATTTCCATGACATGCATGATAGAGTATTGGAGTTGTTACTCGTACTCAGTTTTAGATGATATATGCATGAGAGAGTGCTGGAGCGATTAGCTCGTACTCGAATTTTACATGAGATACATGACAGAGTGCTGAAGCGTTGCTCGTACTCGATTCTTCATGATTTATACAGGACATAGTGGAGCTATTACTCGTACTTGATTTGATGATATTGTGCATAGCATGGCACTGGAGCTATTGCTCGTACTTGATTTAATACATGAACTATGCATTGACCTAGTTGCTAGAGGTTTACTAGCACTAGAGTTGAGTTTGTGATGTGAAACAATGTTTGAGCGGAGTGTCGACTGTGAGTCGCACTCAAAGGTGCGCACTGTATGTGATATATGATACATGTTACAAACCTATGCCCGCATCCTTGTGTGACTGAGTGTCACATTATGTGAGAGGATAGCCGCATGAGGGTATTAGAGATGTGGTATGATATTCCATGGTTTGAGGGCTAAGACCTATGGCATGCATCCCGACTGTGACGTAGGGTCCACGGGTGTACTTTGTACCATGCATGTGGCATGAGAGTACATTATACCGTGTGTTGTTGTGGAGTTGAGGAGGATATAGCTGACGGTTGTGATGGACTGACCCCCTTCCCGTTGCAGCAATGATGCCCTGCACACCGAGATCTGTGTTGCTTGGGATCACATGTCGGATATGATCATAGTCTAGGATACTATTTGCATTTCACCATAGAGTCTCACATGATATATCACATTGATTGACTGATTTAAATTGCGGATAGACCTGAGGGATGGGTCGGACTCCGATTTTGTGATGTGAATGATTTAAATGCCATATTTATTGTGATTTAAATATACATGGCATGATTTACATAAACGCATGATTTATATAAAGATGCATTGTTTTGCACTACATGCCTACATTTGAGAAAGAAAGCATGATTTCTATACATGAGATTTAATCTGTATAAGTATACATATATATATATATATATTTAAAGACATGCTTTTAAAGTGAGTAAAGGAAATAATGTTTTCAAGGCATAGCATTATTTTAAGTAGATAGTATAGTAATCTACTTGCTTGCCTGATTTCCTTACTGAGCGCGTTGTATGCTCACCTCCCTTTCTTTACATCTCTCTACAGAGCATCAGCAGTAGAGCGAGAGTTATCGAGGGATAGTGTTCCTGAGTCCACCGCTATTTCCTATCGACCGTCAGGTATACAGATTTAGTACGGTTATATATCTAAACATAGAAACAGTACAGTGATGTATACGATATATATTATGGGGAATGTATTTGTATTAGATTTTGTATAATCTTACATATATTATAAAGGAAGTTAAAGTCAAAAGATATTGACATGTATGTATGAAAATGGATAATGTGGTAAGCGAGGATTCTGACATCGAATCACAGCCCAACCATTGAAGAGAGGAAAGGTAAGTTAAAAATGCGAAAAAAATTTGTAATGATTTTGGTTAAGTCATGGATTGAGAACGGTCCTGACAGAATGGTATCAGAGTAGAGGTTGGTCTGATGTGAGTCGGTGTTAGAAAATAGGAAAGTGTACATCCCCATAGTATTGTGCTGTGTTTAGATATAACTGTTTGGACAAATTCATTATTATGAATGCAGGAACTTTGCCTATATGGTAATTACGCGTAGTGGTAGAGTTACAAGAGGTAGGGCTCGAGGCCGGGGAGATAGACCCGAGGGACGAGCTGCTGCCGAACCATTACCTACGCCTAAGACTCCAGGTGCTACTGAGGCACCCGAGTGTGCTGAGACGCGCTTTAGGAGATTATAGCTTAGTCTTGAGATGATTGTCGAGATGTTGGCACAGACAATGCCAGGTAGGCAAGGACAGGAGGCAGGAGTTGCGACAGAAGATGCAGTTGCCCCTGACAGTCCTACACAGACGACTCATGCACCGAGGACAGTAGATACTCCAACACCCCCACCGATTTCGAGTTGTAGTGGATTAGGGTATGGATGTGATCTGTATCATTTACGAGAATTCCAGAAGTTTAGACCTCCATCTTTTAGTGGGGTCAAGGACCCTGTAGCTGCTGAGGAGTGGTTAGCAGAGATGGAGAAGCTATATGGATTCTTCGAGTGTACGACCTCGGAGATGGTCACATTTGCTGTGTTCCTACTGAAGGGAGCTGCAGAGCATTGGTGGAAGTCCACCCGACCTATATTGAGAGCCCGACACACAAACATTAGTTGGGAGATATTTCGGGAGGCCTTTAGGAGGCAGTTTGTTCCCGATACCGCACAGCGGAAACTATAGGCAAAGTCTTTGGGACTAAACTAGGGGAGTTTATCTGTGGACAAGTATGAGACTCGATTCCTATCCCTAGGGAGATATGACCCCGATACCATGTATAGGTAGGCCAGGAAGGTCCATAGGTTTATCGACGGGTTGAGACCGGTTCTGCGGTCCAGGTTGGTTCCATTAGACATAGCAACCTATGAGGAAGCAGTGCGCAGGGTGCAACTATGTGAGCAAGATTACGAGAGGAATGCTTCCGAGTTTGGAAAGTTTAGCTGTAGCCGAGATATACAGAAGAAGAGGTCGGCTAGAGATTTTGGTTACTAAGGAGGGAAGAAATTCTTTGGTAAGAGATCACGGGTGGAGGAGGCACGAGAGAGATATGTTAGACCTCCTGCTTATCCGACTATAGCCCCAGCAAAGGGCATTGTCATAGGAGGACAGAGACCTGTTGTTGATCAGTGCAGAAGATGCGATAAACAACATGGAAGTAGACCGTGTCTGCTGACTCCTATTGTATGTTTTCGATGTGGGAAACAAGGGCATATGGCTAAAGATTTCCCAGAGACAGTTATAGGAGCTGTTGGATAGGGGTTTTGTTCGACGGAGTGTTTCACCTTGGGGAGCACTGGTTTTGTTTGTGAGAAAGAAGGGTGGGAGCCTCCGATTGTGTATAGATTACCGATTGTTGAATAAGGCCACCATCAAGAATAGATATCCCCTTCCACGCATTGACGACTTGTTAGATCAGCTTCAGGGAGCACAGGTCTTTTCCAAGATTGACCTAAGGTCTGGGTATCATCAGCTGAAGGTTCGGAGTGGAGATGTACCCAAGACAGCATTTCATACCCGATATGGCCATTATGAGTTCTTGGTCACGCCATTCGGATTGACGAATGCTCCAACTGGTTTCATGGCTTTGATGAACTATATGTTCAAGCTATATTTGGACTAGTTTGTTATCGTCTTTGTCGATGACATATTGGTGTATTCGAGATCCAAGGAGGAGCATCTCAGGATCGTGTTGCAGACTCTACGAGAGCAAAAGTTATATGCTAAGCTCAGCAAGTGTGACTTTTAGTTGTCACAGATCTCGTTTTTGGGACATGTTGTATCGAGAGATGGTGTATCAGTTGATCCATCTAAGATAGAGGCTGTAGTTCAGTGGGAACAGCTGAGGATAGTCACTGAGATCAGGAGTTTTTTGGGTTTAGCTAGATACTATCGGAGATTCGTTGAGGGATTTTCGAAGTTGGCTACTCTGTTGACACGTTTTACTCGAAAAAGTGTACCGTTCGTATGGAACGAGGATTGTGAGAAGAGTTTTGAGGAGTTGAAGCGTCGATTGACCACCGCTCCGATTCTCACTATCCCTACCAGCTCAGGAGGATTTGTAGTGTATACCGATGCTTCGCATCAGGGATTGGGCTGTGCATTGATGCAGGATGGGAAGGTAGTTGCTTATGGATCTAGATAGATGAAGGATCATGAGAAGAACTATCCGACCCATGATTTGGAGCTAGCAACAGTAGTGTTTACGTTGAAGGTATGGCACCACTACTTGTATGGCGAGAAGTTCCAGATATTTACCGACCACAAGAGCCTCAAGTATCTGTTCTCACAGAAAGAGCTGAACATGAGACAGAGAAGATGGCTAGAGCTTCTGAAGGACTACGATTGTGAGATACTTTATCATCCAGGTAAGGCTAATGTTGTAGCTGATGCCTTGAGTAGGAAAAGCCTAGGGGTGGTATCATACATGATGGTTAGGGAACATGATTTGCTAGAGCAGTTTGCTAGCCTCAGTTTGGGAGTCATGCCTTCTGACATGGATTCAGGCTATATGATAGCTAGTCTACGCTTGGAGCCGGACCTGTTGGACAGGATCAGAGTGGCTCAGCAGACTGATCCATTTTGTATGGATGTGAGTAGTCAGATGCAGAAAGGCACTGTGACTGACTTTGAGTTAAGTTCTGATGGACTACTGAGGTTCAGAGGCAGATTGTGTGTTCCCGAGGATCCAGGACTCAGGAGATTGATATTGGCGGAAGCTCATTCGTTGAGGTATACGTTACATCCGGGGAGTAACAAGATGTATCAGAACCTCCGAAAGGTATACTGGTGGTCGGGTATGAAGAGAGATGTAGCAGACTTTGTGGCAAAGTGTCTCGTATGTCAGTAGGTGAAGGTAGAGCAGCAAAAACCTGCAGGGTTGTTGTAGCCTCTACCTATACCGACATGGAAATAGGAGCATATCACCATGGATTTCTTGATAGGTTTACCAAGAACCCGCAGGAATCACGATGCTATATGGGTGATCGTCGACAAATTGACAAAGTCAGCCCACTTCCTAGCTATGAGAGCGACCGATACTCTGAGTTCATTAGCAGAATTGTATGTACGCGAGGTAGTGAGGTTACACTGTGTACTAGTGAGCATAGTCTCTGATAGGGATTCCCGCTTCACTTCCCACTTTTGGGGACATTTTCAGGAAGCCATGGGAACCCAGCTAAGGATATGTTGAGAGCATGTGTGCCAGATTTTAGACGCTCTTGGGATGACCACTTGCCACTAGCCGAGTTCGCCTACAACAACAGTTATCATTCAAGTATCGGGATGGCACCGTATGAGGCTTTGTATGGCCGTAGATGTCGTTCCCCTATTAGATGGGAAGAAGTGGGTGACCATAAGATTTTCGCTCCTGACATGGTTACGCAAGCATCTGCGGACGTCCACTTGATAGTAGAGAGACTGAGGACAGCTCAGAGTAGACAGAAGAATTACGTTGACAGGAGACGTAGGCCACTAGAGTTTGCAGTTGGTGAATCCGTGTTTTTGAGAGTTTCTCCGTCCAAGGGCATAGCGAGATTTGGGAAGAGAGGGAAACTAAATCCTCGCTATATTGGACCCTTTGAGATACTTGATCGAGTGGGAGATAAGGCTTATAGGTTAGCATTGCCACCAGACTTATCAGGTGTCCATAACGTCTTCCACATATCGATACTTCGGAAGTACCACCCAGATCCGGCACATGTGATTAGTTACGAGCCTTTGGAGCTCCGAGAGGACTTGTCATATGTTAAGAGACCGATTCAGATATTGGATAGGAAGGAGAAGGTATTGAGATCGAAGACCATCGGGTTAGTGAAGAATCTCTGGCAGCATCATACTTCAGAGGAAGCTACTTGGGAGCTAGAGAGTCTGATGCGAGAGAAGTACCCTCACCTATTTGATGACTGACTTGGTTCTAATTTGGAGAACCAAATTTTTTGAGTGGGGGAGGATTGTTCGACCCGGATTTTATGTAGCTTGTACCTTATGATTCCTATGTGTATGAACACTCTGTTATTATAGTTGAATCATAAGAAGAGAATTTACTAGACATAAAGTGTTAGTGAAATGATTTAACACGCAAAAACTACATAAAGAGCCTAATGTGAACTATAAGTGTCACAAGCTAAACCGAGTAAATCTAAATCATTGTGACTGAAAAAAAGAACTTAAAATGAGAGAGCATAGAGAGCTCATGAAGGAAAGTCAGCTTGATTTAGTCCCGAACATAGAAAACGAGAGTAAAAGCTAAAAAGGGTAAAATGAACCTTTTTGGCGAGATAAGGTGTTTCTGGTGAAATTATCCATCGGGAACGGTTGAAACATAAAGACGAGAGTGTAAGACATAAGATATGAAACTTTCAAAATTTTAAGAAAAAGTCAACTTGGTCAATGGTTAAGGAAAAAGTCAACTATAGTTAAGAAAGTGGACTTTTACCATAGTTGACTAATCATGGTTAAAAGATTAACCTAAGTGTGGAGAAAAAATTGGAAAAAAATATTCTTGGCCAGAATACAAGATAATCATCCCCGAAAGTAAGGAAAATTTATTCGAAAGGATTCCAGATTAAATTTAATAGTTAAAAACGCAATGGGCCTAAGGTGAAAATTTTAAAGCCCATTAAGGTATACTAAACGTATATCGGAATTCTTAGGTCCTTTAGACCTAATTGTTGGACCAATTGATTGGCCAAATATTGAGACAATTAAAGGCCCGAGACATAGTAAAAATTTCAGCCCAAAAGCCCATTAAGAAAGCCCAAACCGAGAAGCCCAAATGGAAAGCCCATGAGATAAATATCTAACCATAGTTAAAGCTAACCATGACTCATAAGGTGACTCATTAGGTGATTCATGGCTAAGGCTTGGAGATTCAAGCTTAATGGCTGGAAAGTAAAGCTTAATGGCTAAGTAAGTGGCTTATAAATTTAGCCACACCATTGTCATCTTCATCACACCAAATTCGGCTAGAAGAAGAAACCATTGAAACATATTATCCAAGCTTTCTCTCACTAGAAATCACTAGGAATTAGGCATATTTGGAACTTGCATTCTTCATAGAAGTTGTTCCAAATTGAAAGGAGAGTGACATATGTTGGAATTGGCTATCAAGGAGCCATAGAGTACAAACCGAGAGCCTTCAAAGATTCGGGCAAAGGGTGAACACAACAATTGGTATATTTTCTAATTTTCAATTTCATATATGTTAATGTATGAATGATTTTAAGTATACTGATATATGTTTTAAGCATTGAAACATATTAAATCACTATGATGTTGGTTAGGCCGAGAGTGTGTGGTGAGACATTGATTTATGTCCATATGATTTTTAAGGCATAAAAGGATTAATGTACATGTGTTAATCATTATGGAGTAATTAGAATTAATCAATTTGATTAATTAATACATGTAATTAGTTGGAAATCAAGGTGTTTGATAAAATGCCTAAATGAACTATATGATTTTTAGGAATGCTGCCAACCAAGTGTTTGTGAAAATGCCTAAGTGAATTTGCTAAGAAATAGGCATGGATGGCATGCCATGGCATAACCGATGGCATGGGTAGCTCTCGGCCATGGCTTGTGGCCGAGAGGCCCAATGGGCCAAGCCCAAATTTTTTAGGGCCAATGTGATGTAATGGGTCTAGGACAAGCCCAATAAGAGTTGGTGGGCCCCACAAGCCTAATAGGCCTAACGAAAATGAATAGTAAAATGAAAATAGGCTTAAGGCATAGTTAGGCCCATTAAGGATTTTTAAAGCCCATTAAGGGAAATAGACTATATTTAATGTGAAATACAATAGGAAAAGTGTAATTAACCTGATAAATGGTTATATGCAGCTCCAGAGAGTATTGGAGGAGCAAATCGGACAGCTGAAACGAGCAGCGCAAAGAAAATGAAATTTCTCGAGTGATTGCAGGTAAGGGACTTTTGTGAGTAGTTAGAGATACCTGCACGTATTTTCATCTGCTTTTACATTCACTTCAAAACTCTGAGGGTCAGAGAAAGTGAATAATAATTATTACAACCCGATAGTGGCAAATTACGATTTTATGTCACGACCCAATACTACCAAAATCAGTATAAATTTTTCGCTTTTGAAAAATCTTTCTTACCACCTCGTGACATATTCCTCTAAACAGGTCGGGCTGTGAATCAATATCGAATACCATTCAAACCATTAAGAAATATCACACATAAACATACATATTGATATCATTAATCATATAATAGAGTGGTCGGTATGTTTATACATCAAATAATTCTATATTTACATCCCCAAATATTCTTTCATATACAATACTGTGCTGTAAGTATACTAATATAACATTCTGTACGTGGTGTATACTTGACAGTCGATGGGAAACAAAGATATCAGCTATGCCGTCTACTCTCTACACCCGCTATCTCTATGGTGGAAACACTAAAAGTGGGTGGAAAATGAAAGGGTGAGCTCTACATGCTCAGTAAGGCAATAATACAAACGGGTAGATAGCTATACTATCTACATGCTGATAAGAAAATCAGGATATATGTGAGCATGAGGTAAAAACAATGATATGCCATATATATAATATCATCTATTCTAAAACAGGAAATTGGCATATTAAAACATGGAATAATTCTCATGTGAAAACATCTCATGCTCAATGAAACACCACGTTTTAAAATACCCCATCTGGGTCAAAATACGATACACTCACAAATCAAAATCCATTTCAACAAAATTCTTTATTTTCAAATCTCCGATTTAAAATCACCCTTCTCACAGGGTTACAAATCAATGAAATTCTCATAAAATCCATCCATGGGAATAATCAAAACTCAATTGAAATCATAAGAAAATCGGGGCCTGACCCCTCCCTCGGGTCTACCCTGGTCTATCAAGACCAATAGTTATATCATGTGAGACATGTAAACGACTATATCGGTAATATCTAGGACTATGGCCATAACCTCGTGATCCCTGGCACAGGGATCCTAGTGTGCGGGGTATCACACCTGAAACGGGAGGTGGGTCATCCTACCCGCCAAAACAGCATAATATCAGGATTGCAAGGGCAAGACTTGCTGTCTCGTGGCTAATGCCACTCCACTCCAACAATCCCCACGGTACAGCGTACTCCGCGTGACATACACGGTACATCGTACTCCGTGAATCCAAGCTCAATCAGGGGTGCCTGTAATAGGTCTTATCCACCCATGTCAAGTATGTCTCAGTATGCACGTGTGAGCATATCATCTCACTGTGACACACAGTCAACAGGAGGCTCCAACACGGCTATATGCATGTCATATAAATTCCCGTGCGAGCGAAGCTCCAGCACGGCTCCATGCATATTCATGATATCTGAAAACCTCGTGCGAGCGAAACTCTAGCACGGTTTCATAGAAATCAATTAAAATCTGCGTACGAGCAGCGCTTCAGTACGACTTAAACTGATTATACATTCAATTCAAATCCACGTACGAGCATTGCTCCAGTACGGATAAGTATTAAAACTCAGTGAAAACCTCGTACGAGAAAAACTCTAGTATGGTAGTCATATAAAACAAATCTGTAAAATAGTGCGAGCAAGGCTCCAGCACTCTGAGTATGAGTTAAAATATAAAATCCAGTGCGAGCAGTGCTCAAGCATGGTTACAACTCATAGAACACTGATAGGTGGCTCAATATTATCAAAACATGTTAAATAAATATCAACTGGCACCTAACCTGTGCCTTTTCACTTAAAACATGTAAATAATAGCCAACCTATCCATAAATTGCTTGAATTAAAGCAATATCATCATGAAAACATTAAAACCATGAAATGCATGCAATTTCATAGCCTTACTACCCTTTTTGAAATTTTCCTAACTGGGGGCAAAATAGTCATTTTTCACTATTTCCATATTTTTCCGTAAAAATTATTATTCTGTTTTCGGGTAGCCAATTGAATTTAACGTAATGTAAATCCCTTCAAAATTACGTACAGCTACCTCTAAGTGTTCATAAAATTCCCTTACCTGGAATCACGCGTGAGCTTATCCCGACTCGACCGTACTAGGTTTCTCAGTCCAATTCGCTCGTCTACGGAGCTGCATATAACCACATATGGGTTCAGTTCAATATACAGATCAGTATTTCACTCTTACTGATCGAATCTAAAGCTCTGGGCCCGTTTTACTCTATTGGGCCCAATTGCACTTTAATGGGCCTCGAACCCCTTTTTAGCCCGTTTTCCACTTTTAAATCCCTTCTTCGGGTTTACTGGGCTCATTTGATTTATCAATAATCATCGGGCTTCGTTCCAAACTCAGTGGATAGCCCGGATACTGTTTACGATAATTACTTTGAAATTTCGAATAAAATTCCTTTTATGTAGAATTAATTCGTAATTTCCGTAAAATAATCGAAACTCTGCATTAAAGGACTCATATTATCGTAATTAAAATGTACTTACCCAATATGGTGCGAGGTACGAAAATCAGAGCTATATTGGCTCTCGTTCGGGCTCTGTAGTGACACTGCATAATTATGCAATTTCGGGTCATTTTCTAATAAAATAATATTAAATTGAATTCTCGGGATTTATCTGCAGGTCAATCCCGACTACTCGGTCACTTACCTGAATTTCAAGTCATCCCCGGGTACACTTTCTTCCCTTTTTTCCCTTTTTTTTCTTTTCTTTTTCTTTTTCTTTTTCTTTTTCTTTTTCTTTTCTCCCTTCTCGGCTACGATGCCGTTTTGGGCATTTCACCGTCGTCGGAGATTCCGGCCATCTCGTCGGCAGCCAGTGGCCTCAACAGAACTGTCTTGACCTGGGGATCATTTTACGGGGTCGAATCGGCGCTAAGACGCCGTCGTTCACCGAGATCGATGCGATTTCCCCTCGAAACTTTCGGTCGTCGATTCGCCGGGAATAGCTGCCGTCGGCGCGCGTCACCGGTACCTTCGGAATCGTCGGGATTCACTCTACCTTTTCCGACCTTCGCCTGGGCTCAACGGCCGTCGGTGGCTCGTCGGAGGGTTCGGCTGGTTTTCGTTTCGGGTCTTCTCTCTCCCGATTTCAGATTTTCGTTTTTCTGATTTTTCATTTTTTTTAATTGATTTATTTTTATTTTAATACATTAAAACATATTAAAATAATCCAAATATCCTAAAAAAATCTTAAAAAATATTATTACATTCATTTAATCAATAAATAAATTTATCAGTGTATTTTCGTCTTTCTCGGTATATTTTTCGATTCTTTTCGGGATAATTTTTTCGAATTAAAAATCCCGATTAATTCCAAATTAATTTCTGTAAATTTCAATAAATTAATATCTAGATCAATCGGCCTCGAATTTAATTATTTTCCTCGATATTGATCCAGATTCCACAAATTCCATATTTTTAACGAAAATTACTTATCGATTTCATACCGAATTTTGGTCTTTTGACCATTTTACCCTTGCACGTGTCCGGGACCAAATTGAGTCGACTTTCTTTCATCAATCCACAATCTTTTCCCTATTTTCAATTTTTCATTTTCAGTCAACTCGATTTAATTACTTTGACAACTTGTTGATTCTTTATTTTCTCGATTTATCCTTATTCGATTTTACGTACATTATTTCGTTTCATCCACGTTTATCAAATCTGAATTAACCATCTTATGAATCCATTAACATATAATAATGTCATAGCATATGGAAATCATAAGGAATATCATACAAAAATTGCGGATCTCACAATCTCCCCCACTAAAACAATTTGGTCCTCCAAATTAGAACCAAATTAATCGGTAAACAACTCCGGGTACTTCTCCTTTAACATGCTCTCTAGCTCCCAGGTAGCTTCCTTCGGAGTGTGATACTGCCACTGAACCTTCACCAGGGAGATCGTCTTGGATCGCAATACCTTCTCTTTCCTATCCAAAATCTGAACTGGTCTCTCAACATATGTCATACTGTCACTGAGCTCTAAGGGCTCGTAGTGAATCACGTGTGACGGATCTGGATGGTACTTTTGAAGCATAGAAACGTGGAAGACACTGTGTACACCTGCCAACTCTGGTGGCAATGCAAATCTATAGGCCTTATCTCCCACTCGCTCCAGAATCTCAAAGGGTCCAGTAAAACGAGGGCTCAGTTTACCTTTCTTACCGAACCTCATGATACCCTTGGAAGGAGAAACTCTCAAAAACACCGACTCACCCTCTGCAAACTCTAGTGGTCTGCGTCTCCAGTCAGCGTAACTCCTCTGTCGGCTTTGAGCTGTCCGCAATCTATCGCATATCAACATGACATCCTCTGTAGCCTGCTGTACCAAGTCAGGAGCAAACAACAGTCTGTCACCAATCTCTTCCCATCCAATAGGGGAACGGCATCTGCGACCATACAGTGCCTCATACAGTGCCATCCCGATACTCGAGTGATAACTGTTATTGTAGGCGAACTCGGCTAATGGCAAATGATCATCCCAGGAGCCTCCAAAATCCAGCACACACGCTCTCAACATATCCTCCAGAGTCTGTATAGTCCTCTTTGACTGACCATCTGTCTGAGGATAGAAAGCGGTGCTAAATCTCAACTGGGTCCCCAACGCTTCCTGAAAATGTTCCCAAAAATGGGAAGTGAAGCGGGCATCCCTATCAGAAATAACGCTAACTGGAACGCCATGTAGCATGACAATCTCTCGAACATAGAAGTTCGCCAACGTACTCAGAGCATCTGTAGCTCTCATAGCTAAGAAATGGGCGGAGTTCGTCAGTCTATCCACAATCACCTAGATGGCATCATGACCTCTGCAGGTCCTCGGTAATCCTATCACAAAATCCATGGTGACATGCTCCCACTTCCATGTCGGTATCGGTAGAGGCTGCAATAATCCTGCAGGCTTCTGATGCTCTACCTTTACCTGCTGATAGACGAGACATCTCGCAACATACTCTGCTATGTCTCTCTTCATCCCAGACCACCAATAAACTCTCCGGAGATTCTGATACATCTACTCCCCGGATGTACTGTATACCTCGCTGAGTGAGCCTCTGATAAAATCATCCTCCTGATCTCAGGATCCTCGGGAACACATATCCTACCATAGCACCTCAGTAAACCATCAGTACTCAATGCAAAATCGGTATCTGCACCTGCCTGTACCTGCCTCATCAACTGAATACATCCCTGATCACTCTGCTGAGCCTGTCGGATACGATCAATCAACTTCGGCTCCAATCTCAGGCTCGCAATGATCTCAACTCTATCAATCTCAGGGGGTACTATGTCCAAACTGAGGCTCGCGAACTGCTCTAACAAATCATGTTCCCAAACCATCATAAATGATACTAACTCTAGGTTCTTCCTGCTCAAAGCATCAGCAACTACATTAGCCTTTCCCGGGTGGTATAATATCTCGCAATCATAATCCTTCAGGAGCTCGAGCCATCTCTTCTGTCTCATGTTCAGCTCATTCTGCGAGAATAAATACTTCAGACTCTTATGGTCTGTAAAACTCTGAAACTGCTCACCATATAAGTAATGGCGCCATATCTTCAGTGCAAACACTATGGCCGCCAACTCCAAATTGTGGGTCGAATAGTTCCTCTCATGATCTTTCAGCTGTCTAGATCCATAGGCAACTACCCTCCCATCCTGCATCAGTACACAACCCAGTCCCTGATGCGATGCATCTGTATATACCAAGAAACCTCCTGAGCTGGTAGGTATGGTGAGAACTGGAGCAGTGGTCAATCGATGCTTCAGCTCCTGAAAACGCCTCTCACAGGCATCATCCCACATAAACTCAACATCCTTCCGTGTGAGACGTGTCAACGAAGCAGCTAATCTGGAGAAACCCTCTACACATCTCCTGTAGTATCCTGCCAAACCCAGAAAACTCCGAATCTCTGTGACTGTCTTGGGCCGCTCCCACTAAACAACTGCCTCTATCTTGGATGGGTCCATAGACACTCCATCCCTCGATACTACATGGCCCAGAAGAGAAATCTGCTCTAACCAGAAGTCACACTTACTGAGTTTGGCATACAACTGTCTCTCTCTGAGGGTCTGTAACAGTATCCTCAAGTGCTGCTCGTGGTCCTCCCTGGATCTAGAGTATACCAAAATATCATCGATAAACACAATCACAAACCGATCCAGGTATGGCTTGAACACATCATTCATCAAAGCCATGAATGCTGTGGGGGCATTAGTCAACCCGAATGGCATAACCAAAAACTCATAATGACCATAACGGGTCCTAAATGCTGTCTTGGGCACATCCTCTCTCCGTATCCTCAGCTGATGATACCCAGACCTCAGATCAATCTTAGAAAAGACTTGTGCTCCCCAAAGCTGATCCAACAGATCATCAATGCGTGGAAGGGGATACTTGTTCTTAATGGTAGCCTTGTTCAACAATCTGTAATCCATACACAATCGGAGGCTGCCATCCTTCTTCCTCACAAATAAGACCGGAGCTCCCCAAGGTGATACGCTCGGTCTCACAAACCCCTTCTCAAGCAAATCCTGTAATTGCTTCCTCAGCTCCTCCAACTCAATCGGAGCCATCCTATACGGTGGTCTCGAAATCGGTTCTGTACCAGGTACTAAATCTATCCCAAACTCCATCTCTCTGGCTGGAGGTAATCCTGGTAAATCATCTGGAAAGACGTCAGGAAACTCCCTAACCACTGGAATATCTCTCAAATTCGATCGTACCTGGTCCGTATCAACCATATATGCGATGAATCCTTCAAAACATAAATCATAAAATCAGCAAAAATTTATTGTTCCATTTAAAATAACACTGATTTCATTACTTTTCAGGGAAATTTTACAACACATCTTTCGGGGGTATTAAACGTTAATGTCTTAGAAAAACAATCTAACACAACTCGATTGGTAGCCAACCAATCCATTCCTAGTATGACATCGAAGTCCCTTATATACATCACAATAAGGTTGGCTGATATTTCTTTCTCCCCGACTTTCAACTTACAGTCCCTGACTACATACTCTACTAACTGACTTGTGTTTATGGGGGTAAGTATTAACAATTTACTACTCAGAGGAATAGACTTTACATACCTAGACAATTTACATGCAAATGAAGGCGATACGAATGAATGCGTGGCACCATGATCAATCAAAACATATGCTTCTAAATCAAAGATTAGGATGGTACCTTTCACCACATCAGACGATTGATCTGCCGTATCCTGGTCCAAAGCATGAACTCGCCCTGTACCCATCACTTGCTTCCCTTTCTCTTCTGTAGTAGCTCTCATCCTCTGAGCAGGAACCTGAATTAGAGCTCTCTCCGGCTCCTTACCCTTCTGTGGGGCAGTGTCTAGTCTCTCTGGGTAATGTCTCATCACATACCCTGGCCTCCCACATCGATAACATACAACAGTAGTAGCTATAGGCACTGGACAAGGTCTGGTACCATGATATCTGCCACATCGCCTACATCGATCAGTAGTAGGGCGTGGTCCTCCAATGACAATGCCTCTAGTTGGTGGTAAAGCCGGATGAACAGGGGGTCTATCTGTCCTCTCCTGAACCTTCTCAATCTTTGGCCTCTTATCAGAGAGCCGTACACCTCTCTTGAAAAATTTATCTCTCCCAGGTCTCTTTCGGTCTCTGTCTCGACTCCTACTAAACTTTCCAGTCTCGGAGATGTTTCGCTCATAATCCTGCTCACACAGCTGAGCTCTATGTACTACCTCCTCATAAGTCGAAACATCAAAGGAGCTAACCGAGATCTGATGGCTGGTCTCAGTCCATCTATAAACTTCTAGACCTTCCGATCCTCACTGCCCATTGTCTCCAAATCATATCTCCCCAAAGAGATGAATCGAGTCTCATACTCGTCAATAGACTGGTTCCCCTGAACCAAACTCAAAAACTCCATCCTCAACTTCCGCTGTGCAGTAGCGGGAACATACTGCCTCCTAAAGGCATCCAAAAATATCTCCCATGTGACCTCAGCATGTCGATCTCTCAATATCGGCTCGGAAGATCTCCACCAGTGCTCTGCCGCTCCTTGAAATACAAATACGGCAAAAGCAACCCTCTCAGTAGTAGTGCACCTGAAAAGCCTATATAGCTTCTCCATCTGATACACCCAATCCTCAACTACTACTGGGTCCTTCCTCCCATGGAAGACTGGAGGTCTAAACTTTTGAAAATGTCTAAATCTATCCAGGTCACACTCATATCCAACATCCTGAGTTGGCTGGGGTCTCACTGCCTCTGCAGCCTGAGCCTGAACCTCGGGTAACTCTACGGCCTGTGCCGGTATCTCGGGATTAGGTGCTACCTGTCCCGCCGGATCTCGCCTATCTCTAGCCCCGAGCGCTGCCTACTGCGCTACAATCTCAGCCAGGCTCTCAATACTCCACTCAAGTCTAGCGAAGCATGTCTCAGTCTCATCTGGTCTCACAGCAGTACCCTCGGGTACCTGACCAGTCTGTAACCATCACCACGGCTTCTAGGCCTGCCCCTACGGCCTCTAGCACGTGTACTAGCCCTACTACCACTACGGGTGACCGGCATAATGTAAATCCTGTATTCCAAATTCATTTGTTAATTTAATTCCCATCTAGTATACACTTTGACATCTCATACAATACAATATTAAGGGGGATGTAATTTTCCTTAATGACCACTATCGACTCTTATCCGACCAACTCTAACTCATAATTGCTTACTTATCGATACTGATTCACGTCTAGCCAACCTCTGCTCTGATACCACTTTATCTGTCACGACCCAATACTACCAAAATCAGTACAAATTTTTCGCTTTTGAAAAATCTTTCTTACCTCCTCGTGACATATTCCTCTAAACAGGTCGGGCTATGAATCAATATCGATATACCATTCAAACCATTAAGAAATATCACACGTAAACATACATACTGATATCATTAATCATATAATAGAGTGGTCGGTATGTTTATACATCAAATAATTCTATATTTACATCCCCAAATATTCTTTTATATACAATATTGTGCTGTAAGTATACTAATACAACATTCTGTACGTGGTGTATACCTGACAGTCGATGGGAAACAAAGATATCAGCTATGCCGTCTACTCTCTACACCCGTTATCTCTATGGTGGAAACACTGAAAGTGGGTGGAAAATGAAAGGGTGAGCTCCACATGCTCAGTAAGGCAATAATACAAACGGGTAGATAGCTATACTATCTACATGCTGATAAGAAAATTAGGATATATGTGAGCATGAGGTAAAAACAATGATATGTCATATATATAATATCATCTGTTCTAAAACAGGAAATCGGCATATTAAAACATGGAATAATTCTCATGTGAAAACATCTCATGCTCAATGAAACAACACGTTTTAAATACCCCATCTGGGTCAAAATACAATACACTCACAAATCAAAATCCATTTCAACAAAATTCTTTATTTTCAAATCTCCGATATAAAATCACCCTTCTCACAGGGTTACAAATCAATGAAATTCTCATAAAATCCCTCCATGGGAATAATCAAAACTCAATTAAAATCATAAGAAAATTGGGGCCTGACCCCTCCATCGGGTCTACCCTGGTCTCTCAAGACCAATAGTTATATCATGTGAGACATGTAAACGACTATATCAGTAATATCCAAGACTATGGCCATAACCTCGTGATCCCTGGCACACGGATCCTAGTGTGCGGGGTATCACACCTGAAACGGGAGGTGGGTCATCCTACCCGCCAGAACAGCATAATATCAGGATTGCGAGGGCAAGACTTGCTGTCTCGTGGCTAATGCCACTCCACTCCAACAATCCCCACGGTACAGCGTACTCCGCGTGACATACACGGTACATCATACTCCGTGAACCCAAGCTCAATCAGGGGTGCCTGTAATAGGTCTTATCCACCCATGTCAAGTATGTCTCAGTATGCACGTGTGAGCATATCATCTCACTGTGACACATAGTAAACAGGAGACTCCAACACGGCTATATGCATGTCATATAAATTCCTGTGCGAGCGAAGCTCCAGCACGGCTCCATGCATATTCATGATATCTGAAAATCTCGTGTGAGCGAAACTCTAGCACGGTTTCATAGAAATCAATTAAAATCTGCGTACGAGCAGCGCTCCAGTACGCCTTAAACTGATTATACATTCAATTCAAATCCACGTATGAGCATTGCTCCAGTACGGATAAGTATTAAAACTCAGTGAAAACCTCGTACGAGAAAAACTCTAGTACGGTAGTCATATAAAACAAATCTGTAAAATAGTGCGAGCAAGGCTCCAGCACTCTGAGTATGAGTTAAAATATAAAATCCAGTGCGAGCAGTGCTCAAGCACGGTTACAACTCATAGAACACTGATAGGTGGCTCAATATTATCAAAACATGTTAAATAAATATCAACTGGCACCTAACCTGTGCCTTTTCACTTAAAACATGTAAATAATAGCCAACATATCCATAAATTGCTTGAATTAAAGCAATATCATCATGAAAACATTAAAATCATGAAATTCATGCAATTTCATAGCCTTACTACCCTTTTTGAAATTTTCCTAACTAGGGGCAAAATAGTCATTTTTCACTATTTCCATATTTTTTCGTAAAAATTATTATTCTGTTTTTGGGTAGCCTATTGAATTTAACGTAATGTAAATCCCTTCAAAATTACGTACTGCTACCTCTAAGTGTTCATAAAATTCCCTTATCTGGAATCACGCGCGAGCTTATCCCAACACGACCGTACCAGGTTTCTCAGTCCAATTCGCTCGTCTACGGAGCTGCATATAACCACATATGGGTTCAGTTCAATATACAGATCAGTATTTCACTCTTACTGATCGAATCTAAAGCTCTGGGCCCGTTTTACTCTATTGGGCCCAATTGCACTTTAATGGGCCTCGAACCCCTTCTTCGGCCCGTTTTCCACTTTTAAATCTCTTCTTCGGGTTTACTGGGCTCATTTGATTTATCAATAATCATCGGGCTTCGTTCCAAACTCAGTGGATAGCCCGAATACTGTTTACGATAATTACTTTGAAATTTCGAATAAAATTCCTTTTATGCAGAATTAATTCGTAATTTCCGTAAAATAATCGAAACTCTGCATTAAAAGACTCATATTATCGTAATTAAAATGTACTTACCCAATATGGTGTGGGGTACGAAAATCGAAGCTAAATCGGCTCTCGTTCGGGCTCTGTAGTGACACTGCATAATTATGCAATTTTGGGTCATTTTCTAATAAAATAATATTAAATTGAATTCTCGAGATTTATCTGCAGGTCAATCCCGACTACTCGGTCACTTACCCAAATTTCAAGTCGTCCCCGGGTACACTTTTTTTCCCTTTTTTCCTCCTTTTTTTCTGTTCTTTTTCTTTTTCTTTTTCTTTTCTCCCTTCTCGGCTACGGTGCCGTTTTGGGCATTTCACCGTCATCGGAGATTCCGACCATCTCGTCGGCAGCCAGTGGCCTCAACAGAACCGTCTTGGCCTGAGGATCGTTTTGCGGGGTCGAATCGACGCTAAGACGCCGTCGTTCGCTTGGACCGACGCGATTTCCCCTCGAAACTTTCGGTCGTCGATTCGCCGGGAATAGCTGCCGTCAGCGCGCGTCACCGGTACCTTCGGAATCACTGGGATTCGCTCTACCTTTTTCGTCCTTCACCTGGGCTCAACGGCCGCTAGTGGCTCGTCGGAGGGTTCGGGTTTCACGGGTTCGGTTGGTTTTCGTTTCGGGTCTTCTCTCTCCCGATTTCAGATTTTCGTTTTTCTGATTTTCCGTTTTTTTAATTGATTTATTTTTATTTTAATACATTAAAATATATTAAAATAATCCAAATATCCCAAAAAAAATCTTAAAAAATATTATTAAATTCATTTAATCAATAAATGAATTTATCAGTGTATTTTCGTCTTTCTCGGTATATTTTTCGATTCTTTTCGGGATAATTTTTTCGAATTAAAAATCTCGATTAATTCCAAATTAATTTCCGTAAATTTCAATAAATTGATATCTAGATCAATCGGCCTCGAATTTAATTATTTTCCTCGATATTGATCCAGATTCCACAAATTCCATATTTTTAACGAAAATTACTTATCGATTTCATACCGAATTTTGGTCTTTTGACCATTTTACCCTTGCACGTGTCCGGGACCAAATTGAATCGACTTTCTTTCATCAATCCGTAATCTTTTCCCTATTTTCAATTTTTCATTTTCAGTCAACTCGATTTAATTCCTTAGACAACTTGTTGATTCTTTATTTTCTCGATTTATCCTTATTCGATTTTACGTACATTATTTCGTTTCATCCACATTTATCAAATCTGAATTAACCATCTTATGAATCCATTAACATATAATAATGTCATACCATATGGAAATCATAAGGAATATCATACAAAAATTGCGGATCTCACATTTTACCCCTAGTTAGTCAAAAAGTCAACTTTTGTAAAAAGTTGTAAAAAGCATGGAAACCATCATTTTGAGTGATTAACTGCTGTTTAGCAGGAGAATAAATAGATGGGCTAAAGATTTTAAGGTTGATGTGAAATAAGCACACTTTATAGTGCTGATTTTGATATTTTGTAAATCATCCCTTTTTAAAGAGTCATCTATCATATTATGTGAGAATGAATCGTGCTGGAGCACAGCTCGCACTGGATTTCATATATTTTCCACATACATTAGTGCTTGATTATGATTCGCACTCGATTTCCATGATATTCATGATAGAGTACTGGAGTTGTTACTCGTACTCAGTTTTATATGATATATGCATGAGAGAGTGCTGGAGCGATTAGCTCGTACTCAAATTTTACATGAGATACATGACAGAGTGCTGGAGCGCTGCTCGTACTCGATTCTTCATGATTTATACATGACATAGTACTGGAGCTATTGCTCGTACTTGATTTGATGATATTGTGCATAGCATGGTACTAGAGCTATTGCTCGTACTTGATTTAATACATGAACTATGCATTGACCTAGTTGCTAGAGGTTTACTCGCACTAGAGTTGAGTTTGTGATGTGAAACAGTGTTTGAGCGGAGTGTCGACTGTGAGTCGTACTCAAAGGCGCGCACTGTATGTGATATATAATACATGTTACAAAACCATGCCCGCATCCTTGTGTGGCTGAGTGTCACATTATGTGAGAGGATAGCCGCATGAGGGTATTAGAGATGTGGTATGATATTCCATGGTTTGAGGGTTAAGACCTATGGCAAGCACCCCGACTGTGACGTATGGTCCACGGGTGTACTTTGTACCATGCATATGGCATGGGAGTACATTATACCGTGTGTTGTTGTGGAGTTGATGAGGATATAGCTGACGGTTGTGATGGACTGACCCCCTCCCGTTGCAGCAGTGATGCCCCACACACCAAGATTTGTGTTGCTTGGGATTACATGTCGGATATGATCATAATTCAGGATACTATTTACATTTCACCACAGAGTCTCACATGATATATCACATTGATTGACTGATTTAAATTGCGGATAGACCTGAGGGATGGGTCGGACTCCGATTTTGTGATGTGAATGATTTAAATGCCATATTTATTGTGATTTAAATATACATGGCATGATTTACATAAAGGCATGATTTATATAAAGATGCATTGTTTTGCACTACATGCCTACATTTGAGAAAGAAAGCATGATTTCTGTACATGGGATGTAATCTGTACAAGTATACATATATATATATTTAAAGACATGTTTTTAAAGTGAGTGAAGGAAATAATGTTTTCAAGGCATAACATTATTTTAAGTAGATAGTGTAGATATCTACTTGCTTGCCTGATTTCCTTACTGAGCGCGTTGTATGCTCACCCCTCTTTCTTTACATCTCTCTACAGAGCATCAGCAGTAGAGCGAGAGTTATTGAGGGATAGTGTTCCTGAGTCCACCGCTATTTCCTATCGACTGCCAGGTATACAGATTTTGTACGGTTATATATATCTAAACATAGAAACAGCACAGTGATGTAGACGATATATATTATGGGGAATGTATTTGTATTAGATTTTGTATAATCTTACATATATTATAAAGGAAGTTAAAGTCAAAAGTTATTGACATGTATGTATGAAAATGGATAATGTGGTAAGCGAGGATTCTGACATCGAATCACAGCCCAACCATTGAAGAGAGGAAAGGTAAGTTAAAATTGCGAAAAAAATTTATAGTGATTTTGGTTAAGTCATGGATTGAGAACGGGTCCTAACATAACATAACTAGGAACTCATGTGCAATTATCAACAAAATTAACATCGAAACATACCTGGATCCATTGGAATTGATTGATTGGGGTTAGCAGTCTTTCACATCTAAACTTTTTTTTATGAACGAAAAACCTTACTCAATGATAGGATATAAGAATGAGAATAACGTTATTTAGAATATGGACCATAACATATTCATTCCTGTAGTATATTTTATTTTATTTTGGACCATAATTAAAATAAAATAAAAATATTGGGTCTCTGCACATACAAAGCTCATAATAATTGAGATGCTCTAAAATACAATAACTTTATATGATCTATTTTAAATGGACTAAACAAATTAGATAGCCTATAATGTACAATTAATTGATATATGTAGGCCCACTTAAAAAATTTCTCAACAATCTCCCACTTGAGCCACATATGTTACTTGATAATTGTACGTTTAAAAAATAATTTTATGAGCTCAATATTTGCTATCTTCATAGAGTAACATCTTTAAACAATCTAGTTTGTTAATTATATTAACATAGGATCAAAGCAATTTCGTTACATATATTTCGTAACTAGACCCATCAATAGTCACGATTATTTATATAATCAATAACATAGATCAATTATAAATCTCTAGTATGAAAATTACATGTAACATGATCCCTTAACATGCCTATTTCCAATTGGTCCTACTTTATAACTTAAAGAATTAAACAATATACTTTCAAAAACATTTATGCATAACTACAACTAAAAGAAATTAACTTTACTTCAAAGTTTTCAGTATAACAATTTTTAAGTTTGATCAAAAAAATATCTCAATAACAAAAGAACATAAAGAAACAAACTCCCACTATATAAGCATACCATCAGAATGAACCGCAATTATACAAGCTACGTGCTCATGAAACACCTTATGTGGTACACCCTTAGTAAGTGAATCTGCAATAATGGAGCTTGTATTTATATGTTCAATAGTTATCTAAAGACTCTGAATTCTTTCCTTAACAATAAGAAATTTAATGTCAATATGCTTTAACTTCATGAGCTTCTATTATTTTTAGAACATAACTCAACGGCTTTATTATCAAAATTTCATTCGTCTCTCAATACCATGGACAATGTATAGCCCAATGATAAAATTTTGCAACCATATTGCTTGGTTTGATGCCTCATACCAAGCTATAAATTCAACCTCTAAGGTGAAAGAAGCTATAACTAACTACGTTACTCCCTTCCATGAGACAACTCCTCTAGCTAACATGAAAATATAGCCAAAAGTGGACTTTATGCTATCAAGGCAACCGACAAAATTAGAGTCTAAATACTTAACAGTATCTAAATGATCTGACCTCTGATACGTGAGCATGTAACCTTTAGTTCTCTGTAAATACCTCATAACCCTCTTTACTGCTTTCCAGTGATCCATTCCAGGGTTACTTAAATATCTGCCAAGCATTCCAACTATGTATGCAATATCTGGATGCGTACAAACTTGAGCATAGATGAGACTCCCTACTGTTGAAACATAAGGAATCTTTTATATCTCTTTCTTTTTTATCTCATTTTTCTTAGGCATTGAAACAAACTGAATTTTTCTCCTTTAAGGATGGGTGTATCTCATGATGCACAATTCTTCATGCTAAATCTACTAAACACTTTATTGATATATGCCTTTTTGTGATAAGCAAAGTATACCATATGAACAATCTTGATAGATCTGTATACCCAACACGAAAAACGCATCCCCTAGATTGTTCATTTTAAAATTGCTTAACAAAATTCTCTTGGTTTTATGCAATAAGCCTATATCACTACTTGCTAGCAAAATATCATCGATGTACAACACCAAAAGAATAAACCTGCTCCTACTAATCTTGTGATAAATACATTGATCAACGATGTTGTCACGACTCGAATTACTTAAAAATCAGAGTAAATTTTTCGCTTCTTCATTTATTATTTAATTCTTACCTTTCTCTCATCGTGATCATCCTATAAACAGTTGGGCTATGATTCGGTGTTAGTCATCTCACACTATTATCAATTCCATTTCCATATTCACATTCACATATCAGAGTTTACTATCCTTTGACTTTGATTAATACATACTCAATGGTATTTATAACCCTACATTCCCGACATCATAACCGTTTACAGTACTGTGCATTACATATTTAGATACAAAACTATACAAATGTGTATACCTGTCTCTCGATGGGAAGCAGCGGATATCAAGCATGCAAGTCCTCAGTCGCTTACTAATTTCTATGAGTGCTTTGAAAAGATGGGAAAATAAAGGGGATGAGCAAACCACATGCTCAGTAAGGCAATTATGCAAGTAAGTAGATAGCTCCACTATCTACATGCTCATAATGCCATGCCCTTAAAATCCATTTCTTTTCATTAAAATCATCAAGCACAAAGTCATGCAAACATCAATGACTTAGTTTATCAAAACTATTTGTGCATATAGAAATCATGTAATTCATGCATCAAAGGCATTTTATGTGACATCATTAAATCATAATGAGCATAAAGTAAATCCAGATCATGCATTCTTTCATGTCATGTACAGCAAATCATAAATTTGAAATGAAAGCATGGAAAACATCGTCATGCTACTGCATTCAAATCATTTCATTAAAACACGGAATAAAATAACCCCATCCGAGTCAATTATCTCATAAGTAATTCTCAATTTCATAAAACAATTCATTAAACTTCTTTATAAAACTTTGGTTATAAAACCACCCTTCTTTCAAGGTCACATATCATAAAATCATAAAATCAAAAACTTGGGGGCCTGACCCCTCCCTCGAGTCTACCATGGTCTATCGACCAATAATTATATCATGTGAGACAAACAGGTGATTATATCAGTAACACCGAGGACTATGGCCATATCCTAGTGATCCCTGGCAACATGGTACCTAGTGTGCGGGGTATCACACCTGAAATGGGAGGTGGGTCGTCCTACCCGCCAGAACAGAATAACACTAGGATTGCGAGGGCAAGGCTTGCTGCCTCGTGGCTAATGCCACTCCACTCCAACAATCCCCATGGTACAGCGTACTCCGTGTGACATACACGGTACAATGTACTCCGTGAACCCAAGCTCAATCAGGGGTGCCTGCTATAGTTCTTATCTACTAAAATCATCTATGTCTCAGAATGCACGTGTGAGCATATCATCTCACTGTGACACACAGTCTACAGCAGGCTCCAACATGGCTATATACATGTAATATAAATCTCTGTAAGAGTGAAGCTCAAGCATGACTCCATGCATATTCATGATATCTGAAAATCTCGTGCGAGCGTAGCTCTAGCACGGTTTCATAGAAATCAATGAAATCTGCGTATGGGCAGCGCTCCAGTACGACTTAAAATAATTATAAATTTAAGTAAAATCCACGTACGAGCAATGCTCTAGTAAGAATATGTATAAAAACTCAGTGAAAATGTGGTACGAGAAAAACTCTAGTACGACATTCAAATGAATTATGAAAACCATATAAAACTTTGTGCGAGTAACACTCCAGCACAAATGAATGCTCAAGTAAATCAAATCTCGTGCGAGTTACACTCCAGCACGGCTTTATGCAATATCAAATCAAAACAGGATGCGAGCTGAGCTCTAGCATCTCTCATGCATGTCAAATCGTTAAAACTAGTGCGAGCAATCACTCCAGCACCATTTTATGCATACCACGACAAAACAAATCAAAACATGTCAAAACATGTCAAAACAGAGTGCGAGCTAGGCTCCAGCAGCTCTCATTTCACACTAATAAAAATCAGTGCGAGCACCATGCTCTAGGACATTTCATGCATATGATGTCACACAAGTCGGTACGAGCAACCGCTCAAGCACATTTATGCACATTCACAAACGCAGATATAGTACGAACTACGTGTCGGCACTATCTGTTTCCATATAAACTTGATAGTTGGCTGTTTTCCAAGGAAATTTCCATTTAAATATAAATAACACTTATGTAGTGTTATCATGTGAAATTCATGCAATTACTAGCAAATCTATCGCTTTGCTTTGATTAAAACCAATAAAATTTCTTAATCATAAAATTCCTTAAATCATGCATTTCATGCATGTCATGCTTTCACCATCCTTAGGTGAACTTCCCTCAATAGGGGTAAAATAGTCTTTTCACCTATTTCGATCCTTAAAATCATTTAAACCACTTTTAGGATCATTATACAATAACAGTGTATACATACAAAATCAGTGTATATAAAAACTATTAAAATACACGTAGCTACCTCTAGCTACTCACACAATTCCCTTACCTCATTTTCTGTACAGTCTGACCTTTCCCACTGATGACTCGTCACGCAGTCCGATTTGCTTCCAATCACATCTCCGAAACTGCGGATACACATTCACTAGGTCAAATACAATACAATTTAATTGTATTTCATATTTTCTGGGCATAATTTAAATCATTGGGCCCGTTTACCCATATTGGGCCTGATTGTACCATAATGGGCCTTAATCGGCCTTAAGCCCGTTTACCACACTTTATCGAGGCCTATTGGGCTCATTGGGCCCATCAGTATTTATTTAGCCTCGTTCTAAATTCTTGGATATCTCAATTTAGTATTTACGACAATTTGTTCAAATTTCCAAAATTTAATTCATTTATGTGGAAATTAAATCTGAAATTTATGCGATGAATATCAATCACGCATAACGATGCAAATTGTCGTAAATAAGGGTCACTTACCCGTGATTCCATGATAGTACGTAAATTAAGGCTGTCTCGAGGTCTCGTTCTACGTCAATTGTTGAGCTACACAATTTAATATTTTTTCGGGTAAATTTCCAGTCAGATATTAATCAAATTAAATATTCTGAAATTTAAATCGGTCAATTCGACCGCCTACTGACTTACCCGTAGCTCGATTGCATCACTGGAATTTTCCCCAAATTTTTCTCTTTTTCTTTTTCCCTTTTTCTTCCTTTTTCCTTTTCTTTTTGGCTGAACCGGTCCAGTCCGGTTCAACCCAGTTCAGACCACCGGTTCGGTTCGGTCGGTTCAGTCCGGTTCGGCCGGTTCAGTCACCATTTTGTCGTTCCAACGTCGTACGGTCGGTTCCCGGCGTGACTCCATTGCCCTTCGGCTCGGCTGCACCTGGGCTTCCTAAATCGGGTCACGTTGTCCCTCGAATCGACGTCGACGGCCGCCGATCGAGGCTTCTCTTCCCCGGGTTCCTCCTTCGTTTTTGGTGTTTTTCGACGACTTCCACGGCGCGTCTTTACCGGTGATGGTTCACCCGAGGTCGGGCTACCTTCGCCGACCCTCGCCGGCCCCTCGGTCCCGCCGGTGGTGGCTCGTCCGACAATCTCTTCCTCGGCGGCTTCGTTTCGCCTTTTTGGGTTCTACGGGTTTCTCTCTCCCCGAGTTTTTCAATCCAATTTCAGTTTTTTATTTTAATTTTTTTTAACTTTATTTATTTATTTATAATTAAATTTTATTATTATTTTATTCATTAAAATAATAATAAAATTCCCAAAAATGTTTAAAAAAATTTTATTAAATTCATTTAATCTGTAAATAAATTTATCAGTCCGATTTTACCTTTTCAGTATATTTTTCAATTATTTTCGGGATCCTTTTTTTGATACTAAAATTTCGATTTATTTTAATAAATTAATATCTTGATCAATTTAACCAGAAATTTAATTATTTCTTCGTTATTGATCAAGATTTCTCAATCCCATATTTTTAATTAAATTTTCTTGTCCCGATTAATATCGAATTTTGATCTTTTGACCGTTTTACCCTTACACGTGTTCGGGAATACCATTTCAATCCTTTTGCATTTTTAAATGCACTCGAAAATTTCTATTCATTCCCTTTTGCTCTTATAATAAAATCGGGTCTTACAATCTCCCCCACTTAAGAAATTTGGTCCTCCAAATTAGAACCAAGTCAAATGGGTCCATAAATAACTCCAAGTACGTCTATCTTATCATATACTGTCATACTCAAGTGACTTTCTCTGGAGTCTAATACTACCAACACACTTTAACTAGGGAGATCGTTTTAAACCTCAACACTTTCTCCTTCCGTCTAATACCCGAATCAATTTTATACGTTATACTTTCACTGAGCTAAACTTTTGGAGCTCATATCCGATTACATATGCTGGGTCCAGATAGTACTTCCGAAGCATCATAAGGTAGGACACATTGTGGATGCCTGTTTATTCAAGTGGTAACGCCAACCTACATGTCTTATCTCCCACTTGTCCAATATCCCTATCTGAATCTTGTTATGTCCTTAAGACAAGTAACTGCCAACAATAATGATTCACCCTCGGTGAATTTCCAATGATTTCTTGTCTCTTGTCAGCATAGCCTTTCTGTCCATTCTGAGGTGTTCTTAATCTCTCACAAATCAACTGAACATCCTCAGAGGTTTGTCTTACCAATTTGGAAACAATTCTCTATCTGTCACCCACTTCTTATTCAAGTTGGGAAAACAATTCCCTACAGCCATACCATGTCTCATATAAAGTCATCCCGATACTCAAGTGACAACTGTCATCATTGGCGAATTCAATTAGTAACAACTGATCATCCCAGGAGCTTATCAAATCACTTGCATACGCTCTCATCACATCTTCCAGAACCTGTACAGTCCTCTCTGACTGACCATCTGTCTGAGGATGGAAGCTGTGCTAACACTCAATCGGGTTCCCATCGCTTCCTGAAAAAAATTCCCCGAAGTGGGAAGTGAAGCTGAAATCCCTATCTGATATCATGCTCACTGAAACGCTACATAATGTTCCACAATTTTCCATACACATAAATCCGCCTACACACTCAGAGTATCTGGGGATTTCCATAGTCAGAAGGTGGGTAAACTTAATCAATCCATCGACTATCACCCAGATAGCCTCGTGATTCATCCAGGTCCTTTGTAACCCATCACAAAATTCATGGTAACTTGTTCCCATTTCCGTGTCAATATAAGTAGAGGCTGCAATAACTCTGCAGACTTCTAGTACTCTACCTTACTCTACTGACATACGAGACACCTTGCTACAACTCTACAATATCACTTTTCATATCTAACCACCAATACCCTTTTCAGAGATTCCCATATATTTATTACTTCTCAGATGCACTGTATATCACGAAGAGTGAGCTCCTGACAATATCACTATATCATCAACTGTGGTCCTGGGAGCACTTATACTGTCTCTGAATCTCTGTAAGTCATCATCACTCATTGTGAACTCTGTCACATATACCCTTCCGAATCTGACCCACACTATCGACACCATGCCGATCATCACACTAAGCCTGGCAAATCCGATCACACAAATCCGGTTCTAACCTCAGGCTAGCTGTCACACAATCACCGTCATCATCAGAAGGGATCACATCACTACTGAGGCTCACAACTGCTCTAGCAGCTCATGCTCCATGACCATCATATGTGATACCATCCCGAGGCTCTTTCTGCTCAAGGCATCAGCCTTTCCTGGGTGGTATAAGTTCACAATCATAATCCTTAGAAACTCTAACCCTCTTGGTTATCTCATATTCTACTCGTTCTGTGAAAACAGATACTCGAGGTTTTTATGATCAGTACATACCCAAAATTTCTTACCATTTAAGTGGTGGCACCATACTTTCAGTGTAAACGCTACGGCTGCCAACTCTAAATCATGGGTCGGATAGTTTCTCTCATGGACCTTGAACTATTTGGATCCATAAGCGACTATCTTCCCATTTTACATCAATATACAGCACAATCCTTATTTTGAGGTATCCATACATACTGAAACCTCTTGAACTGTTGGTTATGGTGAGAATACTTACGGTGGTCAGTTCATACCTCAATATACCAAAATTTACCGAAGCTATATTCATACTTATCATCCCACTCGTATGAAATCTTTTTTTCCAAATGAGACGTATCAACTGAGCAGCCCATCTTAAGAAACTCTCAACAACTCGTCTGTAAGACAGTTTCCTATTGCTACTCATGCTCTTTCTTGGACTTCGAATACATCGAAATATCATCGTTAAAGATGACAACCAATCGGTCCAGGTAAGGTTTAAATACCTCATCGTAGTTGAGTTCCACTCAATATTTCAATCACCCATATCCTTGACCTATGTACGCATAAACGTATAACGCCATTTCGAAATCGCTTTCGTTCAAGATACTAACCCATGTCATTTCCTTTTTTTTATATTAATGGCTTTTTATAAAATTTTAATTTTTAAATCTTCATAATTAATCAAATCCTATATTTCATTATTGTACCATTACAGGTACCTAAATTTTAAATGTATATATTACGACTGTCGATTTCAATTTATAGGTTATGTGTGCGCTTCTAAACGCTGTCAAATCTTCAGGCGGGGAAGTATTTTGAAATACCTTTATTAACCCTCAGACTTGACCATAATTACTTTACATAACGAAGATATCCTTACCTTGCATACGCCTCTTATTCCAATATGTCTTGTATTCAGGATTTATCACATGTCAAAGCTTATCTCCTTTCATATATCACTTATAACAACACTTTCATTACTTGTCAAACTTACAATGCACTTTCCAGTGATGTTTTCACCCCTATTTTCAACTTACAATCTCTATATCTATATTCAGTTAGTGAAAATCAGCTAACCATCATCATCTTGCCTAAGGGTACAGGCTTCACATCTTTCACTAGCTTATAAGCAACTGAAGGCGGTATGAATAAATGCGTGGCACCAGGATCAATTAAAATAATTACTTCATTATTTACAACCAGTGTGGTATCTTCCACCACATCAAATGAAACATCAATAGTGTCCTAGTCCAAGGCATACTCACCCTCGTCCAACATCTTATTTCCGTGGTAACTACCACATATTCTACACTGTTTACATTACTACAATGCTCACACTGCCCACACTGCTTTAGAGCAGGTTGGGGTCCTCCAATCACAATACCCCTCAAAATGTTGAAATTTTACACTAGGGCCTTACCAATCATCTTACCCCATGACTCATTAGCTCTAAGCCTTTACCAAACTACCTTTTCCCATTCTGACATCTCTGTCATTCTTTATTCTCTTTTTGTCTCAATTTTGGCCCTCACTACCTTTCTCAATCTCAGAGGCATGCAACTCATGATCTTATTCACACAACGGTAGTCTGTGCACTACCTCGGCATAGGTAATGATATCTAACGACCCAATTGGACTCTAGTTGACAATCTGAGCCCTTCCATGAACTTTTAGACATCTAGACTCTTACTGTTCATCGTGTCCGAGTCACATCTGCTCAGGAATATAAACTGAGTTTCATACTCGTTAATTAACCAGTTCCTCTGGGTCAGAGTAATGAATTTAATCTTTAGTTTCCTTTAAGCAATGTCTGGGATATTCTGTCACCGTAATACATCTAGAATTATTTTTCCAAGTCCATTCTAGATGTTTAACTCATAAGATGGGTCGAGCGAACATCCACCAATGCTCCGACTCGTCCTCAAATCTCATGCATACTCTGAGCAATTAGCTCTCAAAATATTCTCCATACTCCGTTCCAACCTCGCGAAGCGTGTCTCAATACTGTCCGATCTCTCAGTCAGACTCTGTCCGATCTCTCTGTCGGACTCTGTGGGGTATGCTCAATACCAGCCTCCACGTCAATCTCATCTCGAGTCTCTTGTGGCGACTCAATACGACTCTTAGGCCTACCTCTACGTCCTCGAGCTCGTGTACTCGCCTTTCTATCATAGCGGCTATCAGTTAATGAGTCTATTCTTGCATTTAAAAATCAAATTCTTAGCTACACTTCCATCTCGATATACACAATTGTATCTAAACAATGCACAATACATTAGGATGTAAACTTCCTTAACCACTAACACCGACTCATATCAGGCCAACTCAAGCTCTGATACCAAAACTGTCACGACTCGAATTACCTAAAAATCAGAGTAAATTTTTCGCTTCTTCATTTATTATTTAATTCTTACCTTTCTCTCATCGTGATCATCCTACAAACAGTTGGGCTATGATTCGGTGTTAGTCATCTCACACTATTACCAATTCCATTTCCATATTCACATTCACATATCAGAGTTTACTATCCTTTGACTTTGATTAATACATACTCAATGGTATTTATAACCCTACATCCCCGACATCATATCCGTTTACAGTACTGTGCATTACATATTTAGATACAAAACTATACAAATGTGTATACCTATCTCTCGATGGGAAGCAGCGGATATCAAGCATGCAAGTCCTCAGCCGCTTACTAATTTCTGTGAGTGCTCTGAAAAGATGGAAAAATAAGGGGGGTGAGCAAACCACACGCTCAGTAAGGCAATTATGCAAGTAAGTAGATAGCTCCACTATCTACATGCTCATAATGCCATGCCCTTAAAATCCATTTCTTTTCATTAAAATCATCAAGCACAAAGTCATGCAAACATCAATGACTTAGTTTATCAAAACTATTTGTGCATATAGAAATCATGTAATTCATGCATCAAAGGCATTTTATGTGACATCATTAAATCATAATGAGCATAAAGTAAATCCAGATCATGCATACTTTCATGTCATGTACGACAAATCATAAATTTGAAATGAAAGCTTGGAAAACATCGTCATGCTACTGCATTCAAATCATTTCATTAAAACGCGGAATAAAATAACCCCATCCGGGTTAATTATCTCATAAGTAATTCTCAACTTCATAAAATAATTCATTAAACTTCTTTATAAAACTTTGGTTATAAACCGACCCTTCTTTCAGGGTCACATATCATAAAATCATAAAATCATAAAATTGGGGGCCTGACCTCTCCCTCGGGTCTACCCTAGTCTATCGACCAATAATTATATCATGTGAGACAAACAGGTGATTATATCAGTAACATCGAGGACTTTGGCTATATCCTTGTGATCCTGGCAACACGATACCTAGTGTGCGGGGTATCACACCTGAAACGGGAGGTGAGTCATCCTACCCGCCAGAACAACATAACACCAGGATTACTAGGGCAAGGCTTGCTGTCTCGTGGCTAATGCCACTCCACTCCAACAATCCCCACGGTATAGCGTACTCCGCGTGACATACACGGTACAACGTACTCTGTGAACCTAAGCTCAATCAAGGGTGCCTGCAATAGATCTTATCTACCCAAATAATCTGTCTTAGAATGCACGTGTGAGCATATCATCTCATTGTGACACACAGTTTACAGGAGGCTCCAACACTGCTATATGCATGTAATATAAATCTCTGTGTGAGCGAAGCTCTAGCACGGCTCCATGCATATTCATGATATCTGAAAATCTCGTTCGAGCGAAGCTTTAGCACGGTTTCATAAAAATCAATGAAATCTACGTACGAGCAGCGCTCCAGTACGACTTAAAATAATTATAAATTCAAGTAAAATCCACGTACGAGCAATGCTCTAGTACGGATATGTATAAAAACTCAGTGAAAACCTCAAACGAGAAAAACTCCAGTACAACATTCAAATGAATTATGAAAACCATATAAAACTTTGTGCGAGTAATGCTCCAGCACAAATGAATGCTCAAGTAAATCAAATCTCGTGCGAGTTACACTCCAGCACGGCTTTATGCATAATTAAATCAAATCTCGTACGAGTTACACTCCAGCACGACTTTATGCAATATCAAATCAAAACAGGATGCGAGCTAAGCTCCAACATCTCTCATGCATGTCAACTCATTAAAACTAGTGCGAGCGATTGGTCCAGCACCATTTTATGCATGCCACGTCAAAACAAATCAAAACATGTCAAAACAGAGTGCGAGCTAGGCTCCAGCAGCTCTCATTTCACACTAATAAAAATTAGTGCGAGCACCATGCTCTAACACATTTCATGCATATGATGTCACACAAGTCGGTGCGAGCAACCGCTCAAGCACATTTATGTACATTCACAAGCGCATATATAGTGCGAACTACGTGTCGGCACTATCTGTTTCTATATAAACTTGATAGTTGGCCGTTTTCCAAAGAAATTTCCATTTAAATATAAATAACACTTACGTAGTGTTATCATGTGAAATTCATGCAATTACTGGCCAATCTATCGCTTTGCTTTGATTAAAACCAATAAAATTCCTTAATCATAAAATTCCTTAAATCATGCATTTCATGCATGTCATGCTTTCACCATCCTTAGGTGAACTTCCCTCAATAGGGGTAAAATAGTATTTTCACCTATTTCGATCCTTAAAATCATTTAAACCACTTTTAGGATCATTATACAATAACAGTGTATACATACAAAATCAGTGTATACAAAAACTATTAAAATACGCATAGCTACCTCTAGCTACTCACACAATTCCCTTACCTCATTTTCTGTACAGTCTGACCTTTCCCACTGATGACTCGTCACGCAGTCCGATTTGCTTCCAATCGCATCTCCAGAACTGCGAATACACATTCACCAGGTCAAATACAATACAATTTAATTGTATTTCATATTTTCTAGGCTTAATTTAAATCATTGGGCCCGTTTACTCATATTGGGCCCGATTATACCATAATGGGCCTTAATCGGCCTTAAGCCCGTTTACCACACTTTATCGAGGCCTATTGGGCTCATTAGGCCTATTAGTATTTATTTAGCCTCGTTCTAAATTCTCGGATATCTCAATTTTGTATTTACGACAATTTGTTCAAATTTCTAAAATTTAATTCATTTATGCGGAAATTAAATCCAAAATTTATGCGATAAATATCAATCATGCATAACGATGTAAATTTTTGTAAATAAGGGTCACTTACCCGTGATTCCATGATAGTACGTAAATCGAGGCTGTCTCGAGCTCTCGTTCTACGTCAATTGTAGATCTACACAATTTAATATTTTTTCGGATAAATTTCAAGTCGGATATTAATCAAATTAAATATTTTGAAATTTAAATCGGTCAATTCGACTGCTTACCGACTTACCCGTAGCTCGATTACATCACTGGAATTTTCTCTAATTTTTTCTCTTTTTCTTTTTCCCTTTTTCTTCCTTTTTCCTTTTCTTTTTGGCTGAACAGGTCCGGTCCGGTTCAACCCGGTTTGGTCCGGTTAGGTTCGACGTGTTCAGTCCGGTTCTGCCGGTTCAGTCACCATTTTGTCATTCCGACACCATTCGGCAGGGTTCTCGACGTGATTCCACCGCCGTTCGGCTCGACTGTACCTGGGCTTCCTAAATCGGGCCTCGTTGTCGCTCGAATCGGCGCCGATGGCCACCGATCTAGGCTTCTCTTTCGCGGGTTCCTCCTCCGTTTTTGGCATTTTTCGGTGACTTCCACGGTGCGTCTTTGTCGGTGATGGTTCACCGGAGGTCAGGCTACCTTCGTCGACCCTCGTCGGCCCCTCGGTCCCGCCGGTGGTGGCTCATCCGACGATTTTTTCCTCGGCGGCTTCGTTTCGCGTTTTTAGGTTCTACGGGTTTCTCTCTCCCCACGTTTTTCAATCCAATTTCAGTTTTTTTTCTATATTTTTTAATTTTATTTATTTATTTATAATTAAATTTTATTATTATTTTATTCACTAAAAAAATAATAAAATTCCCAAAAATGTCTAAAAAAATTCTATTAAATTCATTTAATCCGTAAATAAATTTATCAGTCTGATTTTACCTTTTCGGTATATTTTTCAATTATTTTTCGGGATCGTTTTTTTATACTAAAATTTTGATTTATTCCAATAAATTCATATCTTGATCAATTTAACCCGAAATTTAATTATTTCTTCGTTATTGATCAAGATTTCTCAATCCCATATTTTTAATTAAATTTTCTTGTCCCGATTAATATCGAATTTCGATCTTTTATCCGTTTTACCCTTGCACGTGTTCGTGAATACCATTTCAATCCTTTTGCATTTTTAAATACACTCAAAAATTTCTATTCATTCCCTTTTGCTCTTATGATAAAATCGGGTCTTACAGATGTTCTCTTTACAACCGAATTATGTAATCACTTGATCAAATTTTCGATACCATTGGGGGGATGCTTGCTTTAAACCATATGCATTTCTTTAATTTGCATACTAGATATTTCGATTCATTTGACACGAAATTTTCTGGCTGCATAATGTAAGTTGTTTCTTCAATGTCACCATTGAGAAACGCTCTCTTTACATCGATCTAATGTAACTCCGAATCATAATGAGCTAAAAGTGCCATAATGATTCTAAAAGAGTCTTTCGCTGAAAATGAGAGAAAGTCTTTTTGTAATCAATGACTTTCTTTTGAGTGAAACCTTTGGCAACTAGACATGTTTTATATCTTTCAACATTGCCTTTCGAATGTCGCTTGATTTTTAAAAATCCATTTACAACCAATTGTTTCGCTCCTTCAGGCAATTCGATAAGATCCCAAATGTCATTGTCTTCCATTGATTTCATCTCATCTTATATGACCTTTATCCATTTCTAAGAGTGAACACTTTGTTTGGCTTTGACTAAAAGAAGTTGGATCATCTTCCAGTCTTATCAAACTCACGTTCTTGGAGATACATGATATAATCATCCGAAATCGCATATCTCCTCTCCCTAGAGGACCTCTTTAATGACACTTCCAGTTGAGATTATTGTTACTCCTCTAATTGAGTAAGAGCATGCTTTTAAATATGAGCAAGAGATAACCCAAAAGTATCTTGATAATCTGAATTTGTATCTTAAACAATGTCAAACATAATTGCCTGATCATTTTTAATTGCAACTGTTGGAACTTTAACATGTTCTTTTTCAAAGACAAGGTTCCTAGGTTTAACACTCTCACCATATTCAACATCCTCAATGAATTTAGCATTTTTCATCTCGAAAAAAGGATCAATTTAAGGGATCATAAAATTTGAAACCTCTCAATCTTTCTGAGTATTCAACAAAGTAGCAGCTTACTATTATTGAGTCCAATTTCCTTTTATTAGGCTTGTATTGCCTAACCTCAGCTGGACAACCCTAGATTTGCAAGTGCCTAATAATATGCTTCTTTCATGTCCATAACTCATATGGGGTTTTGGCTATTGCTTTGCTTGGAACTCGATTAAGAATGTACACTACAGTTTTAAGGCTTCACCCTAAGGTGATTCTGGTAAAAAATAATAATTTATCATACTTCTCACTATATACTTTAGGGTCCAATTTCATCTCTCAGCTATACCATTTTGACTTGGAGTCCTTGGCATGGTGTATTGAGGAACGGTGTCATATTCTGCTAAATACCTTATAAAGAGTCCTAGACGCTGTTCACCTGAGCCATCATATCTACTATAATATTCACCATCATGGTTTGATTTAACAGCTTTAATTTTCCTACCAAATTGATTTTCAACTTTAACTTTATAGGTCTTGAAAACGTCCAAAGATTAAGATTTCTCATTAATTAAGTACAGATACCCATAACGAGAATAATTGTCGATGAAAGTAATACAATACTGTTGACCATCCCAAGAAGCCATAGGGAATGGACCACATATATCTGTATGAATAAATTCCAAGACGTTTGAACTCCTATTGGCACCAACTTTCTTGACATTTGTTTGTTTTGCCTTAATACACTCAATACAGACTTTGAAGTCTCAAAAATCAAAGCGATCAAGAATCGATTCTAATATAAGCCTCCATATTCTTTGTTCAAAAATATGCCCTAACGCTTTGTGCCATAACATGGAAGAATTCTCATTAATAAATTTTCCTTTTGCACCACAATTACTTACATGCTTGGATTCATTAATAAGGCATGAAGGTCCAATTTATTTAGATTATTAATTAAAGAACCGATACTAATAAGATTTGAAGACTGAAAAAGATAAAACTTTCCATTTCCAAATGGACAAGAATAACCCAATTTGTCTAAATTAGAAATAGAAATCAAACTCCATTTAAATGATGGTACATAAAAAATCTTATTCAAATCTAAATAACAATCAGATTCTAATTTTAACCTAAATAAGCCAATAACCTTAACAGGATTTTTCTCGTCATTTCCTATAAAGATGAATATTTGAACATTAGTTGGTTTTTGGCTCCTTAGATAGCCGTGCATTGTCACACTTATGTAAGTAGTTATACCTGTATCTAACCACCAAGTGTGATTTGGTAGTAAAGCCAAATTAACTTCAGAATAAACAAAGTTGAAAAGTTTACCTTTTTTTTTGGTAAGCTATTTTGTATACTTAGAACAATCATTCCTCATATGTCTACTTTTATGGCAAAAGAAACAGGTGATCACCTTATCCTATTTTTGCTACCCCTTAGGCTGTGAAGTTACAGTGATTGTAGTGTCTTTTCCCGTATTATTTATTTTCCTTTTTCTGTTGGCAGCATTGCTTTTGGAAGAAAATGTTAAGTGAAAACTTTCTATCTTTTCTTGTTTTAACCTTTTTTCCTCTTGCACACATTGGACAATGAGCTCATTAAGAGTCCATCTCTCTTTTTAAGTGTTATAACTTATCTTACAATGACTAACTTATGCAAGAAGATATATCAAGACTAGGTACCAGAGTATATCTTCAGACAACTCTAACTTTAGTGCCTTTAATCTTAAAAAAAGATTAGACATTTCCATAATATACTCCTTTATGTTTCCTTTATCATTATAACGCATTAAAATAAGCTTAGTCAAAATAATGCTCATTTCAACCTTTTCATTTGCAGCGAATATGTCTTCAATATGTTTTAGGGAACTCTTAGCATTTTCTTTCTCAAGCATTACGCCCTTGATGGCATCTAGAATTAAATGTTTCATGATCATCAGATTCATTCACTTTGAACGCTCTCATTTCTCATAAAGTACCCTTTCCGTAGCTAAACTGTTATTAGTGGGGGTGGGAAGTTGTTCAGATTTGATCGCATAGTTGAGATCCATACACCCAAGCACAATGGTAATATGCTTCTTTCATTTCTTGAAGTTAGTGCCGTTAAGAACAAAAATGTTATTCAAATTGGTCGATAAAGAAGAAGCATTCAATAAGCTCACAATTAATAAATAATAATTTTGGGCTATATAAGATACTAAGAACAATATTGATATTTAGTCTTTGGATAGAAATATCAATTTGTAAACGGTACTCTCAAACTTGATTAGTAAATATTAATAACTAAATCTTGCAAAAAATACGTCTTTCTTTGGACCAACATATTTGTGAAACCCAACCTTTTTTTGTTTAGCTGTTTATTTGGAAACTAAGAAGTGATTAAAATACTCGAAATAATATTGTGTAGGCTCGAAACAACCGAAACACTCGGGATAGTAGTCGAAGCTTGGGCACGAAAAGCGAGGTAAGATTTTAAATTCAAGTATTTTCAAAGAAAGCATGTAGAAGTATGTTTTGGTGTTTAGAAAGTCAAACTAAGGTATTGAAAGTGAAAAAGCTAGTAAAACTCGGGTTTACACTATACCGAGAAAGTGGGACTCGTAAGAGAAATAAATTTGGAATAAATTCTATAAATTAATAAAAATTATTTTGACCCATAGGAAATTAGTATAAGGTGAAATTGACTTGGTAAATGAAAATCAAGTGGAAGTACGGAGGTCATGATGGTCGAATTAATTTTTAAAGTAAACAGAAAACCTTAAGTCATTTTGATTGTTAATGATCAAATCGCACAAAATGAGCTCAATTGGGGAACTTTTCTTAAACAAGTGGGCCCTAAATTTTTATATGACATACTAAAGACCTTGTAGAACACATGAGAAGTGAATATTTGAGAAGAAATAAGCTGGAAATATTTTTCATGGATTTATGAAAACAGGGCAGTGGGCTGCCCTGGCCCAGAAAATTTACAAGACAAACAAGAAATCTTAATTTGAAGGGGTTCCTAAAGGCCTTTTAAGCGGATTTGTTTTAAGAAAGATAACTGAAAGTCCTTTCCGAAAAGTGCAAGATCACCCCAAACCGACTTGAAACCAAAGGGAACCACCCCTAACAAGTTGCCATAGGCGTCCTCTATAAAATCCACTTATGCAATTTTTTCGGCCACCTTTCAGCCACTTTCAGACTTCGATCAAAGGAGAAAATCTTCCACCTCAAATCCTCTATAACATATAAAAAAATTCAGCCCCAAACAAGCTCATTTGCTAGGTGAAAAACTAGAAAGAAAAACTTGGGCAGAATTTGCCTTGTTTCGGGTAAGAAGAAAACTTGGAATGTTTAGCTTCTTGATTCGTTTTTGAGCTGATTTTTCATGATTCTAAGCTATATACATGTTGATCTACAACTGAGGATCATTTTTTAGGAAGCAAAACGTGGTCAACCTTGGTCAAACCTAAGGTAAAATTGTTGGAAGATGATGAACTTGAGATATGTTGATGTTTGATGTTGTTGGATAATTTTTAGTTAAGTAGAAAGTTGAGAAATAATTTCTATGGATTCATCTAGGTTTGACCAGCATGTGTAGGTTAAGGAAATGATGGAATTTGGTAGTATTGGATGTTGTTAACTGTTAAATTTATACCGAAAAAGTTTGATTTATAGCCCAGTTCAGTAAAAAACCAAAAAGTGTAAGAATTGGCGAATTTGGTATGTTGACAAGTGTGAGTTAAAGACTTGAATAAGTGTTTAGGGTGTTGAGATAATTAATATGAAGTTAAAAAAACAAAAAAATGGCTAAATTATCTTAAATCGGCACCTTAATCGGTAAAATCGAGAAAGTAAGTAAAGTTGATAAAATAATCAAATTTGGTGAAATTCATGAGGATAGATGCATATTTAAGTATAATCAGATGAAATTGAACATCATTTGATGATTTCGTATTGTTTTGGGTAGCTCGGGATATCAGCACGTAAATCGAGGTAAAGTCGAGACCCGATGAATTGGTACCGCCCCAAGCTTTAAAAGGGTAAGGGATGTACATTAAAGTGGTATTAGTATTCTAGCTACCATGTTTTAATATATGAACATGTTTGAAGTATCTACGAATTCATAAAATGTACTTTCGATACCCGAAAGCATTATTCACCTTTAAACCGAAAAATCGAAAGAAAAGCCATATTTTCGAGCTCTTCGAGTATAATTTTTGGTATATGTAACATGTTTTGAAAATGTAGTTTGTAATATGAAAATGGAATTTTATGAATTAAGGTTTATGTATACGAAATGACATGAAACTTTAATTCCACAAGCTTATGGGCTAATAAGTCCGAAAAAGAGTTTAAAAGTTCTGTTTTGAGACTAAGGCCACATGTAGTCTATGATATCTCTCATGTATGGCCTGTGTGGAGTCTGGACCTTCGTGGTGCATGCCTTATACCACATTATGCACGCTCAGTCCCTTGTAGTGCATGTTTAAACGCGTCGGGCATGTGTGCCACTCGGTGCCTTATCTCCACCACTCTCTATATTGTTCGTTTAAGTTTTAGTGGCGTAGAGCTCTGTACGACCATGATCCAGTCTACAGTCCCCTTACCGTGACCATAGGTACTCTATCTATATGGACATGACCTTTGTTACTATATGTTTCTGCCTAGTCTCTATGAATTATTTACGTATAACATTCTGAAGAAAAGTGATAAGCTTTGTGATATGTAACCTTCCTCCTCTGTTTTACACATTAGCGCTCCACCCGTAGCAGCGTTAACAATGGTCCTATTTTGGCTTGTAAGTCCGTTGTAGAAGGTCTGGACTTGCATCCACAAAGGTAGACCATGATGAGGGCACTTCCTAAGAAGCTCCTTCTATCATTCCCATGCTTCATAAAGAGATTCCGAATCAAATTGGGCAAAGGAAGATATGTCACTACGGAGTTTGGCCATTTTAGAGGGAGGGAAAAACTTAGCTAAAAATTAATGGGCTAACTCGTCCCATGTAGAAATGGATCCTGGAGGCTAGGAGGTTAACCTGTGTCACGCCTTATCCCTAAGTGAGAAGGGGAATAATCTAAGCCTAAGCGCATCATCAGATAATCCATTGTGCTTGAAGGTGTTGCACAGGTCTAGGAATTGCCCGAGGTGAGCATGTGGGTCGTCATGAGGGAGCCCATTGAACTGTAGCGAAGTCTGGATCATTTGGAGGATTGAAGGCTTGATTTCGAAATTGTTCTCTTGGATAGCTGGTGGCCTAATGCCGGTATAATACCCTCCAATCGTCCGCACTGCATAATCTCCAACGGTCCTAATTCCTCTATTTTCTGCCATCGTGTTTTGCTACGAAGCTAATAATTTCCTAGAATCCTTTCGAATTTTCCTAAGGGTTCTTTCAATTTCAGGATCTAAAGGAAAGCAATCATAACTCCTGGCTCTACGCATGCAAACATCACAAAGTCCTCAGAAATTTTTTTAAAAATTTTTTTAAGAGAAAATTAACTAATCTAGATTAAAGCTTTAAATATTTACAACCTAAATATTTACAAGCTAGAATTACACCTAAGCATAATTTCATCGATATTAATTACTGGCTAATTAAGACTTCCCCGACAACGGCGCCAAAAACTTGATACGAGCTATGCCCACTATGAGTGACCTAGACGTTCTATCCACAAGTGCATGGGTTGTACAAGTAAGAATGGGATTTGAGTCACGAATTATCGTCCCACAGAGAGGTTGATCAGCCTAATTAACTACTGGTTAATCTTACCCTAAGTATATCCTAGAAAATTATGAAGTCTTAGTGGGTGATCTACAAATCTAGAATTAAAAATACTGAAAACAATAAAAATTATAAACTGATGAAAATAAAATAGAGCAAAAATTACTTACAAAACTCCGAGCAATTAAAAACAACAACCTACAAAAGATAATTAAACAGTTAAAAATTCATTAACACAATTAAAATAAAGTGCAAACATGAAAATAAAGAAATAAAATTAATTAAACTAAAATTAAACAATCCTAGAAATAAAATATGCATGTAATTAAACTATTTAACAAAAATTGCTAATTAAAGTAACCTAAAATCTAATAAAATAAAAATCTACTAACGTAAAGAATTTCTTAAACCTAATTCTTACTAAATACTAACAATAAAACATAATCTAAATAAAGCATGAAAATATTTTTGGATTAAATTTAAAATGTAGACTAAATTAAAAATGCATGAAATAATTCTACTCTATATGCTATATATGAATACTACCTAATTAAAGCCTTAAACCCTATTATGTAACGTTAACTATTAACAAACTGAGAAAATATACTAACATGCAAACTAATTAAAGACTTCTACTTTAACCTAAGCTAACTAAAAATATCAAAAGGAATAATAACAACCTTAAAAATAAATAAAATAAATGCTTGAAAATTTAAATTGGGACTTTTCCAAATTTGCCAAACATGGCCTTAATCTGTCACAACCCAAATTACCTAAAAATCAGAGTAAATTTTTTTCTTTTTCATTTATTATTTAATTCTTACCTTTCTCTCATCATGGCCATCTTACCAAACAGTTGGGCTATGATTCGGTGTTAGACACCTCTCACCTATTTACCATTCTATTTCCATAATCACATTCATATATCATGATTTACTATCCTTTAACTTTAACTAAATACATATACAATGGTATTACATCACCTTACATCCCCGACATCATATCCATTTACAGTACTATGCATTTACATATTTAGATACGAAACTATACAAACGTGTATACCTGACTCTCGATGGGAAGCAGCGGATACCAAGAATGCAAGTCCTCAATCGCTCACTAACTACTGCAAGTACTCTGAAAAGATGGGAAAATAAGGGGTGAGCAAACCACACGCTCAGTAAGGCAATTATGCAAGAAAGTAGATAGTTCCACTATCTACATGCTCATAATGCCATGCCCTTGAAATCCATTTCTTTTCATTAAAATCTCAAGCACAAAATCATGCATACATCAATAACATAGTTTATCAAAACTATTTGTGCATAAAGAAATCATGTAATTCATGCATCAAAGGCATTTTATGTGACATCATTAAATCATACTTAGCATGAGGTAGATCAAGATCATGCATCATTTCATGCCATGTGTAAAATAAATCATGAGAAACAATTCTTTTCATGAATTTATCATTAACGCATGGAAAACTTATCACGCTACTACATTTAAATCATTTCATTAAAGCTACAGTATAAAATAACATGAAGGGTTTAAGCTTCTCATAAATCAATCTCATTATAAAATTTTGTTATAAAAATTTCCCTTCATTTAGGGTCACATATCATAAAATCACAAAATCGGGGGCCTGACCCCTCCCTCGGGTCTACCCTGGTCTATCGAGACCACAAGTTATATCATGTGAGACATGTAGGTGACTATATCAGTAACATCAAAGACTATGGGCATAACCTAGTGATCATTGGCTACACGGTACCTAGTGTGCGGGGTATCACACCTGAAACGGAGGTGGGTCAATCCTGTCGCCAGAACAACATAACATCAGGATTGCGAGGGCAAGGCTTGCTGCCTCGTGGCTAATGCCACTCCACTGCAACTGTCACGACCCAAATTACCTAAAAATCAGAGTAAATTTTTCACTTTTTCATTTATTATTTAATTCTTATATTCTCTCGTCGTGACCATCCTACAAACAGTTGGGCTATGATTCGGTGTTAGTCACCTCACACTATTTACCATTCCATTTCCATAATCACATATCAGAGTTTACTATCCTTTTGACTTTAAATAAATACATACACAATGGTATTTATAACTCTACATCCCCGACATCAATGTTCGTTTACAGTACTGTGCATTACATATTTAGATACAAAATCGTACAAATGCACCTGACTCTCAATGGGAAGCAACGGATACCAAGCATGCAAGTCCTCAGCCGCTCAATAACTATTGCAAGTGCTCTGAAAAGATGAGAAAATAAGGGGGTGAGCAAATCACAATCTCAGTAAGGCAATTATGCAAGTAAGTAGATAGCTCCACTATCTACATGCTCATAATGTCATGCCCTTAAAATCCATTTCTTTTCATTAAAATCATCAAGCACAAAGTCATGCAAACATCAATAACTTAGTTTATCAAAACTATTTGTGCATATAGAAATCATGCTACTTATGCATCAAAGCATTTTATGTGACATCATTAAATCATAATAAGCATGAATTTAATCAAGATCATGCAGTCTTTCATGTCATGTAAGACAAATCATGGATTTCAAATGAAAGCATGGAAAACATCATCATGCTACTACATTTAAATCAATTCATTAAAACTGCAGTATAAACTACCCTTCCGGGTCAATCATCTCATAAAACAATTTATTTAAAATTCATTATAAAACTTTGGTTATAAAACCACCCTTCTTTCAGGGTCACATATCAGAAGATCATAAAATCATCAAATCATAAAATCAGGGGCCTGACCCCTCCTTCGAGTCTACCCTAGTCTATCAGACCACAAGTTATATCATGTGAGACAATCAGCTGATTATATCAGTAACATAGAGAACTATGGCCATATATTAGTGATCCCTGGCAACACGGTACCTAGTGTGCGGGGTATCACACCTGAAACGGGAGGTGGGTCGTCCTACCCGCCAGAACAGCATAACACTAGGATTGCGAGGGCAAGGCTTGCTACCTCGTGGCTAATGCCACTACACTCCAACAATCCCCACAGTACAGCGTACTCCGCGTGATATACATGGTACAACGTACTCCGTGAACCCAAGCTCAATCAGGGGTGCCTATAATAGGTTTTATCCACCCATATCATCTCTGTCTCAGTATGCACGTGTGAGCATATCATCTCACTGTGACACACAGTCTACAGGAGGCTCCAACACGGCTATATGCATGTAATATAAATCCCTGTGCGAGCGAAGCTCTAGCACGGCTCCATGCATATTCATGATATGAGAAAACCTCGTGCGAGCGAAGCTCTAGCACGGTTTCATAAAAATCAGTAAAATCTGCGTATGAGCAGCGCTCCAGTACGACTTAAATTGATTATAAATTCAAGTAAAATCCACGTACGAGCAATGCTCTAGTACGGATATATATAAAAACTCAGTGAAAACCTCGTATGAGAAAAACTCCAGTACGGCTTTAAAATGAATTATAAAATCATATAAAACTTTGTGCGAGCAATGCTCCAGCACAAATAAATGCTCAAGTAAATCAAATCTCGTACGAGTTACACTCCAGCACGACTTTATGCATAATTAAATCAAATCTCATGCGAGTTACACTCCATCACGGCTTTTATGCAATAACATATCAAAACAGGATGCGAGCTAAGCTCCAGCATCTCTCATGCATGTCAAATCATTAAAACTAGTGCGAGCAATTGCTCCAGCACCATTTTATGCATACCATGTCAAAACAAATCAAAACATGTCAAAACATGTCAAAACAGAGTGCGAGCTAGGCTCCAGCAGCTCTCATGCATATCAAATCATAAAATCAGTGCGAGCAACCGCTCTAGCACATTTTATGCATATGATGTCACATAAATTGGTGCGAGCAACCGCTCAAGCACATTTATGCACATTCACAAACGCGGATATAGTGCAAACTACTTGTCGGCACTATCTGTTTCCATATAAACTTGATAGTTGGCCTATTTTTCAAGGAAATTTCATTTAAATACCAATAACACTTACGTAGTGTTATTTTGGGAAACTTATGCAATTATTGGCCAAACTACCGTTTTGCTTTGATTAAAACCAAAAAATCCTTAAACCATAGATTTCCTTAAATCATGCATTTCATGTATGTCATGCTTTCACCATCCTTAGGTGAACTTCCCTTAATAGGGGAAAAATAGTCTTTTCACCTATTTCGATCCTCAAAATCATTTAAACCACTTTTAGGATCATTATACATAATCAAGGTATACATACATATTCAGTGTACAAAAAAACTATTAAAATACGCGTAGCTACCTCTAGCTACTCACACAATTCCCTTACTTCATTTTTCTGTACAGTCTGACCTTTCCACTGATGACTCGTCACGCAGTCCGATTTGCTCCCGATCCAATCTCCGGAACTGCGGATACATATTCATCAGGTCAATTACAATACAATTAATTGTATTTCATATTTTATGGGCTTAATTTAAATCATTGGGCCCGATTGCACCTTAATCGGCCTTAAGCCCGTTTTCCCACTTACTGTTCACATCATCGAGGCCTATTGGGCTCATTGGGCCCATCAGTATTTATTTAGCCTCGCTCTAAATTCTCGGATATCTCAATTTAGTATTTACGACAATTTATTCAAATTTCCAAAATTTAATTCATTTATGCGGAATTTAAATCCGTAATTTATCTACACGTATAACGATAAAAAATTGTCGTAAATAAGGGTTACTTACCCGTGATTCCATGATAGTATGTAAATCGAGGCTGTCTCGAGCTCTCGGTTGATGCCAATTGTCAAGCTATACAATTAAATATATTTTCAGGTAAACTTTCAGTCGATTATTCATCAAATTAAATATTTTAAAAATTAAATCAGTCAATTCGACCGCTTACCGACTTACCCGTAGCTCGATTGCATCACTGGAATTTTCCCCAATTTTTTTCTCTTTTTCTTTTTTTTCTTTTTCTTCTTTTTTCTTTTCTTTTTGGCTGAACAGGTCCGGTCCGGTTCAGCATAACGTCACTGCGCTGAATCGGCCGTACCGGTTCAGGCCTCTTTTTGTCCTTCTGGCGCCATCCGACCGGTTCTCGGTGCCTTACCACCGCTGTTCGACGCGTCTCTGGTCGAGGGACGTTTGGTTGGCCTCGATCGGAGCCAAGCGCCGTCGGTGGCAGTAAGATTTTCCCTTTTTCTCCGCGGCAATTCTCCCATGATTCGCCGGATCTCGACGTCGGTGGGGCGCGTCCCAGTGGCTGGGAGGTCGCACGGTGCCGGGCTTCCTTTCCCAGTGGGCATCGGGCCTTCTCGGTCGACGGTGGTGGCCGTCTGGCGAGTTTCTCTTCCTCGGGTTCGGTTTCCATTTTCTCTTCAGTTTCTTTGCTGTTTCACGATTCAGATTATCAAATTTCATTTTTTTTACATTTTATTTATTTATTTATTTTTAATATTATTTTATTCATTAAAATAATATTAAAATCCATAAATATCTTAAAAAAATTATATTTTATTCATTTAATCCGTAAATGAATTTCTCATTCCGATTTTACCTTTTCGGTATATTTTTCGATTATTTTTAGGATTATTTTTCGATACAAAAATTTCGGTTTATTCCAATAAATTCATATCTTGATCAATTTAATCCGAAATTTAATTATTTCTTCGTTATTGATCAAGATTTCTCAAATCCCTATTTTTAATTAAATTTTCTTGTCGAAATTATACCGGGTTTCGATCTTTTAACCGTTTTACCCTTGCACATTTTCGAGAATCCCATTTCAATCCTTTTGCATTTTTAAATGCACTCAAAATTTTTATTTATTCCCTTTTGCTCTTACAATAAAACCGGGTCTTACAATCTCCCCCACTTAAGAAATTTTGTCCTCCAAATTAGAACCAAGTCAAATGAGTCCATAAACAACTCCGGGTACATCTTTCGTATCATATACTATCATCCTCAAGTGACTTTCTCCGGAGTGTAATACTACCATCATACTTAACTAGGGAGATCATCTTAAACCTCAAAACTTTCTCTTCCCGTCTTATATCCGAATCGATTCTCTAATCATACGTTATACTTTCATTGAGCTAAGCTGTTGAAGCTCATATTCGATCACATATATCGGGTCCGGATAATATTTCTGAAGCATCATAAGATGGGACACATTGTGGATGCCTGCTTATTCAAGTGGTAACACCAACCTACAGGCCTTATCTCCCACTTTGTCCAATCTCTTTCCGAATCTCGTTACGTCCTCATGCTCTTAGGACAAGTAACTACCAACAATAATGATTCACCCTCGGTGAATTCCAATGGTTTTTGTCTCTTGTCAGCATAGTTTTTTTTTCTACTCTGAGGTGTTCTTAATCTTTCACAATTTAACTGAACATCCTCAGAGGTTTATCTTACCAATTCGGGAACAATTCTCTATTTGTCACCCACTTCTTCTTATCCAAGTCAGGGAACAATCCCTACGGCCATGCAATGCCTCATATAAAATATCATCTTGATACTCAAGTGACAACTGTAATTATTGGCGAATTTGATTAGTAACAACTGATCATCCCAAGAGCTCATAAAATCAATGGCACACGCTCTCATCCCAGGTCTTATCCACTCATATAATCTCTGTCTCAGTATGCATGTGTGAGCATATCATCTCACTGTGACACACAGTCTACAGGAGGCTCCAACACGGCTATATGCATGTAATATAAATCCCTGAGCGAGCGAAGCTCTAGCACGGCTCCATGCATATTCATGATATCAGAAAACCTCATGCGAACGAAGCTCTAGCACGGTTTCATAAAAATCAGTAAAATCTACGTACGAGCAGCGCTCCAGTACGACTTAAACTGATTATAAATTCAAGTAAAATCCACGTACGAGCAATGCTCTAGTACGGATACGTATGAAAACTCAGTGAAAAGCTTGTACGAGAAAAACTCCAGTACGGCTTTAAAATGAATTATAAAATCATATAAAACTTTGTGCGAGCAACGCTCCAGCACAAATAAATGCTCAAGTAAATCAAATCTCGTGCGAGTTACACTCCAGCACGGCTTTATGCATAATTAAATCAAATCTCGTGCGAGTTACAGTCTAGCACGGATTTTATGTAATAACATATCAAAACAGGATGCGAGCTATGCTCCAGCATCTCTCATGCATGTCAAATCATTAAAACTAGTGCGAGCCATCGCTCCAGCACCATTTTATGCATACCATGTCAAAACAAATCAAAACATGTCAAAACAGAGTGCGAGCTAGGCTCCAGCAGCTCTCATGCATATCAAATCATAAAATCAGTGCGAGCAACCGCTCTAGCACATTTTATGCATATGATGTCATATAAATCGGTGCGAGCAACCGCTCAAGCACATTTATGCACATTCACAAACGTGGATATAGTGCGAACTACGTGTTGGCACTATCTGTTTCCATATAAACTTGATAGTTGGCCTATTTTCCAAGGAAATTTCATTTAAATACCAATAACACTTACGTAGTGTTATTTTGGGAAACTTATGCAATTATTGGCCAAACTACCTTTTTGCTTTGATTAAAACCAATAAAATCCTTAAACCATAAATTTCCTTAAATCATGCATTTCATGCATGTCATGCTTTCATCATCCTTAGGTGAACTTCCCTTAATAGGGGTAAAATAGTCTTTTCACCTATTTCAATCCTCAAAATCATTTAAACTACTTTTAGGATCATTATACATAATCAAGGTATACATACATATTCAGTGTATAGAAAAACTATTAAAATACGCGTAGCTACCTCTAGCTACTCACACAATTCCCTTACTTCATTTTTCTGTACAGTCTGACCTTTCCACTGATGACTCGTCACGCAGTCCGATTTGCTCCCGATCCAATCTCTGAAACTGCGGATACATATTCATCAGGTCAATTACAATACAATTAATTGTATTTCATATTTTATGGGCTTAATTTAAATCATTGGGCTCGTTTACTCATATTGGGCCCGATTGCACCTTAATGGGCCTTAATCAGCCTTAAGCCCGTTTTCCCACTTACTATTCACATCATCGAGGCCTATTGGGCTCATTGGGCCCATCAGTATTTATTTAGCCTCGTTCTAAATTCTCCGATATCTCAATTTAGTATTTACGACAATTTATTCAAATTTCCAAAATTTAATTCATTTATGCGAAATTTAAGTCCGTTATTTATCTACACGCATAACGATGCAAAATTATCGTAAATAAAGGTTACTTACCCGTGATTCCATGATAATACGTAAATCGAGATTGTCTCGAGCTCTCGGTTGGTGCCAATTGTCGAGCTACACAATTAAATATATTTCCGGGTAAACTTTGAGTCGATTATTCAGCAAATTAAATATTCCAAAAATTAAATCGGTCAATTCGATCGCTTACCGACTTACCCGTAGCTCGATTGCATCATTGGAATTTTCTCCAATTTTTTTCTCTTTTTCTTTTTTTCCTTTTTCCTTTTTCTTCTTTTTTCTTTTCTTTTTGGCTGAACCGGTCCGGTCCGGTTCAGCATAACGTCACTGCGCTGAACCGACAGTACCGGTTCATGCCTCTTTTTGTCCTTCCGACGCCGTTCGGTCGGTTCCCGTTGCCTCACCACCGCCGTTCGACGCGTCTCTGGCCGAGGGACGTTCGGTTGGCCTTGATCGGAGCCAAGGACCGTCGGTGGCCGCCAGATTTTCCCTTTTTCTCCACGGCAATTCTCCTTTGATTCGTCGGATCTCGGCGCCGGTGGGGCGCGTCCCGGTGGCTGGGAGGTCGCACGGTGCCGAGCTTCCTTTCCCGGTGGGCATCGGGCCTTCTCGGTCGCCAGTGGTGGCCGTTCGGCGAGTTTCTCTTCCTCGGGTTCGGCTTCCATTTTCTCTTCAGTTTCTTTGCTGTTTCACGATTCAGATTATCAAATTTCATTTTTTTTACATTTTATTTATTTATTTATAATTTATTTTTAATATTATTTTATTCATTAAAATAATATTCAAATCCACAAATATCTTAAAAAATTATATTTTATTCATTTAATCCGTAAATGAATTTCTCAGTCCGATTTTACCTTTTCGGTATATTTTTTGATTATTTTCGGGATTATTTTTCGATACGAAAATTTTGGTTTAGTCCAATAAATTCGTATCTTGATCAATTTAATCTGAAAATTAATTATTTCTTCGTTATTGATCAAGATTTCTCAAATCCCTATTTTTAATTAAATTTTCTTATCGAAATTATACAGGGTTTCGATCTTTTGACCGTTTTACCCTTACACATTTTCGGGAATCCCATTTCAATCCTTTTGCATTTTTAAATGCACTCAAAATTTTTATTCATTCCCTTTTGCTCTTACGATAAAACCGGGTTTTACAGCAACAATCCCCACGGTACAGCGTACCCCATGTGGTATACACGAAACAACGAACTCCGTAAACCCAATCTCAGTCAAGGGGTGCCTGTAATAGGTCTTATCCACCCATACCAATTATGTCTCAGTATGCACGTCTGGGCATATCATCTCACTGTGACACACAGTCTACAAGAGACTCCAACACGGCTATATGCATGTCATATAAATCCCTGTACGAGCGAAGTTCTAGCACGGCTCCATGCATATTCATGATATCAAAAAATCTCGTGCGAGCAAAACTCTAGCATGGTTTCATAAAAATCAGTAAAATCTGTGTACGAGTTGTACTCCAGTACATCTTTAAAATGAGTTATAAATCCATATAAAACTTCGTACGAGAAAGCTCCAGCACGGTGTTATGCATCAATAAATCAAATCTCGTGCGAGTTACACTCCAACATGGCTTTATGCATAAATAAATCAAATCTCGTGCGAGTTACACTCCAGCATGGCTTTTATGCAATTATCATATCAAAATAGGATGCGAGCTAAGCTCCAGCACCTCTCATGCATGTCAAATCTTTAAAATTAGTGCGAACAATCGCTCCAGCACCTTTTTATGCATATCAAGTCAAAACAAGTCAAAACATGACAAAACAGAGTGCGAGCTAAGCTCCATCACCTCTCATGCATTTCATAATAGTAAAATCAGTGCGAGCAACCGCTCTAGCACATTTCATGCATATGATGTCACACATGTCGGTGCGAGCAACCGCTCAAGCACATTTTATGCACACTCACAAACTCAGATATAGTGCGAGCTATGCGCCAACACTATCGATTTCCATATAAACTTAATAGTTGGCCCATTTTCCAAATAATTTTCATTTAAATCTTAATAACACTTACGTAGTGTTATATTGTGAAATTTATGCAATTACTGGCCAATCTATCAATTTGCTTTGCTTAAAAACCAAGACAATTCCTTAAATCAGAAATTACTTAAATCATGCATTTCATGCATGTCATGCTTTCACCATCCTTAGGTGAATTTCCCTCAATAGGGGTAAAATAGCCTTTTCCTATTTCGAGTCCTCAAAATCATTAATTTATTTCTAGGACCTTTATACATATTCAGTGTATACATACATATTCAGTGTATACGAAAGCTATTAAAATATGCGTAGCTACCTCTAGCTACTTACACAATTCCCTTACCTCATTTTTCTTTACAGTCTGACCTTTACACTGATGTCTTGTCATGTAGTCTGATTTGCTCTCAATCAAATCTCTGGAACTGCGTATAAATTTAAATCATCAGGTCAAATTCAATACAATTAATTGTACTTCATATTTTCTGGGCTTAATTTAAATCATTGGGCCCGTTTACCCATTTGGGCCCGATTGCACCATATGGGCCTTAATCGACCTTAAGCCTGTTTTCCACTTACTATTCATATTATCGAGGCCTATTGGGCTCATTGGGCCCATCAGTATTTATTGAGCCTCATTCTAAATTCCTGAGTAGCTTAATGAATTATTTACGATAATATATCTGTAATTCAAGGATATAATTCATTTCATGCGGAATTTAAATTCGTAATTTATGCGGTAAATTTTTAACGTGCATAACGATTTAATATTGTCGTAAATAAGGGTTACTTACCCGAGATTCCATGATAGTATGTAAATCGAGGCTGACTCGAGTCCTCGTTTTACGTCAATTGTCGAGCTACACAATTAAATATTTTTTCGAGTAAACTTTCAGTCAAATATTAATGAAATTAAATATTTCAAAATTTAAATCGGTCAATTTTGACTGCTTACCGACTTACCCGTAGCTCGATTGCATCACTGGAATTTTTCCCCAATTTCTCCTCTTTTTCTTTTTCCTCTTTTCTCTTTCTTTTCCTTCTTTTCTGGTTGAACCGGTTCGATTCGGTTCAACCCGGTTCAAACCGATTTGGTTCAGCCGGTTCAGTCTGGTTCGATCGGTTCAGTGCTTCGTCGGCCAGTTCTTCACCGGTTTTCGTCACCAGCAGCTCCGTGGGGTCGTCCGGTGCATGGATCTGGGGTCGGTTTCGTCCAAGGAGGCCGAAAAGTGGCCGATCCTGCCCTTCTCCCTTCCAGCGTGGGTACCGTTTCTTTTCTCGCCATTTTTTGGCCCTAGCCACCATCCCACCGGTCGATTCAGCCGCTGATCGGCTGGTCTTCGCGTGGGCTTCCTTCGATTGGCGGTGGTCGGGCCTAGATCGGCGCTGGTCACTGGATTCCTCTTTTTCTCTCCTCTCGTCGGTTTCTCTCGGTTTCCTTCTGCCGATCGCCGTTCGCCGCTTCATTGGTGTGAGATCTGAGAATTTTAGACATATTTTAATTATGTAACATGAACTTGAAGTGTAATTTATCGAGCTGAGTGAAATGTATAAGTAATGAATGAGAAATAATCAAAGTAGTGAATTGTGGAAATTATATTTGGAGATTTATATGTTAAGTGTTTAACCAAAGTGTGAAACTATGAGGTCAGATCGATCTTGGAGAAGAGAGGATCGATCTGGTAAGTTAAAAATGACAAGGAATGAGGAATTTAAGTGAATAGATCGATCTCCAATGGAAGAGGATCGATCTCCTTATGATTCTGTATTGAAGAGATCGATCTCATGAGGAAGGAATCGATCTCAAAATGTTTCTGTTTGGGAGAAGATCGATCTCCTCAAGGAGCAAATCGATCTCCTGAAGCCATTAAGAGATCGATCCTACCCCACGACAGATCGATCTCTTAGGCATAAAATTACCCCAAATCGTCCCCAAATTCAAACGCAGATCGATCTCATTAAGAGCTAGATCGATCTCCTACCCTCTGTCTATAAAAGGACCCTTGTGTTTTCCTGTATTTCATCTTTTCTCTCTCTTCCAAACCTCTATTTCAGTCGAGCACTAGCTTTCTCTCTCTTCCAAATCGCCCATTTCCTTCCAAATCAAGAGTTGTGGTAAGAAGGAAATTGTTCCTCATCCAAAGGAGAACAACATACTTGGAAATCGAAAGACGAATCGAATCGAGGTGTGAGTTAAGCACTCCACAAGTTTGGGTAATCTCTAAACCTCGATCTTTGATTTTGAAGTAATCTTTGATGATTGTGAGCATGGGCATTGTGATGAAATAGTTGGAAAATGATTAGAAATAGATGAAATTATGATTTGGTTGGAATAGAGATGTTGTTATGCAATTTGTGGTAAATTGGAAATTTAGGCAATGAGGTAATTTTGGCATAGGTATTACGCATGAGAAATGTAGAAGGGTGAGATGTAGTGGATGAGATTACGAACGGTGATGAAATCGTGAGAATTGAGTTGATTGAGATATTAATGAGAATATGAGAAAATGTGTGCTTAATAATGCAATTGAGTTGGGTTATTGATGTTTTCAACATCGTTTGGACAGCTCAGGAGTTCCAATGTGGAATACGAGGCTAGTCTATGATACGGGGGAACGATTGCACTATATAAGGTGCAAAGAGGTAAGGGAAAACTAAACCATTTGTGTATGTGTTTTGATGAACTTTTTTTTGTATGAACCATGATTTGAGAATATAAGCATGTTTAGTGTTGTGTTGTGATAAGATTGCACACGATTTTTATAGCCGGTTGGAGCCCATTGTTTTACGAGTTTTATAAGCTAAGTGTGAAATTGCTTTATAAACCGTTGAGTTTGCGTGAAAAGTAACTTGGGCTCTATGTTAAGGCAATATTGAGATTTGAGAAAATGTGTGCATGTTTTGCCTGTTGGAACTCGATTTTAATATGTTTTGTGTTGAGTACACAAATTTTTTAAATGAGTTTTATAAGAGAAAACCATTATGAGTTCTACGTGAAGGCAAAACGTTTTATAAAATAATGGCTAATGTTTGAGACTTAGGCGTGTCATGTTGAATAAACATCGGGCCTTGCTTGATAGCATGTAAGACCGATATTGTGGGACGTCTGGGAACCGACCCAGGGACCACGAGCCTTGTTCTGGTAACATGTAAGTCCGATTATTCCTCTGCTTTGGTAGCGTTGGGAGGCCTTGCTCTGGTAGCATGTAAGTCCGATATTCCTTCATTTTGGTAATGAGAGATGCCTCCATTTTGGTAACGTGAGATGACCCCCGTTTTGGTAATACTGGATGGCCTTGCTTTAGTAGCATGTAAGACCGAGAGAGTGGGCCACCTGGGAACCGACCCAGGGACCACGTGATAGTGTGCATGAGGCGAGGTATTGCTCTGGTAGCATGTAAGGCCGTGCCTTGTTCTGGTAACATATAAGTCCAATATACCATGCATACGACCATATTGTCGACGTTCCCTCTTACGATGATGCCTGGGATGCGCACCCAAAGGAGATTATATAATTGATGTGCCATGACGAGTTTTATATGAGTTTTATTGCCTAGTCTCGTTTTACACATGAGTTGTGTTTTGTGACTTTGTCACGTGCTATTTACTGAGGTGATTTTTATCACATATTTCGAGAAAAGCCATTATCGCATATATTTACACATGCTTGTGAATGCTCTAGATTGAGCCTTTTTACCTTCATGTTTTCACATGATTTATGAGCTATGAGATGATGATGTTTTGAGAACTTTCATGCTACGTTTTCAAATGAGTATACTGAGTTTCATATACAAAGACATATTTGTGAAGTGTGATATGGTTTACATAATTGAGTCCCCTGACCCCCCTTACTGAGCGATTTAGAAGCTCACATTGTTTTCTTCCCCCTCCAGATTTCTTCAAGTGAAGTGAGTTCCCTGCAACGTACGGATTTGAGGCTAGTGGAGGACTTGATCTCCAAGCCATATTTTCTGTATTGAGGTAGATATTTAATATTCATGTATCCAGACTAGAGTTATATTTATAAACACTTGTTGTACAATGATGTACAGGATGTATTAGGATTAATTAACTCAGAATTGAATAATGTATATGATATGATATATACTAATTTATGATGAGATCCTGAGGTATGATAAGTATGATGAGGTATGACACTGCACAGGAATGCACCCATAATTGTGATATGATGAGTAAAAAGTTTTAAATTTACCCTATTTTTTGCGCTTTCGGGGTGTCACAGTTGGTGCCGGTGGTGGCTCGACTGCCTCGCCTGGCTTCCTCGGCTTCTCTTCCCGGTGGCCGTCGGTGAGGAAACCAACTCCCTCGGTTTCCTGCTTCGTTTTTTGTTTCTTTAGTTCACGTTTTCGCGAAAATTTTCTTTTATTTATTTATTTATTTATAATTTATTTTTAATATTATTTTAATCCATTAAAATATATTAAAAATCAAAATATCCCAAAAAATTCTTAATTAATTCATTTAATCTATAAATGAATTTATCGATCTTATTTCGTCTTTCCTGTATATTTTTCGATTATTTTCGAGATAATTTTCTGAGGTGAAAATTTCAATTAATTCCAATAAATTCATATCTTGATCAATTTAATCCGAAATTTAATTATTTCTTCGTTATTGATCAAGATTTCTCAATTCCATATTTTTAATTAAATTTTCTTCTTGAATTTATACCCACTTTTGGTCTTTTGATCATTTTACCCTTGAACGTGTTCGGGAATACCATTTCAATGCTTCATTTGATCTTTTCTCATGTGTTTTAAATAAAATTGGGTCTCACAATCTCCCCCACTTAAGAAATTTGGTCCTCTAAATTAGAACCAAGTCAAATGGATTCATAAACAACTCCGGGTACGTCTATCGCATCATACTCTTTAATTCTCATGTAACTTATTCCAGAGTGTAATACTACCAACGGACTTGACTAGGGAGATCATCTTAAACCTCAAGACTTTCTCCTTCCGTCTAATACCCGAATCGATTTTTTTCAACATACATTATACTTTCATTGAGTTAAGCTGTTGGAGCTCATATCCGATTATATATGCTGGGTCCGGATAGTATTTCCGAAGCATCAAAAGATGGGACACATTGTGGATGCCTGCTTATTCAAGTGGTAACGCCAACCTACAAGCCTTATCTCCTACTTTGTCCAATCTCTCAGAGGATTCACTCTAACGAAACTCAATTTGCCTTTAGGACAAGTAACTTCCAACAATACTGATTCACCCTCGATGAATTCCAATGGTTTCTGTCTCTTGTCAGCATAGCTTTCTGTCTGCTCTAAGGTGTTCTTAATATCTCAAAATGCACTGAACATTTTCAGAGGTTTGTCTTATCAATTCGGGAACAATTCTCTATCTGTCACCCACTTTTTCTTATCCAAGTCGGGGAACAATCCCTACGGCCATACAATGCCTCATATAAAGTCATCCCGATACTCGAGTGATAGCAATCATTATTGGCGAATGCGATTAGTAACAACTGATCATCCCAGGAGCTTATAAAATCAATGGCACACACTCTCATCACATCCTCCAGAACTTGTACAGTCCTCTCTAACTGACCATTTGTCTGAGGACGGAAGCTGTGCTAACACTCAATTGGGTTCCCATAGCTTCCTGAAAAATGTTCCCAGAAGTGGGAAGTGAAGCGAAAATCCCTATTTGATATAATGATCCCTGGAACGCTACATAATGTTTCACAATCTTCCATACACATAGTTTCACCTACGCACTTAGAGTATCTGGGATTTTCATAACTAGAAGGTGGGTAGACTTAATCAATCTATCGACTATCACTCAGATAGCATCGTGATTCCTACAGTCCTCTATAACCCATCACGAAATTCATGATAACTTGTTCTCTTTTCCGTGTCAATATAGGTAGAGGCTGCAATAACCCTGCAACTTCTTTTGTTCTAGCTTAATCTGCTGACATATGAGACACTTTTCCACAATCTCTTCAATGTCTCTTTTCATATCTGACCACCAATACCCTTTTCATAGATTTTGATATATTTATTACTTCTCGGATGCACTGTATATCCCGAAGAGTGAGCTTCTGACAATAACACTATCTCAGAAACTATGGTCCTGGGGAGCACTTATACTGTCTCTGAACCTCTGTAAGTCATCATCACTCACTGTGAACTCTGTCACTATACCCTTCTGAATCTGACCCACACTATCGACACCATGCCGATCATCACGCTAAGCTTGGCAAATCCAATCACTCAAATCCGGTTCTAACCTTAGGCTAGCTGTCACACAATCACTATCATCATCAGAAGGGATCACATCACTACTGAGGCTCACAATTGCTCTAGCAGCTCACGCTCCCTGACCATCATATGTAATACCATCCCAAGGCTATTTCTGCTCAAGGCATCAGTCATTACATTAGCCTTTCCTGGGTGGTACAATTTTCACAATTATTATCCCTTAGAAGCTCTAACCTTCTTTGTTAACATATTCGACTCTTTCTGTGAAAACAGATACTCGAGACTTTTTATAATCAGTGCATACCCGAAATTTCTTACCATTTAAGTGGTGGGGCTATACTTTTAGTGTAAACACTATGGCTGCCAACTCTAAATCATGGGTCGAATAGTTTCTCTCATGGTCCTTGAACTATCTGGATCCATAAACGACTATCTTCCCATTTTACATCAATACACAGCCTAATCCTTATTTTGAGGTATCCATACACACTGAAACCTCTTGAGTTGTTGGTTATGCTGAGATTAATTACGGTAGTCAGTTTATTACTTCAATATACAAAATATCACCGAAGCTACTTTTATACTTATCATCCCACTCGTATGCAATCTTTTTTCAAACGATAAATGTCAACTGAGCAGCCAATTTCGAGAAACTCTCAACAACTCGTCTGTAAGACAGTTTCCTATTGCTACTCATGTTCTTCCCTGGACTTCGAATACATCAAAATATCATCGCTAAAGATGACAACCAATCGGTCCAGGTGAGCTTTAAATACCTCATCGTAGTTGAGTTTCACTAAAAATTTCAATCACCCATATCCTTGACCTATGAACGCATAAACGTATAATGTCATTCCGAAATCGCTTCCGTTCAAGATACTAGCCCATGTCATTTCCTTTTTCTTATATTAACGACTTTTATAAAATTTTAATTTTTTTAAACCTTCATGATTAATCGAATTCTATCAGTAAAGGTACCCAAATTTTAAATGTATATATTACGACTGTCGATTTCAATTTATAGGTTATGTGTACGCTTCTAGACGCTGTCAAGTCTTCAGGCGGGGAGGTATTTTGAAATACCTTTATTAACCCTCAGACTTGACCACATAGACTGGTTATGGATATATCCCCTTCTTATCCTTGGCCGCAATTCATATTCACTACATATCGCTTAATCCAAATTACTTTACATATCAAAGATATTCTTACCTTTTATACGCCTCTTATTCCAATATATCTCGTATTCAGGATCTATCACATCTCAAAACTTATCTCCTTTCATATATCACTTATAACAAACTCTTTCATTACTTGTTAAAACTTACAGTACACTTTTCAGGGGTAAGAACATCACTATCTTAGGATAGCAATCTAAACAACATATTTTGCAGTCGAATCAATCTATTCTTAAATATTACTTCAAAATTATTCATATTCAGTTAGTGATAATCATCTAACCATCATCATATTGCCTAAGAGTACAGGCTTCACATCTTTCACTAGCTTATAAGCAACTGAAGGAGGTATGACTAAATACGTGGCACTAGGATCCATTAAAATAATTACTTCATTATTCATAACCAGTGTGGTATCTTCCACCACATCAGATGAAACATCAGTAGTGTCTTGGTCCAAGGCATACACTCGCCCTCGTCCAACATCTTATTTTCGTGGTATCTACCACATATCCTACACTGTTTCGTAGCAGGTCGGGATCCTCCAATCACAATACCCTTCAAAAGTCCTGTATTTGGATACACTGGGCCTTACCAATCATCTTATCCTGTGACTTAACAGCTTTAAGCTTTTACCAAACTACCTTTTTTTCCCATTTTGACATCTCTGTCATTCTCTATTCTCTTTTTGTCTCAATTTCAGCCCTTACTACCTTTCCCAATCTCAGAGGCATACAACTCATAATCTTATTCACACAACTGTAGTCTGTGCACTGCCTCGGCATAGGTAATGATACCTAACGGGGCCAATCAGACTCTAATTGACAATCTGAGCCCTTCCATGAACTTTCAGACTTTTTGACCCTCACTATTCATAGTGTCGGGGTCATATCTGCCCAGGAATATAAACTGAGTTTCATACTCATCAATCAATCAGTTCCTCTGGGTCAGAGTAAAGAATTTTATCTGTAATTTCCTTTAAGCAATGTTCGGGATAGTCTATCACCGAAATACATCTAGAATTATTTTCCACATCCATTCTAGATGTCTAACTCTTAAGATGGGTCGAGCAGACTTCCACCAATGCTCCGACTCGCCCTCAAATCCCATGCAAATTATGAGCAATTAGCTCCATAATATTCTCCACACTCCGCTCCAACCTCGCGAAGTATGTCTCAATACTGTCCGATCTCTCTGTCGGACTCTGTGGGGCATACTCAACATCAGCCTCAATGTTAACCTCATCTTGAGTCTCATGTGACGACTCAGTACTACTCTCGGGCCTACCTTTGCGACCTCGAGCTCGTGTACTCGCTCCTCTACCATAACGGCTATTAGTTAATGAGTTTATATTATTGCATTCAAACCAAATTCTTAGTTGCAATTTCATCTCGATATACACAATTGTATCTAAACAATGCACACTACATGGGATGTAAACTTCGTTAACCACTAACACCGACTCATATCAGGCCAACTTAGCTCTAATACCAAAATCTGTCATGACCCAAATTACCTAAAAATCAGAGTAAATATTTCGCTTTTTCATTTATTATTTAATTCTTATCTTTCTCTCATCGTGACCATCTTACCAAACAGTTAGGCTATGATTCGGTGTTAGTCACCTCTCACCTATTTACCATTCTATTTCCATATTCACATTCATATATCAGGATTTACTATCCTTTGACTTTAACTAAATACATATACAATGGAATTACATCACCTTACATCCTCGACATCTTATCCATTTACAGTACCGTGCATTTACATATTTAGATACAAAACGATACAAATGTGTATACCTGTCTCTCGATGGGAAGCAGCAGATACCAAGAATACAAGTCTTCAGCCGCTCACTAACTACTGCGAGTACTCTGAAAAGATGGGAAAATAAGGGGGTGAGCAAACCACACGCTCACTAAGGCAATTATGCAAGTAAGTATATAGCTCCACTATCTACATGCTCATAATGCCATGCCATTAAAATCCATTTCTTTTCATTAAAATCTCAAGCACAAAATCATGCATACATCAATGACATAGTTTATCAAAACTATTTGTGCATAAAGAAATCATGTAATTCATGCATCAAAGGCATTTTATGTGACATCATTAAATCATACTTAGCATGAGGTAGATCAAGATCATGCATCATTTCATGCCATGTGTAAAATAAATCATGAGAAACAATTCTTTTCTTGAATTTATCATTAACACATGAAAAACTCATCATGCTACTGCATTTAAATCATTTCATTAAAGCTGCAGTATAAAATAACCCGAAGGGTTTAAGCTTCTCATAAATCAATCTCATTATAAAATTATGTTATAAAAGTTTCCTTTCATTTAGGGTCACATATCATAAAATCACAAAATCGGGGGCCTGACCCCTCCCTCGAGTCTACCCTGGTCTATCGAGACCACAAGTTATATCATGTGAGACATGTAGGTGACTATATCAGTAACATCAAAGACTATGGCCATAACCTAGTTATCCCTGGCTACACAGTACCTAGTGTGTAGGGTATCACACTTGAAATGGAGGTGGGTCAATCCTGCCGCCAGAACAACATAACATCAAGATTACGAGGGCAAGGCTTGCTGCTTTGTGGCTAATGCCACTCCACTCCAACAATCCCTACAGTACAACGTACCCAATGTGATATACACGATACAACGTACTTCGTGAACCCTCAGTCAGGGGGTGCCTGCAATAGGTCTTATCCACCCATACCAATTATATCTCAGTATGCACGTGTGGGCATATCATCTCACTGTGACACACAGTCTACAAGAGGCTCCAACACGGCTATATGCATGTCATATAAATCCCTGTGCGAGTGAAGCTCTAGCACGGCTCCATGCATATTCATGATATTAGAAAATCTCGTGCAAGCGAAACTCTAGCACGGTTTCATAAAAATCAGTAAAATCTATGTATGAGTAATACTCCAGTACGTCTTTAAAATGAGTTATAAATCCATATAAAACTTCGTGCGAGCAAGCTCCAACACGGTGTTATGCATCAATAAATCAAATCTCGTGCGAGTTACACTCCAGCACGGCTTTATGCATAAATAAATCAAATCTCGTGCGAGTTACACTCCAGCACGACTTTATGCATAAATAAATCAAATCTAGTGCGAGTTACACTCCAGCACGGCTTTTATGCAATTATCATATCAAAACAGGATGCGAGCTAAGCTCCAGCACCTCTCATGCATGTCAAATCATTAAAATTAGTGCGGGCAATCGCTTCAAAACCTTTTTATGTATATCAAGTCAAAACAAGTCAAAACATGACAAAATAGAGTCCGAGCTAAGCTCCATCACCTCTCATGCATTTCACAATTGTAAAATCAGTGTGAGCAACCGCTCTAGCACGTTTCATGCATATGATGTCACACAAGTCGGTGCGAGCAACCGCTCAAGCACATTTTATGCACACTCACAAACTCATATATAGTGCGAGCTATGCGCCAGCACTATCTGTTTCCATATAAACTTGATAGTTGACCCATTTTCCAAATAATTTTCATTTAAATCTTAATAACACTTGCGTAGTGTTATGTTGTGAAAATTATGCAATTACTGGCCAATCTATCGATTTACTTTGCTTAAAAACCAAGAAAATTCCTTAAATCAGAAATTACTTAAATCATGCATTTCATGCATGTCATGCTTTCACCATCCTTAGGTGAATTTCCCTCAATAGGGGTAAAATAGCCTTTTCCTATTTCGAGTCCATAAAATCATTAATTTATTTCTAGGACCTTTATACATATTCAGTGTATATATTCAATGTATACGAAAGCTATTAAAATACGCGTAGCTACCTCTAGCTACTCACACAATTCCCTTACCTCATTTTTCTATACAATCTGACCTTTACACTGATGTCTTGTCATGCAGTCCGATTTGCTCTCAAACAAATCTCTGGAACTGCGTATAAATATACATCAGGTCAAATTCAATACAATTAATTGTATTTCATATTTTTTGGGCTTAATTTAAATCATTGGGCCCGTTTACCCATATTGGGTCCGATTGCACCATAATGGGCCTTAATCTGCCTTAATCCCGTTTTTCACTTACTATTCACATTATCGAGGCCTATTGGGCTCATTGTGTCACGACCCAATACTACCAAAATCAGTACAAATTTTTCACTTTTGAAAAATCTTTCTTACCTCCTCGTGACATATTCCTCTAAACAGGTCGGGCTGTGAATCAATATCGATAAACCATTCAAACCATTAAGAAATATCACACGTAAACATACATACTGATATCATTAATCATATAATAGAGTGGTCGGTATGTTTATACATCAAATAATTCTATATTTACATCCCCAAATATTCTTTCATATACAATACTGTGCTATAAGTATACAAATACAAAATTCTGTACTTGGTGTATACCTGACAGTCGAAGGGAAACAAAGATATCAGCTATGCCGTCTACTCTCTACACCCGCTATCTCTATGGTGAAAACACTGAAAGTGGGTGGAAAATGAAAGGGTGAGCTCCACAAGCTCAGTAAGGCAATAATACAAACGGGTAGATAGCTATACTATCTACATGCTGATAAGAAATCAGGATATATGTGAGCATGAGGTAAAAACAATGATATGCCATATATATAATATCATCTGTTCTAAAACAGGAAATCGGCATATTAAAACATGGAATAATTCTCATGTGAAAACATCTCATGCTCAATGAAACAACACGTTTTAAAATACCCCATCTGGGTCAAAATACGATACACTCACAAATCAAAATCCATTTCAACAAAATTCTTTATTTTCAAATCTCCAATATAAAATCACCCTTCTCACAGAATTACAAATCAATGAAAGTCTCATAAAATCCCTCCATGGGAATAATCAAAACTCAATTGAAATCATAAGAAAATCGGGGCCTGACCCCTCCCTCAGGTCTACCCTGGTCTATCAAGACCAATAGTTATATCATGTGAGACATGTAAGCGACTATATCGGTAATATATAGGACTATGGCCATAACCTCGTGATCCCTGGCACACGGCTCCTAGTGTGTGGGGTATCACACTTGAAACGGGAGGTGGGTCATCCTACCGGCCAGAACAACATAATATCAGGATTGCGAGGGCAAGACTTGCTGTCTCGTGGCTAATGCCACTCCACTCCAACAATCCCCACGGTACAGCGTACTTCGCGTGACATACATGGTACATCGTACTCCGTGAACCCAAGCTCAATCAGGGGTGCCTGTAATAGGTCTTATCCACCCATGTCAAGTATGTCTCAGTATGAACGTGTGAGCATATCCTCTCACTGTGACACACAGTCAACAGGAGGCTCCAACACGGCTATATGCATGTCATGTAAATTCTGTGTGAGCGAAGCTCCAGTACGGCTCCATGCATATTCATGATATCTGAAAACCTCGTGCGAGCGAAACTCTAGCACGGTTTCATAGAAATCAATTAAAATCTGCGTACAAGCAGCGCTCCAGTACGACTTAAACTGATTATAAATTCAATTCAAATCCACGTACGAGCATTGCTCCAGTACAGATAAGTATTAAAACTCAGTGAAAACCTCGTACGAGAAAAACTCCAGTACGGTAGTCATATAAAATAAATCTGTAAAATAGTGCGAGCAAGGCTCCAGCACTCCGTGTATGAGTTAAAATATAAAATCCAGTGCGAGCAGTGCTCAAGCACGGTTACAACTCATATAACACTGATAGGTGGCTCAATATTATCAAAACATGTTAAATAAATATCAACTGGCACCTAAACTGTGCCTTTTCACTTAAAACATGTAAATAATAGCCAACCTATCCATAAATTGCTTGAATTAAAGCAATATCATCATGAAAACATTAAAATCATGAAATTCATGCAATTTCATAGCCTTACTACCCTTTTTGAAATTTTCCTAACTGGGGGTAAAATAGTCATTTTTCACTATTTCCATATTTTTTCGTAAAAATTATTATTCTGTTTTCGGGTAGCCTATTGAATTTAACGTAATGTAAATCCCCTCAAAATTACGTACAGCTACCTCTAAGTGTTCATAAAATTCCCTTACCTGGAATCACGCGCGAGCTTATCCCGACTCGACTGTACCAGGTCTCTCAGTCCAATTCGCTCGTCTACGGAGCTGCATATAACCACATATGGGTTCAGTTCAAATATACAGATCAGTATTTCACTCTTACTGATCGAATCTAAAGCTCTGGGCCCGTTTTACTCTATTGGGCCCAATTGCACTTTAATGGGCCTCGAACCCCTTTTTCAGCCCGTTTTCCACTTTTAAATCCCTTCTTCGGGTTTACTGGGCTCATTTGATTTATCAATAATCATCGGGCTTCGTTCCAAACTCAGTGGATAGCCCGGATACTGTTTACGATAATTACTTTGAAATTTCAAATAAATTTCCTTTTTATGCAGAATTAATCCGTAAATCCGTAAAATAATCGAAACTCTACATTAAAGGACTCATATTATCGTAATTAAAATGTACTTACCCAATATGGTGCGGGGTACGAAAATCAGAGCTAAATCGGCTCTCGTTCGGGCTCTGTAGTGACACTGCACAATTATTTAAATCCGGGTCATTTTCCATCAATAAAATATTAAATTGAATTCCCTGGATTTATCCGCAGGTCAATCTCGACCCTCAGTCACTTACCCTAATTTTTGAGTCGTCCCTGGGTACACTTTCTTCCCTTTTTTCCCTTTTTTTTCTTTTCTTCTTTTTTTTTCCCTTTCTTTTTTTGTCTTCCTTCTCCCTTTCCTGGCTACAGTGCCGTTTTGGGCATTTCACCGTCGCCGGAGATTCCGGCCATCTCGCCGGCAGCCAGTGGCCTCAACAGAACCGTCTCGACCAGGGGAGTGCTCGGCTGGCCTGAATCGGAGCTGGGGTGCCGCCGTTCGTCGGGACCGACGCGTTTTCTCCCCGGGACTTTCGGCCTTCGATTCACCGAAATAGCTGCTGTCGGCGCGCGTTGCTGGTACCGTTGGAACCGCCGGACGTCGCTCTACCTTTTTCGACCTTCGCCTGGGCTCAACGGCCGCCCGTGGCTCGTCGGAGGGTATCGGGTTTCGCGGGTCGCTGGTTCCGTTTTTCGCGGGTCTTCTCTCTCCCCGATTCGGTTTTTTTTTTTTCAGATTTTTCATTTTTTTAATTTATTTATTAATTGATTTATTAGTATTTTAATACATTAAAATATATTAAAATAATCCAAATATCCCAAAAAAAATCTTTAAAAAATATTATTAAATTCATTTAATCAATAAATGAATTTATCAGTGTATTTTCGTCTTTCTCTGTATATTTTTCGTTTCTTTTCGGGATAATTTTTTCGAATTAAAAATCTCGATTAATTCCAAATTAATTCTCGTAAATTTCAATAAATTTATATCTAGATCAATCGACCTCGAATTTAAATATTTTCCTCGATATTGATCCAGATTTCACAAATTTCATATTTTTAACGAAAATTACTTATCGATTTCATACCGAATTTTGGTCTTTTGACCATTTTACCCTTGTACATGTCCGAGACCAAATTGAATCGATTTTCTTTCATCAATCCACAATCTATTCCCTATTTTCAATTCTTCATTTTCAGTCAACTCGATTAAATTCCTTAAACAACTTGTTGCTTCTTTATTTTCTCGATTTATCCTTATTCGATTTTACGTACATTATTTCGTTTCATTCACAATTATCAAATCCGAATCGACCATCTTATGAATCCATTAACATATACTAATGTCATACAATATGGAAATCATAAGGAATCTCATACAAAAATTGTGGATCTCACACATTGGGCCAATCAGTATTTATTGAGCTCATTCTAAATTCTCGGATAGCTTAATGAATTATTTACGACAATATATCTCTAATTCAAGGATATAATTCATTTCATGCGGAATTTAAATTAGTAATTTATGCGATAAATTTGTAACACGTATAACGATGTAATATTGTCGTAAATAAGGGTTACTTACCTGAGATTCCATGATAGTATGCAAATCGAGGCTGACTCGAGTCCTCGTTTGATGACAATTGTCGAGCTACACAATTAAATATTTTTTCGGGTAAACTTTCAGTCAAATATTAATGAAATTAAATATTTTGAAATTTAAATCAGTCAATTTTGACTGCTTACCGACTTACCTGTAGCTCGATTGCATCACAGGAAGTTTTCCCTAATTTTTCCTCTTTTTCTTTTTCCCTTTTTCTCTTTCTTTTCTGGCTGAACCGGTTCGGTCCGGTTCAACCCGATTTAGACCGATTCGATTCAGCCGGTTCAATCTGGTTCGGCCAGTTCAGGGCTTCGTAGGTCAGTTCTCCACCGACTTCCATTACCAGCAGCTCCGTGGGGTCGTCCGGTGCATGGATCTGGGGTTGGTTTCGTCCGAGGAGGCCGAAAAGTGGTAGGTCCGACCCTTCTCCCTTCCGGCGTGGGTACCATTTCTTTCTCGCCGTTTTTCGATGCTAGTCGTCGACCCACCGGCCGATTTCGTCTCTGATCGGTCGGTCTTCATGTGGGCATCCTTTGGTTGGCGGTGGCCGGGCTTAGATCGGCACCGGTCACCGAATTCCTCTTTTTCTCTCCTCTCATCGGTTTCTCTTGGTTTCCTTCCGCCGACCGCCGTTCGCCGCTTCGTTGGTGCCGGTGGTGGCTCAGCTGCCTCGCCTGGCTTCCTCGGCGTCTCTTCCCGGTGGCCGTCGGTGAGGGAATCGACTCCCTCGGTTTCTTGCTTCGTTTTCTATTTCTTCAGTTCGCGTTTTCGCGAAAATTTTCTTATTTATTTATTTATAATTTAGTTTTAATATTATTTTAATCCATTAAAATATATTAAAAATCAAAATATCCCAAAAAAATTCTTATTTAATTCATTTAATCTATAAATGAATTTATCGGTCTTATTTTGTCTTTTTCGGTATACTTTTCGATTATTTTCAGGATAATTTTCTGAGGTGAAAATTCTGATTAATTCCAATAAATTCATATCTTGATCGATTTAATCCGAAATTTAATTATTTCTTCGTTATTGATCAAGATTTCTTAATTTCATATTTTTAATTAAATTTTCTTCTCGAATTTATAACGATTTTTGGTCTTTGACCATTTTACCCCTGCATGTGTTCGAGAATACCATTTCAATCCTTCATTTGATCTTTTCTCATTTCGTGTTTTAAATAAAATCAGGTCTTACATAATCAAATAATCCAACCAAGTGGTCCCGACCTCGCATTGCTCATTGTTCTTTTTCAAAATTCATTTCCAGGTGCTCATGGTTTGTCCAGATACTGTGTTGGTTTTGCTCCCGGTCTGTCCAACTGCTGGTTCGTCCTGTCTCCAGTCTGTCCGTGACCTCTGCACTAGCTGCTGTCGGTCCTGTCCGCTTCTGCCTCCTGGTACCATCATTTACTGCAGTTGTTCATGTTGTACATTCTCTTGGCCAGACTGCCCAGCTCCCGATTCAATCCTGCACCATTGCACACTTCTCGTTATCAACTGCAGCAGCCTATCATGCTTTGCATAGCAGCACTGTTTTCCTGGTCTGTATCTCCACAATTGATGCCATTAAACTAGCAATATTCTGCCTTCACTCCAGCTCCTGCTTCAGCTGATACCTGCTTTGCCCATCAACTTAATGCTCTACAAAATCAGGCCCAATAACAGCATAATACCGAGAGCAACAGGATGTTCATTTCACCTTGCACCTTCTTGCAACCGAGAGCAACCTGGAAGCAACTTTGGTATCAATGATTGAACAGCAAAGGAATAAACCAACACCAACAGCATCAACTATAGAAAATTGCAGAAAAGAAAACAACTAAACTATAGTAAATAGTAACAGCACATAAAAACAGAGATAAGCAGAGGATAAGAACTGATGTTGAAGAAACATACGGGTTGACTATCAACTATATAAAAAAATGACAATATGAAACTACTAGAAACTAAGAAGTAAATGTAAGCAGAATATGGAAATTAAACATGATTAGGGAACCAAAGTTGCTGTTCTTGGCACAGCAATCACTCAAACCCGAAGAAGCCATAAGCAGAAGAAAGCAATGAAAGCTACTATTAAAATCCAGTAAGGAGTTGAATTCATGTAGTGCAGACAAAAGAAGATGAAAAAAAGAAAAAAATAAGGCATTGCAAGACATAAGCTTAAAATCGAAAAGAAATATGTAAAAATCAACAGCTGAAAATCAAAACAAAACTATCAACACCCGTAAAGCACATAAACGTGAATAGGGAACCCATCATCCTCGGGTTTCTTCATTCCCTTCTCCAACCGTGGTTCCACATTGCTCTTGATGTGGAACAATGCTTAGCATCAACCCACATCAAAGTACCAGAACCGAAAGGCAGAAGAATGAATGAGGAAATCTGGTCACCCGAATGCACAAAAGATGAGCAAAACCCAGAGCTAGTAAAAATGAAACAAATACTTTTCATTAAACTTCATTAAATCAAATTCAAAGGAAATAAACCTTGCTAACGTGAGCTACAAATGAACTAGCAAAGGAATGAAGCTCTTCATAAAGAAAGTGCCATGAACCGTAAAGTAAAATGCTTGCTAAAAGAAACTATTCAGAAATTTTCTAAGAATAACAAAAACTTAAAATTACCCTAAAAGCTATTCTACCCTAACTAGTTTTGTAAGACCCGATATTTTCGAGTGCATTTAAAAATGCAAAAGGACTTAAATGACATTCTCGAATACGTGCAAGGGCAAAATGGTCGATAGACTAATATTCGGTATTAATCGGGACAAGAAAATTTAATTAAAAATATGAAAATGAGAAATCTTGATCAATGACGAAGAAATAATTAAATTCCGGGTTAAATTGATCAAGATATGAATTTATTGGAATAAACCGGGATTTTCGTATCGAAAAATAATCCCGAAAATAATCGAAAAATATACCGAAAAGGTAAAATCGGACTGAGAAAATTATTTACAGATTAGATGAATAAAATATATTTTTTAAAAAGATATTTGTGTATTTTAATATTATTTTATTGATTAAAATAATATTAAAAATAAATTATAAATAAATAAAATGAAAAAAAAAAAAAAAAAAAAAACAGAATCGAAAAGTCTGAAGAAACGCGAAACAGAGAAGCGAAATGAAGCAGAAAACAAGCCGAGACCGAGGAGGCTCACCGGCGAGCTACCGGCGGCCAGGGACCCCAGGCGAAGGCCGACGAAGGACGCTCGAAACCCGTGCTACCCACCGGCGGCAGCGACGCGCGGCGAAGTGGTCGGAAATCGCCGGAAAACGGAGGGGATGCCGCGGGGAAGAAACGTCGATCGGCGGCCATCGACGCCGATTCGAGACAAACCGAGGCCAGATTTGAGAAGCCCAGGCCGTGGCGCGTCGATTGGTGGCGGAATCACGCCGGGAACCGGCCGGACGGCGCCGGCACGACCAATTGTTCCCTGAACCGGCCGAACCGGACTGAACTGGCCAAGTTGAACCGAACCGGACCCGAGCTGAACCGGCGGTCCGAACCGGGTTGAACCGGACCGGACCGGTTCAGCCAAAAAGAGAGGGAAAAAAGGAAGAAAAAGGGAAAAAGAAAAAGAGAAAAAATTGGGGAAAATTCCAGTGATGCAATCGAGCTTCGGGTAAGTCGGTAAGCGGTCAAATTGACCGATTTAATTTTTAGAATATTTAATTTGATAAATAATCGACTGAAAGTTTACCCGAAAATATATTTAATTGTGTAGCTCGACAATTGGCATCCACTGAGAGCTCGAGACAGCCTCGATTTGTGTACGATCAGGGAATAACGGGTAAGTGACCCTTATTTACGACAATTTTATATCGTTATGCGTGATTGATATTTAACGCATAAATTACGGATTTAATTTCCGCATAAATGAATTAAATTCTGGAAAATTAGATAAATTGTCGTAAATATTAAATTGAGATATCAGAGAATTTAGAACGAGGCTAAATAAATTACTGATGGGCCCAGAGAGCCCAATAGGCCTCGATAAAGTGTGGTAAACGGGCTTAAGGCCGATTATGACCCATTATGGTATAATCGGGCCCAATATGGGTAAACGGGCCCAATGATTTAAATTAAGCCCAGAAAATTAAGAAATACAATTAATTGTATTGTATTTGACCTGATGAATGTGTATCCGCAGTTCCGGAGATTTGATTTGGATTCGGAGCAAATCGGACTGCGTGACAAGACATCAGTGGGAAAGGTCAGACTGTACAGAAAAATGAGGTAAGGGAATTGTGTGAGTAGCTAGAGGTAGCTACGCATATTTTAATAGTTTTTCTGTACACTGAGTATGTATGTATACATGGATATTGTATAATGATCCTAAAAATGGTTTGAATGATTTTAAGGATCGAAATAGGTGAAATGTCTATTTTACCCCTATTGAGGGAAGTTCACCTAAGGATGGTGAAAGCATGACATGCATGAAATGCATGATTTAAGGATTTTTGATGATTAAGGAATTTTATTGGTTTTAATCAAAGCAAAGCAATAGATTGGCCAGAAATTGTTTAATTTCACAAAATAACACTACGTAGGTGTTATTAATAATTAAATGGAAATTTCTTTGGAAAACGGCCAACTATCAAGTTTATATGGAAACAGGTAGTGCCGACACGTAGTTCGCACTATATCTGCGTTTGTGAATGTGCATAAATGTGCTTGAGCAGTTGCTCGCACCGACTTATGTGACATCTTATGCATGAAATGTGCTAGAGCATGGTGCTCGCACTGATTTTTAATATTGTGAAATGAGAGCTGCTGGAGCCTAGCTCGCACTCTGTTTTGACATGTTTTGACATGTTTTGATTTGTTTTGACGTGGTATGCATAAAATAGTGCTGGAGCGATTACTCGCACTACTTTTAATGATTTGACATGTATGAGAGATGCCGGAGCTTAGCTCGCATCCTATTTTGATTTAATTATGCATAAAAGCCGTGCTGGAGTGTAACTCGCACGAGATTTGATTTAGTTATGCATAAAGCCGTGCTGGAGTATAACTCGCACGAGATTTGATTTACTTGAGCATTCATTTGTGCTGGAGCGTTGCTCGCACCAAGTTTTATATGGTTTTCATAATTCATTTGAATGCCGTACTGGAGTTTTTCTCGTACGAGGTTTTCACTGAATTTATATACATATCCGTACTAGAGCATTGCTCGTACGTGGAATTTACATGAAATTATAATCAGTTTAAGTCGTACTGGAGCGCTGCTCGTATGCAGATTTCACTGATTTTTATGAAACCGTGCTAGAGCTTCGCTCGCACGAGATTTTCAGATATCATGAATATGCATGGAGCCGTGCTTGAGCTTCGCTCGCACAGGGATTTATATTACATGCATATAGCCGTGTTGGAGCCTCCTGTAGACTGTGTGTCACAGTGAGATGATATGCTCACACGTGCATTCTGAGACAGAGATGATATGGGTGGATAAGACCTATTACAGGCACCCCTGATTGAGCTTGGGTCCATGGAGTACGTTGTACCGTGTATGTCACGCGGAGTACGCTGTACCGTGGGGATTGTTGGAGTGGAGTGGCATGAGCCACGAGGCAGCAAGCCTTGCCCTCGCAATCCTGGTGTTATGCTGTTCTGGCGGGTAGGACGACCCACCTCCCGTTTCAGGTGTGATACCCCGCACACTAGGTACCGTGTTGCCAGGGATCACTAGGATATGGCCATAGTCCTCGATGTTACTGTTAATTACCTGATTGTCTCACATGATATAACTTGTGGTCTGTTAGACCAGGGTAGACCCGAAGGAGGGGTCAGGCCCCCGATTTGATGATTTGATGATTTCAGATGATTTTATGATATGTGACCCTGAAAGAAGGGTGGTTTTATAACTCAAGTTTTATAATGAAATATAACAATTTGTTTTATGAGTTTTGAGATGATTGACCCAGAGGGGTTATTTTATACTGCGTTTTAAATGAATTGATTTAAATGCAGTGGCATGATGTGTTTTCCATGCTTTCATTTGAAAACCTTGAATTGTCTTACATGACATGAAAGACTGCATGATCTTGATTAAATTCATGCTTAATATGATTTAATGATGTCACATAAAATGCTTTGAATGCATGAGTTACATGATTTATATATGCACAAATAGTTTTGGATAAACTATGGCATTGAATATGCATGACTTTGTGCGTGTAATTTTAAATGAAAAGAAATGGATTTAAGGGCATGGCATTATGAGCATGTAGATAGTGGAGCTATCTACTTACTTGCATAATTGCCTTACTGAGCGTGTGGTTTGCTCACCCCCCTTATTTTCCCATCTTTTCAGAGCACTTGTAATAATTATTGAGCGGCTGAGGACTTGCATGCTTAATATCCGCTGCTTGCTGCTTCCCATCGAGAGACAGGTATACACATTTGTATGGTTTTGTATCTAAATATGTAATGCACAGTACTGTAAATGGATATGATGTCGGGGATGTAGAGTCATGTAAATACCATTGGGTATGTGTTTATTTAAAGTCAAAAGGATAGTAGACTCTGATATATGATTATGGGAATGAAATGTTAAATAGTGTGAGGTGACTAACATCGAATCATAGCCCAACTGTGTTGTAGGATGGTCACGACGAGAGAAAGGTAAGAATTAAATAATAAATGAAAAAGCGAAAAATTTACTCTGATTTTTAGGTAATTCGGGTCGTGACAGGTTTAATGGTATCAGAGCTTGAGTTGGCCTGATATGAGTCGGTGTTAGTGGTTAAGGAAGTTTACATCCCCATGTACTGTGCATTATTTAGATACAATTGTGTATATCGAGATGGAAGTGCAGCTAAGAATTTAGTTTTGAATGCAAGAATAGACTCATTGACTGATAGCCGCTATGGTTGAGAGGCGAGTACACGAGCTCAAGGCCGTTGAGGTAGGCCCATGAGTTGTACTGAGTCGCCACATGAGACTTGAGATGAGATTGACGTGGAGGCTGGTTGAGCATGCCCCACAGAGTCCGATAGAAAGATCGGACAGAGTCTGACAGAGAGATCAGACAGTATTAAGATACGCTTCGCGAGGTTGGAGCGGAGTGTGGAGAATATTTTGCGAGCTAATTGCTCAGGGTATGTATGAGGGCGAGTCGGAACATTGATGAAAGTTCGCTCGACCCATTTGAAGATTTCGACATCCAGAATGGACATGAAAAATAATTTCAGATGTATTCCGGTGACAGAATATCCCGGACAGTGTTTAAAAGAAAATTACAAATAACATTATTTACTCTGACCCAGAGGAACATGTTGATTGACGAGTATAATACTCAGTTTATATTCCTGGGCAGATGTGACTCGGACACGATAAACAGTGAGAGTCGAGATGTCTGAAAGTTCATGGAAGGACTCAGATTATCAATTAGAGTCCGATTTGTCTGTTAGACATCACTACCTATGCCGAGGCAGTGCGCAGACTACAGTTGTGTAAATAAGATTATAAATTGCGCGCCTCTGAGATTGAGAAAGGTAGTAAGGGCCAAAATAGAGACAAAAGAGAATAGAGGATGACAAGAATGTCAGAACGGGAAAAAGGTAGTTTGGTAAAAGCTTAGAGCTGTTGAGTCACGGGGTAAGTTGATTGATAAACCCCAGTATATTTAATTTCAACACTATTGAGGGGTATTGTGATTCGAGGACCCCGACCTGCTACGTAACAGTATAACAGAGTAGCAGTGTGAACAGTGTAAGATGTGTGGTAGTTATCACGAAAATAAGATGTTGGACGAGGGCGAGTGTATGCCTTGGACCAGGACACTATTGATGTTTCATAGGATGTGGTGGAAGATACCACACTGGTTAAGAATAATGAAATAATTATTTTAATTGATCCTGGTGCCACGCATTTATTCATACCGCCTTCAGTTGCTTATAAGTTAGTGAAAAATGTGAAGCCTGTACCCTTAGGCAAGAGGATAATAGTTAGTTGATTTTCACTAACTGAATATGGATATAGGGATTGTAAGTTGACAAGTAAGGAAAGAGTTTGTTATAAGATATATGAAAGGAGATGAGCTTGGAGATATGATAGATCCTGCATACGAAATATATTGGAATAAAAGGCATATGCAAGGTAAGGATATCCTTGATATGCAAAGTAAATTGGATTAAGCGGTATGTAGTCAAGTCTGAGGGATAATAAAGGTATTTTAAAATACTTCCCTGCCTGAAGATTTGACAGCGTCTGGAAGCGCACGCATAATCTATAGATTGAATTCGACGGTCATAAAATATACATTAAAATTTGGGTACCTTTGCTGGTACGATAAAGAGATATAGAAATTCATTAATCATGAAAGTTTAAAAATTAAAATTTTATAAAAGCCGTCAATATAAGAGGAAAGAAATGACGTGAGCTAGTATCTTGAACGAAAGCTATTTCGAAATGACATTGTACGTTTATGCGTACATAGGTCAAGTATATGAAAAATTGAAATATTGAGTGGAACTCAACTACGTTAAGGTATTTGAACCTTACCTGGACCGATAGGGTTATCGTTTTTAATGATGATATTATGATGTATTCGAAGTCCAGGGAAGAGAATGAGTAGCAACAGAAAACTGTCTTACAGACGAGGTGTTGAGAGTTTCTCAAAATGGGCTACTCAGTTGACACGTCTCGTTTGGAAAAAAAGATTTCATACGAGTAGTATGATAAGTATGAAAATGGCTTCAATGAGTTTTGGTATATTGGAGTAATGAACTGACCACCGTAAGTATTCTCACCATGACTAACAGCTCAAGAGGTTTCAGTGTGAATGGATACCAAAATAAGGATTGGGCTGTGTATTGATGTAAAATGGGAAGATAGTCGTTTATGGATCCAAATAATTCAAGGACCATAAGAGAAACTATCCGACCCATGATTTAGAGTTGGCAGCCATAGCGTTTACATTAAAAGTATGGCGTCGCCACTTAAATGGTAAGAAATTTCGGGTATGCACTGATTGTAAAAGCCCCAAGTATCTGTTTTCACAGAAAGAGTAGAAAATGAGATAACCAAGAGGGTTAGAGCTTCTAAGGATTATGATTGTGAATATTGTACCACCCAAGAAAGGCTAATGTAAAGGCTGATGCTTTAAACAGAAAGAGCCTCGGGATGGTATTACATATGATGGTCAGGGAGCGAGAGCTGCTAGAGCAGTGTGAACCTCAGTAGTGATGTGATTCCTTCTGATGATGACGGTGATTTTGTGACAGCTAGCCTGAGGTTAGAACCGGATTTGTGTGACCGGATTTGCCAGGCTTAGCGTGATGATCGGCATGGTGTCGATAGTGTGGGTCAGATTCAGAAGGGTATAGTGACAGAGTTCATAGTGAGTGATGATGACTCACAGAGGTTCAGAGACAGTATAAGTGCTCCTCAGGACCATAGTTGATAAGAAAGTGCTATTGTCAGAAGCTCACTCTTCGGGATATACAGTGCATCCAAGAAGTAATAAATATATCAGAACCTCTGAAAAGGGTATTGGTGGTCAGATATGAAAAGAGATGTTGTAGAGAATTGCGAAAAAGTGTCTCCTATGTCAGCAGAGTAAGGTAGAGCAATAGATGTATGCAGAGTCATTGCAGTCTCTACCTATAGTGACACAAAAAATGGGAACAAGTTACCATGAATTGCGTGATGGGTTACAGAGGACCCGAATAATCATGAGGCTATCTGGGTGATAGTCAATGGATCAATTAAATCTACCCACATTCTGTTATGGAAATCCCCAGATACTCTGAGTGTGTAGGCGGATTTTTATGTGTATGGAAAATTGTGAAACATTGTGTAGCGTTCCAGTGAGCATGGTATCAGATAGGGATTCCCGCTTCAGTTCCCACTTGGGGAAATGTTTTTCAGGAAGCTATGGGACCCTGATTATGTGTTAGCACAGCTTCCACCCTCAGACAGATAGTCAGTCAGAGAGGATTGTACAGGTTCTGGAGGATGTGATGAGAGCGTGTGCAATTGATTTTATGAGCTCCTGGGATGATCAGTTGCTACTAATCAAATTCGCCAGTGATGACAGTTGTCACTCGAGTATCGGGATAACAAGTTATATGAGGCTTAGTATGGCCGTAGGGAGTTGATCCCTGACTTAGAGAAGAAGTGGGTGACAGATAGAGAATTGTTCCCTAATTTGTAAGATTAACCTCTGAGCATGTTCAGTTGATTTATGAGAAATTAAGAGCACCTCAGAGCAGACAGAAAAAAGCTATGCTGACAAGAGACAGGAAATCATTGGAATTCACCGAGGGTGAATCATTATAGTTGACAGTTATTTGTCATAAAGACGTAACAAGATTCGGATAGAGATATTGGACAAGTGGGAGATAAGACCTGTAGGTTGACATTACCACTTGAATGAGCAGGCATCCACTATGTGTCCTATCTTTTGATGTTTCAGAAATACTATCCGGACTCAGCATATGTGATTGGATTTGAGCTCCAACAGTTTAGCTCAATGAAAGTGTAACGTATGTTGGAAAATTGATTCGGGTATTATATGGAAGGAGAAAGTGTTGAGGTTTAAGAAGATCTCACTAGTTAAGTATGATGGTAGTATTACACTCCGGAGAAGGTCACTTGAGGATGACAGTATATGATGCGATAGACATACCCGGAGTTGTTATGGACTCATATTACTTGGTTCTAATTTGGAGGACCAAATTTCTTAAGTGGGGGAGATTGTAAGACCCGATATTTTCGAGTGCATTTAAAAATGCAAAAGGACTTAAATGACATTCTCGAATACGTGCAAGGGCAAAATGGTCGATAGACTAATATTCGGTATTAATCGGGACAAGAAAATTTAATTAAAAATATGAAAATGAGAAATCTTGATCAATGACGAAGAAATAATTAAATTCCGGGTTAAATTGATCAAGATATGAATTTATTGGAATAAACCGGGATTTTCGTATCGAAAAATAATCCCGAAAATAATCGAAAAATATACCGAAAAGGTAAAATCGGACTGAGAAAATTATTTACAGATTAGATGAATAAAATATATTTTTTAAAAAGATATTTGTGTATTTTAATATTATTTTATTGATTAAAATAATATTAAAAATAAATTATAAATAAATAAAATGAAAAAAAAAAAAAAAAAAAAAAACAGAATCGAAAAGTCTGAAGAAACGCGAAACAGAGAAGCGAAATGAAGCAGAAAACAAGCCGAGACCGAGGAGGCTCACCGGCGAGCTACCGGCGGCCAGGGACCCCAGGCGAAGGCCGACGAAGGAGGCTCGAAACCCGTGCTACCCACCGGCGGCAGCGACGTGCGGCGAAGTGGTCGGAAATCGCCGGAAAACGGAGGGGATGCCGCGGGGAAGAAACGTCGATCGGCGGCCATCGACGCCGATTCGAGACAAACCGAGGCCAGATTTGAGAAGCCCAGGCCGTGGCGCGTCGATTGGTGGCGGAATCACGCCGGGAACCGGCCGGACGGCGCCGGCACGACCAATTGTTCCCTGAACCGGCCGAACCGGACTGAACCGGCCAAGTTGAACCGAACCGGACCCGAGCTGAACCGGCAGTCCGAACCGGGTTGAACCGGACCGGACCGGTTCAGCCAAAAAGAGAGGGAAAAAAGGAAGAAAAAGGGAAAAAGAAAAAGAGAAAAAATTGGGGAAAATTCCAGTGATGCAATCGAGCTTCGGGTAAGTCGGTAAGCGGTCAAATTGACCGATTTAATTTTTAGAATATTTAATTTGATAAATAATCGACTGAAAGTTTACCCGAAAATATATTTAATTGTGTAGCTCGACAATTGGCATCCACTGAGAGCTCGAGACAGCCTCGATTTGTGTACGATCAAGGAATAACGGGTAAGTGACCCTTATTTACGACAATTTTATATCGTTATGCGTGATTGATATTTAACGTATAAATTACGGATTTAATTTCCGCATAAATGAATTAAATTCTGGAAAATTAGATAAATTGTCGTAAATATTAAATTGAGATATCAGAGAATTTAGAACGAGGCTAAATAAATTACTGATGGGCCCAGAGAGCCCAATAGGCCTCGATAAAGTGTGGTAAACGGGCTTAAGGCCGATTATGACCCATTATGGTACAATCGGGCCCAATATGGGTAAACGGGCCCAATGATTTAAATTAAGCCCAGAAAATTAAGAAATACAATTAATTGTATTGTATTTGACCTGATGAATGTGTATCCGCAGTTCCGGAGATTTGATTTGGATTCGGAGCAAATCGGACTGCGTGACAAGACATCAGTGGGAAAGGTCAGACTGTACAGAAAAATGAGGTAAGGGAATTGTGTGAGTAGCTAGAGGTAGCTACGCATATTTTAATAGTTTTTCTGTACACTGAGTATGTATGTATACATGGATATTGTATAATGATCCTAAAAATGGTTTGAATGATTTTAAGGATCGAAATAGGTGAAATGTCTATTTTACCCCTATTGAGGGAAGTTCACCTAAGGATGGTGAAAGCATGACATGCATGAAATGCATGATTTAAGGATTTTTGATGATTAAGGAATTTTATTGGTTTTAATCAAAGCAAAGCAATAGATTGGCCAGAAATTGTTTAATTTCACAAAATAACACTACGTAGGTGTTATTAATAATTAAATGGAAATTTCTTTGGAAAACGGCCAACTATCAAGTTTATATGGAAACAGGTAGTGCCGACACGTAGTTCGCACTATATCTGCGTTTGTGAATGTGCATAAATGTGCTTGAGCAGTTGCTCGCACCGACTTATGTGACATCTTATGCATGAAATGTGCTAGAGCATGGTGCTCGCACTGATTTTTAATATTGTGAAATGAGAGCTGCTGGAGCCTAGCTCGCACTCTGTTTTGACATGTTTTGACATGTTTTGATTTGTTTTGACGTGGTATGCATAAAATAGTGCTGGAGCGATTACTCGCACTACTTTTAATGATTTGACATGCATGAGAGATGCCGGAGCTTAGCTCGCATCCTATTTTGATTTAATTATGCATAAAAGCCGTGCTGGAGTGTAACTCGCACGAGATTTGATTTAGTTATGCATAAAGCCGTGCTGGAGTATAACTCGCACGAGATTTGATTTACTTGAGCATTCATTTGTGCTGGAGCGTTGCTCGCACCAAGTTTTATATGGTTTTCATAATTCATTTGAATGCCGTACTGGAGTTTTTCTCGTACGAGGTTTTCACTGAATTTATATACATATCCGTACTAGAGCATTGCTCGTACGTGGAATTTACATGAAATTATAATCAGTTTAAGTCGTACTGGAGCGCTGCTCGTACGCAGATTTCACTGATTTTTATGAAACCGTGCTAGAGCTTCGCTCGCACGAGATTTTCAGATATCATGAATATGCATGGAGCCGTGCTTGAGCTTCGCTCGCACAGGGATTTATATTACATGCATATAGCCGTGTTGGAGCCTCCTGTAGACTGTGTGTCACAGTGAGATGATATGCTCACACGTGCATTCTGAGACAGAGATGATATGGGTGGATAAGACCTATTACAGGCACCCCTGATTGAGCTTGGGTCCATGGAGTACGTTGTACCGTGTATGTCACGCGGAGTACGCTGTACCGTGGGGATTGTTGGAGTGGAGTGGCATGAGCCACGAGGCAGCAAGCCTTGCCCTCGCAATCCTGGTGTTATGCTGTTCTGGCGGGTAGGACGACCCACCTCCCGTTTCAGGTGTGATACCCCGCACACTAGGTACCGTGTTGCCAGGGATCACTAGGATATGGCCATAGTCCTCGATGTTACTGTTAATTACCTGATTGTCTCACATGATATAACTTGTGGTCTGTTAGACCAGGGTAGACCCGAAGGAGGGGTCAGGCCCCCGATTTGATGATTTGATGATTTCAGATGATTTTATGATATGTGACCCTGAAAGAAGGGTGGTTTTATAACTCAAGTTTTATAATGAAATATAACAATTTGTTTTATGAGTTTTGAGATGATTGACCCAGAGGGGTTATTTTATACTGCGTTTTAAATGAATTGATTTAAATGCAGTGGCATGATGTGTTTTCCATGCTTTCATTTGAAAACCTTGAATTGTCTTACATGACATGAAAGACTGCATGATCTTGATTAAATTCATGCTTAATATGATTTAATGATGTCACATAAAATGCTTTGAATGCATGAGTTACATGATTTATATATGCACAAATAGTTTTGGATAAACTATGGCATTGAATATGCATGACTTTGTGCGTGTAATTTTAAATGAAAAGAAATGGATTTAAGGGCATGGCATTATGAGCATGTAGATAGTGGAGCTATCTACTTACTTGCATAATTGCCTTACTGAGCGTGTGGTTTGCTCACCCCCCTTATTTTCCCATCTTTTCAGAGCACTTGTAATAATTATTGAGCGGCTGAGGACTTGCATGCTTAATATCCGCTGCTTGCTGCTTCCCATCGAGAGACAGGTATACACATTTGTATGGTTTTGTATCTAAATATGTAATGCACAGTACTGTAAATGGATATGATGTCGGGGATGTAGAGTCATGTAAATACCATTGGGTATGTGTTTATTTAAAGTCAAAAGGATAGTAGACTCTGATATATGATTATGGGAATGAAATGTTAAATAGTGTGAGGTGACTAACATCGAATCATAGCCCAACTGTGTTGTAGGATGGTCACGACGAGAGAAAGGTAAGAATTAAATAATAAATGAAAAAGCGAAAAATTTACTCTGATTTTTAGGTAATTCGGGTCGTGACAAGTTTCTTCCCTACCTACTCTAATTACCCTACTTCTAAATTCTACACTACTCCTACCCTAGGCTACTTGATTTTTTCAATTGCCATCATGTTCTATTTATACACACACTTATGGGTACAATGGTAATTTTTCCATCCTAAATGAGTTGGCATTATTTGGCCACTTGTCTTAATTTTATTTGCTGCAGAGTAGATATTTCCACATCACTCGTCTTTTTGTCCAATTGGCTATGCGATGTGGCCCGACGTGTGTCTTCCAGAAGGTTGGCACGGTGTCCGTCGATCTTATCGTTTTGGAGCGAATAAAATACAGACACATTGCGTCAGCGTGTCCAGATGACTGGTGACTCGATTTGCAAATTGGAAGTGGTCCAATCTCCTTTAGCCCATTTTCAACCATTTTTGACTGAAATGACTGAGCTTCATCCGAATTTAATTTATCTGCACATTAAAGAATTTTAATTAAATTGAGGGGATAATTAATAAAATAATATAGGGATTTAAATAATTAATTAAGAAATTAAGCATAAATAATTCTATTAAAAATAGAATCATCACACCCACAAACTTGAGCTGTTGCTTGTCCTCAAGCAAAACAAAATAATTGTAGGAATGACAAGTACTAAACAAAATAATTTTCCCAATATTATCCTCAAAGATAAAGTACAAACTATGATCTCAAAGACTCACAATTACAAGTCCAACATTCAGAATCATTCAATCATAAGTCCTAACCCAAATTGGACTCCTCTTGTGTGTATGAAAATGTCAAAGCCACTTCACAATACATTACTCGGATCAGATTATGCAAACACAGTGAATGCAAAGTCAATGACAAGTGATCATTCCTATAAGTTTGCGTTTCACTTCTCTCTCCACTAATGTAGTCACGCTTAACCAAAGATCAGTAGGACTTCATTAAGCTTGTAATGTAAGGCTGGGGCAAAAGTATGATAAAGTCGATTTAGGTTTAATTTCGCCTTAACATGCATTACTTCTAGGATCTTTAATGTAAGAGCTCATATTTATTTCCCCCAAACTTATTTCTTTTGCTAAACATTTTATTCTATTTTTGTATTTTTCATCTTTCTTCTTTTCTTTTTCTTTTTCTTTCATTTTCATTTTTTTTTTTACTTTCACTATCTCCTAATACCCATATGTACATAGCTCACAATATATCTCAATGACTTCTCATGCTTTCGGGGTAAGGGATAGGAAAAGAGTGTTTAAGCTAAGGAAATTTATACAGGTGTATTTACAGAGAAAAGCTTATTTGGCCCAGATGGGTGACTAGGGGTACACTATGTACAGGGATGGCTAGAAAGGCTCAAACGATCCAAAGATGGCCTAAATCATCTCCCTAATTAAGTGTGATCTAATATTTCACCTCGAGATCAGATCAAGCAAATTCTAGAATATGATACACAAAATCAACTAAACAAATGCAATCCTAAGTCCACATAAGCTTTCTCTAAATAAATATACAGATTCATGGCATGACATATGCATAAAATGAGGAAATCACAATCAGAATTAAGACAAATTCAAGAACTCAACTTCATGCTTTTCCTATAATCATGCTTTTTATTCAATCAAAGTCAAACTTAATCATGGGGTCATATCATCGGAATATGGGAAAACTACATGCTAAGCACTAAATCATCCCAAAATCAAACAATTTAAGCTCATATTTTTGAAAATATTTTGAAAATATTTTCAATTTTGCCAAATATTTTTAAAAATGCTCAAGTGATATCCCTTCCCCCAAACTTAAAGTGCACAGTGTCTTCAGTATATAGATAATATAAACATTTAAGCTCAAGAATAGAGTACTCCCCTTCTGATGATGATGAACAACCGAAGCTTGATTGAAAAGATAAAACTAGAAAAGAAATCTACAAAATAAACAAAGAAAGAAACAACAGAAAAGAAAAGAACTATACAAAAAGTGAAAAAGAGAAATAAATCCACTTCAAATGCAGCTAAAGAACACAACACTCAGCAGTAGGGCGAAGAGTAGGAGGATCAGCCAGAGTGGTGATAAAATATTGACAGTTAAATCCTCCTTAGCTCTATCTACTTCCCTTATTCTATCAGATTTCTTGTACTCAAGCCTTATATCCTCCTCAACATCCATCTTAAAACACTCTTGAGAGTCATCAGGGAGCTTTAAAGGTTTGAAATATGAAATGTCACCTCATGATCTAGGACTCTCATTGTCAACTCCCCCTTTTGTACATCAATTAAAGTTCTACCAGTCGCTAGGAAAAGGTCTGCCTAATATAATGGGGACTTCCCTGTCTTCCTCCATATCTAGTACAATAAAATATGCAGGGAAAATAAGCTTGTCCACCTTTACTAAGACATCCTCAATGACCCCCTTTGGATATTTAATGGATCGATCTATTAGCTGAAGGGTCACTGTAGTGGGCTTGACATCCCCTATTCCTAACTTCTGATAAATAGATAAAGGCATCAGATTTATACTGGCTCCTAAATCACATAGGGCTATACCAAAGAAAAGATTTCCTATCGTGCAAGGTATGGTAAAACTCCCAGGATCCTTGAGCTTGGGGGTAATTTCCTCTAGATAATTGCACTACATTCCTCAGTTAAGGCCACCGTCTCATAGTCTTCCAATCTTCTTTTCCTAGAGAGGATATCCTTCAAAAACTTCACATAACTTGGCATTTGCTCTAAGGCATCTGCGAAAGGAATGTTGATGTGAACTTTCTTAAAAACCTCAAGAAATTTGGTAAATTGATGATCCAGTTTTTGATTTTGGAACCTTTGAGGAAAAGGTACTGGTGGTCTAACTAGATGCAGTGTAGTGGGAACCTATGTAGAATCAGAGGATGAGGAAGGAAGTGAAAAAGAAGAAGGTATAAATGAAGAAGCGCCTAGCTTTGTTTCCTTTACAGCCCGATCCTGATGTTCCTGCTCTTTCTGAGCCGCCTCTTTAGACCCTAAAGGCTCTACCACAGTGGGCTTAACAGGATTGGATTTAACTTGTGGATCATCTAGCTCTCTGCCACTCCTAAGGGTGATGGATTTAACATGTTCCTTACCCTCCCTTTGCCTAACAAGATTAACTTTAGTGTTACTAGGAAGGGTCCCTTGTGGACGTTGGCTAAGAACATTGGCTATTTGTCCAACCTGAACTTCTAAATTCTTGATTGAGGCAACTTGATTTTGCAGGATCGTTGTGAACATTTCCTCAAGCGAGGGTTTTTTCTCAGCTGTTGGTAAGTGCTGGAGTTATGGTGGTGGTGGTGGTTGTGGATGATGGAAGTGAGGTGGATGGGGATGATTAGGTGGATGGTGTGGATATGAATGATATGGTGGATAGTGTGGAAATTGCTAATGTGGTGGTACATGAACCGATGGAGCTTGAAACCCAAGGGGTCCTACAGATATAGAGTTAGAAGATTGCCCTTGATTTTGGCTCCAGGAAAAGTTAGGATGGTTCCTCCACTATGGGTTGTAGGTGTTTGAAAAGGGGTTGTTCTGTTGCTTCTGAGATGGGGCAACGTACTGAATCGATTCTAAGTTAAGCTAACTCCTATCTACAGAGTGTGTACCACCACACAGATCACATGAAAGGAAAGGACTTTGTACAGAATAAATAGGATTAGGACTGATGGAAGGATTATGCTGGGTACTGAGCGACTCTACCTCTTTGTAAGGTTAGCAATCTGAGAGGTTATGGTAGACAGCGTGTCGAGCTTATAGATACCCACCGATTTCTTAGGCAGTTGCCTCTCCGAGGACCATAGATAGTTATTAGCAGCCATCTTTTCTAACAACTCGTAAGCTTCCTCCTCTGTTTTACACATTAGCGCTCCACCCACAACAGCGTCAACAATGGTCCTATTTTGGCTTGTAAGCCCGTTGTAAAAGGTCTGGACTTGCAGCCACAAAGGTAGACCATGATGAGGGAACTTCCTAAGAAGCTCCTTATATCGTTCCCATGCTTCATAAAGAGATTTCGAATCAAATTGGGCAAAGGAAGATATGTCACTACGGAGTTTGGCCATTTTAAAGGGTGGGAAAAACTTAGCTAAAAATTGATGGGCTAACTCATCCTATGTAGAAATGGATCCTAGAGGCAAGGAGGTTAACCAGTGTCGCGCCCTATCCCTAAGTGAGAAAGGGAATAATCTAAGCCTAAGCGCATCATCAGATAATCTATTGTGCTTGAAGGTGTTGCATAGGTCCAGGAATTGCCCGAGGTGAGCATGTGGGGCATCATGAGGGAGCCAACTGAACTGTACCAAAGTCTGGATCATCTGGATGATTGAAGGCTTGATTTCGAAATTGTTCCCTTGGACAGCTGGTGGCCTAATGCCAGTATAATACCCTCTAATCGTCGGCACTGCATAATCTCCAACGATCTTAATTCCTCTATTTTTTGCCATTGTGTTTTGCTGCGGAGCTAATAATTTCCTAGAATCCTTTCGAATTTTCCTAAGGGTTCTTTCAATTTCAGGATCTAAAGGAAAGCAATCATAACTCTTGGCTCTACGCATGCAAACATCACAAAGTCCTCAGAATTTTTTTTTAAAGTTTTTTAATTTTTTTTAGAGAAAATTAACTAATGTAGATTGAAGCTTTAAATATTTACAACCTAAATATTTACAAGCTAGAATTACACATAAGCATAATTTCATCAATATTAATTATTGGCTAATTAAGACTTCCCTGGCAACAGCGCCAAAAACTTGATATGAGTTATGCCCACTATGAGTGACCTAGACGTTCTATCCGTAAGTGCACGGGTCGTACAAGTAATAATGGGATTTGAGTCCCGAATTATTGTCCCACAGAGAGGTTGATCAGCCTAATTAACTACCGGTTAATCTTACCCTAAGTATATCCTAGCAAATTATGAAGTCTTCGTGGGTGATCTACAAAGCTAGAATTAAAAATACCGAAAACAATAAAAATTATAAACTGATGAAAATAAAACAGAGCAAAAATTACTTACAAAACTCCGAGCAATTAAAAATAACAACCTACAAAAGATAATTAAACAGTTAAAAATTCATTAACACAAATAAAATAAAGTGCAAATATGAAAATAAAGAAATAAAATTAATTAAACTAAAATTAAACAATCCTAGAAATAAAATATGCATGTAATTAAACTATTTAACAAAAATTGCAAATTAAACTAACCTAAAATCTAATAAAATAAAAATCTATTAACCTAAAGAAATTTTTAAACCTAACTCTAACTAAATACTAACAATAAAACAAAATCTAAACAATGCATGAAAATATTTTTGGATTAAATTTAAAATGAAGACTAAATTAAAAATGCATGAAATAATTCTACTCTATATGCTATATATGAATACTACCTAATTAAAGCCTTAAACCCTATTGTGTAACGTTAACTATTAACAAACTAAGAAAATATACTAACATGCAAACTAATTAAAGACTTCTACTTTAACCTAAGCTAACTAATAATATCAAAAGGAATAATAACAACCATAAAAATAAATAAAATAAATGCTTGAAAATTTAAATTGGGACTTTTCCAAATTTGCCATACATGTCCTTAATCAAATAATCCAACCAAGTGGTCCCGACCTGACACTGCTCATTGTTCTTTTTCAAAATTCATTTCCAAGTGCTCACGGTTTGTCCAGGTACTATGCTGGTTCTGCTCCCGATCTGTCCATGTGAGATCTGAGAATTTTAGATATATTTTAATGATGTAATAAGAACTTGAAGTGCAATTTATTGAGCTAAGTGAATTGTGGAAATTATATTTGGAGATTTATGTGTAAGTGTTTAACATAAGTGTGAAACTAAGAGGTCAGATCGATCTTGGGGAACGAGAGATCGATCTGGTGAGTTAAAAATGATAAGGAAGGAGGAATTTAAGGAGTAGATCGATCTCCAATGGTAGATGATTGATCTCCTTATGATTCTGTTGAGAGAAGATCGATCTCGTGAGGAAGGGATCGATCTCTAAACGTTTCTGTTTGGGAGAAGATCAATCTCCTCAAGGAGCAGATCGATCTCATAAAGCCATAAAGAGATCGATCTCACCCCTCGACAGATCGATCTCCTAGGCATAAAAATACCCCAAATTGTCCCCAAATTCAAATGCAGATCGATCTCACCAAGAGCCAGATCGATCTCCTACCTTCAGTCTATATAATGAACCCCTGCTTTCTCCTGCAATTTCACTTTCTCTCTCTTCCAACCCCATTTTCATTGAGCCCTAGCTTTCCCACTCATCCAGAGCACCCATTTTTGTCCGAATCAGAGGCTGTGGCAATAAGGAAAGTTGTTCCTCATCAAAGGGAGAACAACATACTTGGAAATCGTAAGACGGATTGAATCGAGGCAAGAGATAAGCTCTCCACAAGTTTTGGGTAATTTCTAAACCTCGATCTTGATATTTGAGATGATTTTGGTAATGATAGTTGTTGGCATTGTGTTGAAGTAGCTGGAAAATGATTAGGGATTGATGAAATTACAATGTAGTTGGAGTGATAATGATATTTAGCAAATTTGGGAATTTTGAGCTATAAATGGAAATTTAGACAATGTGGTGAATTAGCATAGATAATTTGACATGAGAAATGTAGGACGTTGAGATGTTGTGAATGAGATTGTAGTTTAGGGGTAGAGTTACGAGAATCAAGAGATTTGAGGTGTTATGAGCAATTATGCTCGATTTTGAGAATTGAGGTACTGTGATGATGAATATTGATGTTTTAACATCGTTTGGACAGCTCGGGAGTTCTAGAGTGGAGTGCGAGACTAGTCCGTGACAAGGGGGAAACAATTGCACTATACGAGGTGCAAAGAGGTAAGGGAAATTAAACCAATTGTGTATGTGATTTTAAACTATTATAGCATGATTTGTGATTTATAAAACAAGCATGTTTGATGTGTTGTGTTTTGATGAGAATGCACACGATTTTTATAGCCGGTTGGAGCCCAATGTTTTTATGAGTTTATAATTGGGCTCTACATTAAGGCGATCTTGAGATTTGAGAAATGTGTGCATGTTTTGCCGGTTGGGACTCGGTTTCAATATGTTTTGTGTTGAGTACAAAACGGTTTTAAATGAGTTTTATGAGAGAAAAACCACTATGAGTTCTACGTGAAGGCAAACCAGTCTTATGTGATAAAGACTTAGGTGTGTAATTTTGAGTACACACCAGGCATTGCTCTGGTAGCATGTAAGCCCTATTCTTCTTCGTTCTGGTAACGTGAGAAACCCCATTCTGTGGCTATGCCACGTATATTTGGTGGTCGTTGCCACGTGAAACCCTATCCTGTGGCTATGCCACATGTGAATTTAAATCAGTGGCTATGCCACGTGTGTTTAGTGGCTGTGCCACGTGTGAATTTAAATCAGTGGCTATGCCACGTGTGTTTAGTGGCTGCGCCACGTGCATTATTATTACAGTGATTTTATCACGTTTATTGAGAAAGCGATTATCGTATTATTTTCACATGCTTTGTTACTGCTCTATACTGAGCATTTTACTTCATGTTTTCACATGAATTGAGATATGAGAATGTCGTTTTGAGTACTTTCATGCTATGGTTTTCAAATGAGTATAATGAGTTTCACATACAAATAAATATTTTGTGATGTACATTTTGGTTTATATAATGAGTCCCTTACCCCCTTTACTGAGCGATTTAGAAGCTCACCTTGTTTTCTTTCCCCCCCTAGATTTCTTTAAGTGAAAAAGGGTTTCCCTACGACGTACAGAGTAGTGGCTAGTGGAGGACTTGAGCTCCAGGCCATATATTGTATTTTGAGGTATCTTTTATCTTTTCATGTACCCAGACAATTATTATAATTGCAGACACTTGATGTATAACATTGTATGGGATGTATTAGGATTAATTAACTTGAGATCAGGTAATGTATATGATATAACATATACTATTTAATAACGAGATCCTGAGGTATGATAAATGTGATGATGTATGACACTGCACAGGAATGCACTCTTAATTGTGAATTGTCGATTAAAAAGTTTTAAATTTGTCCTATTTTTCGCATTTTCGGGGCGTGACAGAGCTTTCTTGGTATCAGAGCTTAGGGTGTCTAGTACTGTCAGTGTCAGTTAAGTGAATAGAATACATCCCAAGTGTCTGTAATAGTCTGGTCATGAACTGAATCTGAGGATTGAGATTTTAATCGATTTTGATATGTACGCGCAGGAGACGAGTTGAGATAGAGAATGAGTGGACGACGAGGTCATTCGAGGAGGCAGGCAGAGTCCCCTCTGCCACCTGTCCCCCAACCAGAGAGTCCTAACTCTCGATTTAATCGGATTGAGACCGATGTGAGGTAAGGTTTTGAGCAGATGGCAGCGTTATTCGCGCAACACTTTGGAGTTAATGCCTGGGGTACTACTCCTACACTACCACAAGGACCTCCCATACCCCCAGTACAGATGGACCCAGTGCCTCCCGTCACTCAGCCTGAGGACAGAAGTATGGTCCGACTGAAGGACTTTCTGAAGATGAATCCACCCGCATTTAGGGGAAAGAAGGATCCTACAGAGGCTGAGGAGTGGCTGACGGAGTTGAGAATTATATTTGATTATCTGGGATGCACCGATGCTGAGAGGGTCAGTATGAGTATCTATATGTTGAAGGGGAGAGCTCGAGATTGGTGGGGTACTACCCAGGTTATTTTGATGTCTTGCCAGGATGTGATTGGTTGGGAAGCATTTCAGACAGCCTTTAGGACCCAATATGTACCACGAGCCGCCCAGAGGAAGAAACAGGCTGAGTTTTTGAGTTTGGTACAGGGTGACATGTCTGTGGATGACTATGAGAGCCAATTCACCGCGCTATTGAGATATGACCCAGATACCTTCAAAAATGAAGAGCTCCATACAGAGAAGTTTGTGTATGGATTGAAGCCCGTCATCAGAGATAGATTGATAGGGCTATGTATTACTGAGTTTGGAGATGCTCTGAGATGAACACAAGATATTGAAAGAGGAATTGAAATGGTACAATCCCATAATGAGCTCAGAGCGGTGAATAGAGATAAGGGCAAGAGGCCAGCGATTTTCCAAACAGAGGCTCGGAGAGGTTCCTTCAGAAGAGGAAGGATTGAGGTGCAGAAGGGCAGATTAGAGTGTCACGCCCCGAAAATGCGAAAAATAGGGCTAATTTAAAACTTTTTACTCGTTAATTCACAAATAAAGAGTGCATTCCTGTGCAGTGTCATACATCATCATAATTATCATGCCTCAGGATCTCATCATGATATAATAAATATTGTATTATACCCATTACTCGATTACAAGTCAATTAATCCTAATACATCTCATATAATGTCATACATCAAGTGTCTGTAATTACAATAATAGTCTGGGTACATGAAAAGATAAAAGGTACCTCAAAATACAATATATATGGCCTGGAGCTCGAATCCTCCACTAGCCACTACTCCGTACGTCGCAGGGAAGTCCTTATTCACTTGAAGAACTCTGGGGGGAAAGAAAAACAGGGTGAGCTTCTAAATCGCTCAGTAAGGGGGGTAGGGGACTCATTTCATAAACCAAAATGCACATCACAAAGCATTTATTTGTATGTGAAACTCATTTGAAAACCATAGCACAAAAATACTCAAAACGACACTCTCATGTGTCAAGTCATGTGAAAACATGAAGTAAAAAGGCTCACTCTAGAGCATTAACAAAGCATGTGAAATTAACGCGTTAAACGCTTTCTCAAATAACATGGCATAGCCACTGATTTAAAATCACTCGTGGCATCGCCACAAAACACACGTGGCAAAGCCACTGAATTATTTTCTCACGTGGCATAGCCACAGAATAGGGTTTCTCAACGTGGCACTGCCACCAATGGGGTTTCTCAACGTGGCACTGCCACCAATGGGGTTTCTCAATGTGGCACTGCCACCAATGGGGTTTCTCAACGTGGCACAGCCACCAATGGGGTTTTCTCAACATGGCACAGCCACCAATGGGGTATACGTGGCACAGCCACCAATGGGTTTTCTCAACGTTACCAGAACGGAGAAGAATTCGGGCTTACATGCTACCAGAGCAATGCCCGGTGTGTACTCACAACTACACACCCAAGTCTTATCACATAAGACAGGTTTGCCTTCACGTAGAACTCGTAATGGTTTTCTCTCATAAAACTCATTTGAAATCGTTTTGTACTCAACACAAAACGTAGTAAAACCGAGTTCCAACCGGCAAAGTACACGCACACATTTCTCAATTCACAATATTGCCTTAACGTAGAGCCTAGTTATAAACTCATAAAACATTGGGCTCCAACCGGCTATAAAATCGTGTGCAGTTCAAATCTCAACACAAAACTCTCAACATGCTTGTTTATAAATCATAAATCATGCTATAACAGTTTACAAATCACATACACAAATGGTTTAGATTTCCCTTACCTCTTTGCACCTCGTATAGTGCAATCGTTCCCCCGTATCACGGACTAGCCTCGCATTCCACTCTGGAACTCCCGAGCTGTCCAAACGATGTTAAAACATCAATACTCAACATCACACAAACCTCAATTCTCAAAATCGAGCATAATTGCTCATAACTCCTCAAACCTCTCGATTCTCGTAACTCAACCTTAAACTACAACCCTATTCACAATATCCCAATGTTCGATATCTCTAATACCAATTATCTACGCTAATTTACCACCTTGTCTATATTTCCGTTTATAGCACAATCCTCAAAATTGCCACAATTTCCAAATATCAACATTAATCCAACTACATTACAATCTCATCAATCCCTAATCATTCCTCAACTATTTCAACACAATTACAACCACCAATAACATCAAAATCAGCTCAAATATCAAGATCGAGGTTTAGAAATTACCCAAAGCTTGTGAGACGCACAACTCACGCCTCGATCCGATTCGTCCTTCGATTTCCAAGTATGTTGTTCTCCCTTTGATGAGGAACAACTTTCCTTCTTACCACAATAGCTGATTCGATCGAAAATGGGGGATTTGGAAGAGTGAGAAACTAGGTTTTCGGAAAAATGGAGGTTTGGAAGAGAGAGAAAGTGAAATTGCAGAGAAAACACGGGTTCCTTATATAGACTGGAGGTAGGAGATCGATCTGCCTCTTGCTGAGATCGATCTGTGTTTGAAATTTGGGGACGATCTGGGTAATTTTATGCCTAGGAGATCGATCTGTCGAGGGGTGAGATCGATCTCTTTATGGCTTTATGAGATCGATCTGCTCCTAAGGAGATCGATCTTCTCTCCAAACAGAAGCATTTGGAGATCGATCTCCTCCTCATGAGATCGATCTTCTCTCAAACAGATTCATTTGGAGATCGATCTCTTCCTCATGAGATCGATCCCTTCTCAAACAGATTCATAAGGAGATCGATCTCTTCCATTGGAGATCGATCTGCTCCTCAAATTTCCCCTTCCTCGTCATTTTTAACTCACCAGATCGATCTCTCCTTCCCCCAGATCGATCTGTCCTCATACTTCATGCTCATTTTACACACTTAACATATAAATCTCCAATTATAATTCCCACAATTTACTTAGCTCAATAAATTACACTCAAATTATTATTACATCAATAAAATATGTCTGAAATTCTCAGATCTCACATCCTCCCCACCTTAAAAAGAATTTGGTCCTCCAAATTCAACTCAACTAGTCAAAATAGATGGGGGTATTTCTCCTTCATGAGGCTCTCTAGTTCCCACGTTGCCTCTTCCCTTGAGTGATGTTTCCACAAAACTTTCACTAATGGGATGCTCTTGGTTCTCAGTACCTTCTCCTTTCTATCGAGAATCCGGACGGGTTCCTCAGTGTAGCTCATGTCCTCCTGTATGTCCATCTCATCATACTCTATAACATGAGAAGGGTCCGGGTGGTACTTCCTCAACATAGACACATGAAAAACATTGTGTATTCCGGACATCTGTGGGGGTAATTCCAATCTGTAGGCTACCTCTCCCACTCTCTCAAGAATCTCGAATGGTCCTATGTATCGAGGACTCAATTTCCCTTTCTTCCCAAATCGCATGATACCCTTACTCGGTGATACCCTCAGAAATACTGCATCACCAACATCAAACTCGAGTGGCCGTCTACGCACATCCGCGTAGCTTTTCTGTCTACTCTGTGCAGCCCGCAACCTCTCACATACGAGTTTCACACTCTGTACGGCTTGCTCAACAAGCTCGAGAGCATTTATCTTTCTGTCACCGACTTCTTCCCAAGCTACAGGGGATCTACACCTCCTACCATATAGAGCCTCAAAAGGTGCCATTCCAATACTCGCATGATAGCTGTTATTGTACGCAAACTCTGCTAGGGGCAGGTGATCATCCCATGATCCCTTAAAATCCATCGTACACGCCCTCAACATATCCTCCAAGGTCTGAATAATCCTCTCTGACTGACCATCTGTCTGAGGATGATAGGCGGTACTAAAACTCAATCGAGATCCCATAGACTCCTAAAACTGGGTCCAGAATCTGGAAGTAAATCGGGAATCTCTATCAGAAGTAACACTCACTGGAGCCCCATGTAATCTAGCTATCTCGCTGACATATAGCTCAGCTAAGGCATCCACAGTATCTGTGCTCTTGATGGCAAGGAAGTGGGCACTCTTGGTCAATCTATCCACAATGACCCATATCGCGTCACGACCTCTTCGGGTCCTCGGTAAGCCCATAATAAAGTCCATAGTGACATGCTCCCATTTCCATGTAGGTACAGGTAAGGGCTGTAGTAGTCCTCCGGGCTTCCGATGCTCAGCTTTCACTTGCTGGCATACTAAACACCTGGCCACATACTCTGCCACATCTCGCTTCATACCACTCCACCAATACACCTTTCTCAAGTCTCGGTACATCTTAGTACTTCCTGGGTGCATGGTGTATCGCGAGCAGTGGGATTCTCTCAGTATCTGTCTCTTCAGGGTATCATCGTCCGGTACACAAATCCGTCCTCTGAATCTCAACAATCCATCCTCACTGATGGTGAGATCCGACTGCGAACTCTGCTCAGCTTGGCTAACCATATCTATCAATCTCTGATCACTGCGCTGCCCAGTTCTAATCTGATCCATGATCCTGGGCTCTATCCGTAGGCTAGCCAAAAATCCAGTCTCTACCTCTTTAACTCTGATCCGAAGTTCGGCGAACTGCTCTAACAAATCCCATTCCCTGATCATCATAGCAGATACCATACTCTTCCTGCTCAGGGTATCAGCAACCACATTCGCCTTACCCGGATGATAAAGAATCTCGCAGTCATAATCCTTAAGGAGTTCCATCCATCTCCTTTGTCTCGTGTTTAACTCTTTCTGATCAAAGAGATATCTCAAACTCTTGTGATCAGTGAAGATCTGGAATCTTTCCCCATATAAGTAATGTCGCCAGATCTTCAAAGCAAATACCACAGCGGCTAACTCCAAATCATGCGTGGGATAATTCCGCTCATGGTCTTTCAGTTGTCGCGATCCATATGCGACCACTCTTCCGTGCTACATAAGCACACACCCCAATCCTTGGTGAGATGCATCACTATACACCAAGAATCCTCCTGATCCCTCGAGAATAGTTAACACAGGTGCCGCTGTCAATCTCCTCTTTAACTCATGAAAACTGAGCTCACATTGATCAGTCCATATGAACGGAGTCTCCTTACGCGTGAGCTTAGTCAAAGGAGCGACAATCCTCGAGAATCCTTCCACAAATCTCCTGTAATACCCTGCCAAACCAAGGAAGCTTCGTATCTCAGTCACTGTCCTTGGTCTTTCCCAATTAAGCACAGCTGCTATTTTACTCGGATCCATGGATACTCCTTCCTCTGAGACTACATGCCCAAGGAAAGCTATCCTGTTCAGCCAAAACTCACACTTACTAAGCTTTCCGTATAATTGCTTATCTCGGAGTATCTGAAGTACTAACCACAAATGCTGTGCATGCTCCTCATACGACCGAGAGTACACCAGGATATCATCGATAAAGACTATCACAAACTTATCCAGATAGTCTCTGAACACCTCGTTCATCAATCTCATAAATGCTGCAGGGGCGTTCGTCAATCCAAAGGACATCACCAGAAATTCGTAATGGCCATACCTTGTCTTAAAGGCCGTCTTTGGAATATCTTCCTCCTTGATCCTCAATTGGTGATAGCCCGATCTCAAATCAATCTTAGAAAAGACTGATGCCCCTCTTAGCTGATCAAGTAGATCGTCAATCCTGGGCAACGGATATTTATTCTTCACCGTGGCTTTATTCAATAGCCGGTAGTCCACACATAATCTGAGACTACCATCCTTCTTCTTAACAAACAGTACTGGCGCTCCCCACGGTGAAACACTGAGTCTAATAAACCCTTGATCCAATAACTCCTGTAATTGTCTCTTCAATTCCTCAAGTTCCACTAATGCCATCCTGTAGGGAGGTTTAGAGATCGGCTGAGTATCCGGTACCAAATCAATGGTAAACTCCAGCTCTCTCTCTGGTGGTAAACCTGGCAATTCATCTGGGAAAACATCCAAAAATTCGCAAACCACAGGTATATCCTCAATCCTCGGGTGTTCCCGCTCATCATCTGAGATGAGTGCCTCATAACCTTCACATGAATAATCACATTTAATATTCTCCAAAATAATGTTAAGATTCTCAAATTACTCACTAGAAATCCACATAATCATTTCCTCAATATCTCAATTGTACACTCTAAGGCTCAGGTAGGGAGAAAGTTACAATCTTAGTGTAACAGTCTAAACTCACTCGATTGGTCGCCAACCAATCCATTCCCAGAATTACATCAAACCCATGTATACTCAACATGATTAGATCTGCTAACATCACTCTATCTCCCACCTTAATTTCACATCCTCTACAGATTAACTCAGTTCTCTGGGATTCACGCATAGGGGTATTTACATGTAGTATATATTCTAGAGGTTCAAACTTCAAGTTTAATCTACATGCAAAATGCTCAGAAATAAACGAATGCATGGATCCTGAATCAATCAACACATGAGCCTCATAATTACAGACAGAGAGTGTACCTCTTATAGTTTCTGCCGAAGCGTCTGCGGTCTCCTTATCCAGGGCAAACACACGTCCCTGTGCCACAGGTTTCTTCCCTTTCTCTGCCGCAGTGGCCCGTCTCTGGGGATCCACTCTCTGAGGCTGTTGTCTAGTGGGCTCCGAAGCATGTGGTATCTGAGGTTGGGGACAGTCCTTCACTCTGTGGCCCATGTCACCACATCTGAAACATCCATGGATCGACCCAGTACAACTTCCCTCATGCGATCGACCACAGTCTCTACAAACCCTTATCTCCGGCCTGACATATCGAGGGGTCTCCTTGATAATAGGATAGGCTCTGGGTCTCTCCAATCTGTCCTTCTGCACCTCAATCCTTCCTCTCCTGAAGGAACCTCTCCGAGCCTCTGACTGGAAAAGTGCTGGCCTCTTGCCCTTATCTCTATTCACCGCTCTGAGCTCATTCTGGGATTGTACCATCTCAATCCCTCTTTCAACCTCTTGTGCTTGTCTCAGAGCATCTCCAAACTCAGTAATACATAGCCCCATCAGTCTATCTCTAATGACGGGCTTCAACCCATACACAAACTTCTCTGTGCGGAGCTCTTCACTCTTGAAGGTCTCTGGGTCATATCTCAGTAGTGCGGTGAACTGGCTCTCATAGTCATCCACCGACATGTCACCCTGCACCAAACTCAAAAACTCGACCTGTTTCCTTCTCTGGGCGGCTCGTGGTACATATTGGGTTCTAAAAGCTGTCTGGAACTCTTCCCAACCAATCACATCCTGGTGGGACATCAAGATACCCTGGGTAGTACCCCACCAATCTCGAGCTCTCCCCTTCAGCATATAGGCACTCATACTGACTCTCTCAGCATCGGTGCACCCCAGTAAATCAAATATAACTCTCAACTCCGTCAACCACTCTTCAGCCTCTGTAGGATCCTTCTTTCCCTTAAATGCGGGTGGATTCATCTTCAGAAATTCCTTTAGTCGGACCTTACTTCTGTCCTCAGGCTGAGTGACGGGAGGCACTGGGGGTATGGGAGGTCCTGGTGGTGGTGTAGGGGGTAGTATCCGAGGCATTAACTCCAAAGTGTTGCGCGAATAACGCTGCCATCTGCTCAAAACCTTGCCTCACATCGGTCTCAATTCGATTAAATCGAGAGTTAGGACTCTCTGGTTGTGGGACAGGTGGCGGAGGGGACTCTGCCTGCCTCCTCGAACGACCTCGTCGTTTACTCATTCTCAATCTCAACTCGTCTCCTGCGCGTACATATCACAATCGATTGAAATCTCAATCCTCAATTTCATTTCATGACCAGACTATTACAGACACTTGGGATGTATTCTATTTCACTTAATCGACACTGACAGTACTAGACACCCTAAGCTCTGATACCAAGAAAACTCTGTCACGCCCCGAAAATGGGGAAAATAGGGCTAATTTAAAACTTTTTACTCGTTAATTCACAAATAAAGAGTGCATTCATGTGCAGTGTCATACATCATCATAATCATCATGCCTCAGGATCTCATCATGATATAATAAATATTGTATTATACCCATTACTCGATTACAAGTTAATTAATCCTAATACATCCCATATAATGTCATACATCAAGTGTCTGTAATTACAATAATAGTCTGGGTACATGAAAAGATAAAAGGTACCTCAAAATACAATATATATGGCCTGGAGCTCGAATCCTCCACTAGCCACTACTCCGTACGTCGCAGGGAAGTCCTTATTCACTTGAAGAACTCTGGGGGGAAAGAAAAACAGGGTGAGCTTCTAAATCGCTCAGTAAGGGGGTAGGGGACTCATTTCATAAACCAAAATGCACATCACAAAGCATTTATTTGTATGTGAAACTCATTTGAAAACCATAGCACGAAAATACTCAAAACGACACTCTCATGTGTCAAGTCATGTGAAAACATGAAGTAAAAAGGCTCACTCTAGAGCATTAACAAAGCATGTGAAATTAACGCGTTAAACGCTTTCTGAAATAACGTGGCATAGCCACTGATTTAAAATCACTCGTGGCATCGCCACAAAACACACGTGGCAAAGCCACTGAATTATTTTCTCACGTGGCATAGCCACAGAATAGGGTTTCTCAACGTGGCACTGCCACCAATGGGGTTTCTCAACGTGGCACTGCCACCAATGGGGTTTCTCAACGTGGCACAGCCACTAATGGGGTTTTCTCAACGTGGCACTGCCACCAATGGGGTTTCTCAATGTGGCACTGCCACCAATGGGGTTTCTCAACGTGGCACTGCCACCAATGGGGTTTCTCAACGTGGCACAGCCACCAATGGGGTTTTCTCAACGTGGCACAGCCACCAATGGGGTATACGTGGCACAGCCACCGATGGGGTATAACGTGGCACAACCACCAATGGGGTATACGTGGCACAGCCACCAATGGGTTTTCTCAACGTTACCAGAACGGAGAAGAATTCGGGCTTACATGCTACCAGAGCAATGCCCGGTGTGTACTCACAACTACACACCCAAGTCTTATCACATAAGACAGGTTTGCCTTCACGTAGAACTCGTAATGGTTTTCTCTCATAAAACTCATTTGAAATCGTTTTGTACTCAACACAAAACGTAGTAAAACCGAGTTCCAACCGGCAAAGCACACGCACACATTTCTCAATTCACAATATTGCCTTAACGTAGAGCCCAGTTATAAACTCATAAAACATTGGGCTCCAACCGGCTATAAAATCGTGTGCAGTTCAAATCTCAACACAAAACTCTCAACATGCTTGTTTATAAATCATAAATCATGCTATAACAGTTTACAAATCACATACACAAATGGTTTAGATTTCCCTTACCTCTTTGCACCTCGTATAGTGCAATCGTTCCCCCGTATCACGGACTAGCCTCGCATTCCACTCTGGAACTCCCGAGCTGTCCAAACGATGTTAAAACATTAATACTCAACATCACACAAACCTCAATTCTCAAAATCGAGCATAATTGCTCATAACTCCTCAAACCTCTCGATTCTCGTAACTCAACCTTAAACTACAACCCTATTCACAATATCCCAATGTTCGATATCTCTAATACCAATTATCTACGCTAATTTACCACCTTGTCTATATTTCCGTTTATAGCACAATCCTCAAAATTGCCACAATTTCCAAATATCAACATTAATCCAACTACATTACAATCTCATCAATCCCTAATCATTCCTCAACTATTTCAACACAATTACAACCACCAATAACATCAAAATCAGCTCAAATATCAAGATCGAGGTTTAAAAATTACCCAAAGCTTGTGAGACGCACAACTCACACCTCGATCCGATTCGTCCTTCGATTTCCAAGTATGTTGTTCTCCCTTTGATGAGGAACAACTTTCCTTCTTACCACAATAGCTGATTCAACCGAAAATGGGGGATTTGGAAGAGTGAGAAACTAGGTTTTCGGGAAAATGGAGGTTTGGAAGAGAGAGAAAGTGAAATTGCAGAGAAAACATGGGTTCCTTATATAGACTGGAGGTAGGAGATCGATCTGCCTCTTGCTGAGATCGATCTGTGTTTGAAATTTGGGGACGATCTGGGTAATTTTATGCCTAGGAGATCGATCTGTCGAGGGGTGAGATCGATCTCTTTATGGCTTTATGAGATCGATCTGCTCCTAAGGAGATCGATCTTCTCTCCAAACAGAAGCATTTGGAGATCGATCTCCTCCTCATGAGATCGATCTTCTCTCAAACAGATTCATTTGGAGATCGATCTCTTCCTCATGAGATCGATCCCTTCTCAAACAGATTCATAAGGAGATCGATCTCTTCCATTGGAGATCGATCTGCTCCTCAAATTTCCCCTTCCTCGTCATTTTTAACTCACCACATCGATCTCTCCTTCCCCCAGATCGATCTGTCCTCATACTTCATGCTCATTTTACACACTTAACATATAAATCTCCAATTATAATTCCCACAATTTACTTAGCTCAATAAATTACACTCAAATTATTATTACATCAATAAAATATGTCTGAAATTCTCAGATCACATAGAGAGACCCAGATGTTACCCTAACATTAGAGAGACCCCTCGAGATGTCAGGCCTGAGACAAGGTTTTGCAGAAATTATGGCCGAATGCATGAGAGAAGTTGTACTAGGTCGATCCATGGATGATTTAGATGTGGAGACATGGGTCACATTGTGAAGGATTGCCCTCAACCTCAGAAACCACATGTCTTGGAGCCCACTAGACAACAGCCTCAGAGAGTGAATCCCCAGAGATGGGCAACTACTGCAGAGAAAGGAAAGAGACCTGTTACACAGGGATGTGTGTTTGCCCTAGATAAGGAGACCGCTGACACCTCTGCAAAAACTATAAGAGGTACACTCTCTGTCTGTAATAATAAGGCTCATGTGTTGATTGATTCAGGATCCACACATTCGTTTATTTCTGAGCATTTTGCATGTAGATTAAACTTGAAATTTGAACCTCTAGAATCTATACTACATGTAAATACCCCTATGCATGAATCCCAGAGAACTGAGTTAATCTGTAAAGGATGTAAGATAAAGGTGGGAGATAGAGTGATGTTAGCAGATCTAATCATGTTGAATATACATGGGTTTGATGTAATTTTAGGAATGGATTGGTTGGCAACCAATCGAGTGAGTTTAGATTGCTACACTAAGATTGTAACTTTCTCCCTACCTGAACCTTACAGTGTACGGTTGAGATATTGAGGAAATGAATATGTGGAATTCTAGTAAGTAATTTGAGAATTTTAATATTATTTTAGAGAATATTAAGTATGATTATTCATGTGAAGGTTGTGAGACACTCATCTCAGACGATGAGCGAGAACATCCGAGGATTGAGGATATACCTGTGGTTTGCGAATTTCTGGATGTTTTCCCGGATGAGTTACCAGGTTTACCACCAGAGAGAGAGCTGGAGTTTACCATTGATTTGGTACCAGATACTCAGCCGATCTCTAAGCCTCCCTACAGGATGGCATTAGTGGAACTTGAGGAATTGAAGAAACAACTACAGAAGTTATCGGATCAAGGGTTTATTAGACCCAGTGGTTCGTCATGGGGAGCACCAGTATTATTTGTTAAGAAGAAGGATGGTAGTCTCAGATTATGCGTAGACTATCGGTTGTTGAATAAAGCCACGGTGAAGAATAAATACCCATTGCCCAAGATTGATGATCTACTTGATCAGCTGAGAGGGGCATCAGTCTTTTCTAAGATTGATTTGAGATCGGGCTATCACTAATTGAGGATCAAGGAAGAAGATATTCCAAAGACGGCCTTCAGGACGAGGTATGGCCATTATGAATTTCTGGTGATGTCCTTTGGATTGACGAACGCCCCTGCAGCATTTATGAGATTGATGAATGAGGTGTTCAGAGACTATCTGGATAAATTTGTGATAGTCTTTATTGATGATATCCTGGTATACTCTCAGTCGTATGAGGAGCATGCACAGCATTTGTGGTTAGTACTTCAGATACTTCGAGATAAACAATTATATGGAAAGCTTAGTAAGTGTGAATTTTGGCTGGATCGGATAGCTTTCCTTGGTCATATAGTCTCAGAGAAGGAGTATCAGTGGATCCAAGTAAAGTGGAGGCTGTGCTTAATTAGGAGAGACCAAGGACAGTTACTGAGGTACGAAGCTTCCTTAGTTTGGCAGGGTATTACAGAAGATTTGTGAAAGGATTTTCCAGGATTGCCGCCCCTTTGACTAAACTCACACGCAAGGAGACTCCGTTCATATGGACTGATCAATGTGAGCTCAGTTTTCAGGAGTTAAAGAGGAGATTGACAGTGGCACCTGTGTTAACTATTCCTGAGGGATCAGGAGGGATTTCTGTTTATAGTGATGCTTCTCACCAAGGATTGGGGTGTGTGCTTATGCAGCATGGAAGAGTGGTCGCATATGGATCGCGACAGTTGAAAGACCATGAGCGAAATTACCCCACGCATGATTTGGAGTTAGCCGCTGTGGTATTTGCCTTGAAGATCTGGCGACACTACTTATATGGGGAAAGATTCTAGATCTTCACTGATCACAAGAGTTTGAGATATCTCTTTGATCAGAAAGAGTTAAACATGAGACAAAGGAGATGGATGAAACTCCTTAAGGATTATGACTGCGAGATTCTATATCATCCGGGTAAGGCGAATGTAGTTGCTGATGCCCTGAGCAGGAAGAGTATGATATCTACGATGATGATTAGGGAATGGGATTTACTGGAGCAGTTTGCCGAACTCCGGATCAGAGTTAAAGAGATAGAGACTGGATTTTTGGCTAGCTTGCGAATAGAGCCCAGGATCATGGATCAGATGAGAAATGGGCAGCGCAGTGATCAGAGATTGATAGATATGGTTAGCCAAGCTGAACAGAGTTTGCAGTCGGATCTCACAGTCACTGGGGATGGATTGTTAAGATTCAGAGGATGGATTTATGTACCGGACGATGATACCCTAAAGAGACAAATACTGAGAGAATCCCATTGCTCGCGATACACCATGCACCCCGGGAGTACTAAGATGTACCGAGATTTGAGAAAGGTGTACTGGTGGAGTGAGATGAAGCGAGACGTGGCGAAATACGTAGCCAGATGTTTAGTATGCCAGCAAGTGAAAGCTGAGCATCGAAAGCTCGGAGGACTACTACAGCCCTTACCTGTACCTACATGGAAATGGGAGCATGTCACTATGGACTTTATTATGGGTTTACCAAGGACCCGAAGAGGTCGTGACGCTATATGGGTTATAGTGGATAGATTGACCAAGAGTGCCCACTTCCTTGCCATCAAGAGCACAGATACTGTGGATGCCTTAGCTGAGCTATATGTCAGCGAGATAGCTAGATTACATGGGGCTCCAGTGAGTATTACTTCTGATAAAGATTCTTGATTTACTTCTAGATTTTGGATCCAGTTTCAGGAGTCCATGGGATCTCGATTGAGTTTCAGTACCGCCTATCATCCTCAGACAGATGGTCAGTCAGAGAGGACTATTCAGACCCTGGAGAATATGTTGAAGGTGTGTACGATGGATTTTAAGGGATCATGGGATGATCACCTGCCCCTAGCAGAGTTTGTGTACAATAACAGCTATCATGCGAGTATTGGAATGGCACCTTTTGAGGCTCTATATGGTAGGAGGTGTAGATCCCCTGTAGCTTGGGAAGAAGTCGGTGACAGAAAGATAAATGCTCCCGAGCTTGTTGAGCAAGCTGTACAGAATGTAAAACTCATATGTGAGAGGTTACGGGCTGCACAGAGTAGACAGAAAAGTTACGCAGATGTGCGTAGACGGCCACTCGAGTTTGAGGTTGGTGATGCAGTATTTCTGAAAATATCATCGAGTAAGGGTATTATGCGATTTGGGAAGAAAGGGAAATTGAGTCCTCGATACATAAGACCATTCGAGATTCTTGAGAGAGTGGGAAAGGTAGCTTACAGATTAGCATTACCCCCACAGATGTCCGGAATACACAATGTTTTTCATGTGTCTATGTTGAGGAAGTACCACCCGGACCCTTCTCATGTCATAGAGTATGACGAGATGGACATACAAGAGGACATGAGCTACACTGAGGAACCCATCCGGATTCTCGATAGAAAGGAGAAGGTACTCAGAACTAAGAGCATCCCATTAGTGAAAGTTTTATGGAAACATCACTCAATGGAAGAGGTAACGTGGGAACTAGAGAATCTCATGAAGGAGAAATACCCCCATCTATTTGACTAGTTGAGTTGAATTTGGAGGACTAAATTCTTTTTAAGGTGGGGAGGATGTGAGATCTGAGAATTTTAGATATATTTTAATGATGTAATAAGAACTTGAAGTGTAATTTATTGAGCTAAGTGAATTGTGGAAATTATATTTGGAGATTTATATGTAAGTGTTTAACATAAGTGTGAAACTAAGAGGTCAGATCGATCTTGGGGAAGGAGAGATCGATCTGGTGAGTTAAAAACGACAAGGAATGAGGAATTTAAGGAGCAGATCGATCTCCAATGGTAGAGGATCGATCTCTTTATGATTCTGTTGAGAGAAGATTGATCTCATGAGGAAGGGATCGATCTCCAAACGTTTCTGTTTGGGAGAAGATCGATCTCCTCAAGGAGCAGATCGATCTCATAAAGCCATAAAGAAATCGATCTCACCCCTCGACAGATCGATCTCCTAGGCGTAAAATTACCCCAAATCGTCCCCAAATTCAAATGCAGATCGATCTCACCAAGAGCCAGATCGATCTCCTACCTTCAGTCTATATAAGGAACCCCTGCTTTCTCCTGTAATTTCACTTTCTCTCTCTTCCAACCCCATTTTCACCGAGCCCTAGCTTTCTCACTCATCCAGAGCACCCATTTTCGTCCGAATCAGAGGCTGTGGCAAGAAGGAAAGTTGTTCCTCATCAAAGGGAGAACAACATACTTGAAAATCGTAAGACGGATTGAATCAAGGCAAGAGATAAGCTCTCAACAAGTTTTGGGTAATTTCTAAACCTCGATCTTGATATTTGAGATGATTTTGGTAATGATAGTTGTTGGCATTGTGTTGAAGTAGCTGGAAAATGATTAAGGATTGATGAAATTACAATGTAGTTGAAGTGATAATGATATTTAGCAATTTTGGGAATTTCGAGCTATAAATGGAAATTTAGACAATGTGGTGAATAACATAGATAATTTGACATGAGAGATGTAGGACGCTGAGATGTTGTGAATGAGATTGTAGTTTGGGGTAGAGTTACGAGAATCAAGAGATTTGAGGTGTTATGAGCAATTATGCTCGATTTTGAGAATTGAGGTACTGTGATGATGAATATTGATGTTTTAACATCGTTTGGACAGCTCGGGAGTTTCAGAGTGGAGTGCGAGACTAGTCCGTGACAAGGGGGAAACAATTGCACTATACGAGGTGCAAAGAGGTAAGGGAAATTAAACCAATTGTGTATGTGATTTTGAACTATTATAGCATGATTTGTGATTTATAAAACAAGCATGTTTGATGTGTTGTGTTTTGATGAGAATGCACACGATTTTTATAGCCGGTTGGAGCCCAATGTTTTTATGAGTTTATAATTGGGCTCTACGTTAAGGTGATCTTGAGATTTGAGAAATGTGTGCGTGTTTTGCCGGTTGGGACTCGGTTTCAATATGTTTTGTGTTGAGTACAAAACGATTTTAAATGAGTTTTATGAGAGAAAAACCACTATGAGTTCTACGTGAAGGCAAACCAGTCTTATGTGATAAAGACTTAGGCGTGTAATTTTGAGTACACACCGGGCATTGCTCTGGTAGCATGTAAGCCCTATTCTTCTCTGTTCTGGTAACGTGAGAAACCCCATTCTGTGGCTATGCCACATATATTTGGTGGCCGTTGCCACGTGAGAACCCTATTTGGTGGCCGTTGCCACGTGAGAACCCTATTTGGTGGTCGTTGCCAGATGAGAACCCTATTTGGTGGCCGTTGCCACGTGAAACCCTATTCTGTGGCTGTGCCACGTGTGAATCTAAATCAGTGGCTATGCCACGTATATTTGGTGGTCGTTGCCACGTGAAACCCTATCCTATGGCTGTGCTACGTGTGAATTTAAATCAGTGGCTATGCCACGTGTGTTTAGTGGCTGTGTCACGTGTGAATTTAAATCAGTGGCTATGCCACGTGTGTTTAGTGGCTGCGCCACGTGTATTATTATTACAGTGATTTTATCATGTTTATTGAGAAAGCGATTATCGCATTATTTTCACATGCTCTGTTACTGCTCTATACTGAGCATTTTACTTCATGTTTTCACATGAATTGAGATATGAGAATGTCGTTTTGAGTACTTTCATGCTATGGTTTTCAAATGAGTATAATGAGTTTCACATACAAATAAATATTTTTTGATGTGCATTTTGGTTTATATAATGAGTCCCTTACCCCCTTTACTGAGCGATTTAGGAGCTCACCCTATTTTCTTTCCCCCCCCCCAGATTTCTTCAAGTGAAACAGGGTTTCCCTGCGACGTACGGAGTAGTGGCTAGTGGAGGACTTGAGCTCCAGGCCATATATTGTATTTTGAGGTATCTTTTATCTTTTCATGTACCCCGACAATTATTGTAATTGCAGTCACTTGATGTATAACATTGTATGGGATGTATTAGGATTAATTAACTTGAGATCAGGTAATGTATATGATATAATATATACTATTTAATGACGAGATCCTGAGGTATGATAAATGTGATGATGTATGACACTGCACAGGAATGCACTCTTAATTGTGAATTATCGAGTAAAAAGTTTTAAATTTGCCCTATTTTTTGCATTTTCGGGGCGTGACAGTCCAACTGCTGGTCCGTGCTGTCTCTAGTCTGTCTGTGACCTCTGCACTAGTTGCTGTCGGTCCTGTCCGCTTCTACCTCCTGGTACCATCCTTTACTGCAGTTGTTCATGTTGTACATTCTCTTGGCCAGACTTCCCAACTCCCGATTCAGTCCTGCACCATTACACACTTCTCGTTATCAACTGCTGCAGCCTATCATACTTTGCATAGCAACACCGTTTCTCCTGGTCTGAATCTCCCCAACTGATGCCATCAAACCAGCAATATTCTGCCTTTATGCCAGCTCCTGCTTCAGCTGATACCTGCTTTAGCCATCAACTTAATGCTCTACAAAATCAGGCCCGATAACAGCATAATACCGAGAGCAATAGGATGTTCACTTCACCTTGCACCTTTTTACAACCGAGAGCAACTTGGAAGCAACTTTGGTATCAATGATTGAACAACAAAGGAATAAACCAACACCAACAGCATCAACTATAGAAAATTGCAGAAAAGAAAACAACTAAACTATAGTGAATAGTAACAAGACATAAAAACAGAGATAAACAGAGGATAAGAACTGATGCTGAAGAAACATACGGGTTGAATATAAACTATATATAAAAAAAATGACAATAAGAAACTACTAGGAACTAAGAAGTAAATATAAGCAGAATATGGAAATTAAACATGATCAGGGAACCGAAGTCGCGGTTCTTGGCACAGCAATCACTCAAACCCAAAGAAGCCATAAGCAGAAGAAAGCAATGAAAGCTACTATTAAAATCCAGTAAAGAGCTGAATTCATGTAGTACAGACAAAGGAAGATGAAAAAAAGAAAAAAAACAAGGCATTGCAGGAAATAAGCTTAAAACTGAAAAGAAATAAGTAAAAATCAACAATTGAAAATCAAAACAAAACTATCAACACCCGTAAAGCACAGAAACGTGAATAGGGAACCCATCATCCTTGGGTTGCTTCATTCCCTTCTCCAACCATGGTTCCACATTGCTCTTGATGTGGAACAATGCTCAGCATCAACACACATCAAAGTACCAAAATCGAAAGGCAGAAGAATGAATGAGGAAATCTGGTCACCCGAATGCACAAAAGATGAGCAAAACCCAGAGCTAGTAAAAGTGAAACAATTACTTTTCATTAAACTTCATTGAATCAAATTCAAGGGAAATAAACCTTGCTAATGTGAGCTACAAATGAACTAGCAAAGGAATGAAGCTCTTCATAAAGAAAGTTGCCATGAACAGTAAAGTAAAATGCTTGCTAAAAAAAACTATTCAGAAATTTTCTAAGAACAACAAAAACATAAAGTTACCCCAAAAGCTATTCTACGCAAACTACTTTCTACCCTACCTACTCTAATTACCCTACTTCTAAATTCTACACTACTCCTACCCTAGGCTACTTGATTTTTTCAATTGCCATCATGTCCTATTTATACACACACTTAGGGGTACAATGGTAATTTTTCCATCCTAGATGAGTTGGCATTGTTTGGCCACTTGTCTTCATTTTATTTGCTGCAGAGTAGATATTTCCACATCGCACGTCTTTTTGTCCATTTGGTTATGCGATGTGGCCCAACGCGTGTCTTCTAGAAGGTTGGCACGGTGTCCATCGATCTTATCATTTCAGAGCGAATAAAATACGGACACCTGGCATCACGCATGTCTAGATGACTGGTGAGTCGGTCTGTAAATTGGAAGTGGTCCAGTCTCCTTTAGCCCGTTTTTAGCCAATTTTTGACTGAAATGAACGAGTTTCATCCAGATTTAATTTATCTGCACATTAAAGAATTTTAATTAAATTGAGGGGATAATTAATAAAATAATATGGGGATTTAAATAATTAATTAAAAAATTAAGCACAAATAATTCTATTAAAAATAGAATAATCAATGACACTCGAATGTGTTTTGATTTGATTTTTGAAATTAAGTATGTTTCGACATATATATGTATGTGTTTGTTTTATTAAGCTTTGAATTTAAATATCCTATTTTTATAAGTTTTACCACTGAGACTGCTCTAAACACATTACTTACAGGGCTTGAAGAGCTCATCCCTTTCCTTTACTTTTACAGATTACCTTCAATGATCAGTAGCCTATACCTGCCGTATAGTGGTTGTGGGCTGGTGGACTTGATCCCTCCCCAGGCTACCTTCAGTACAAATAAGGTATACTATTTTATTATTGTTAGACATCCTGTAAAGTATAGGCAATGGTTGTAAAGAACATTTTGGGATGTCATCTAGGCAATAATGAATATATGTAAAGTTGTAAATTTACAGTTTGTATAATAAAATGTATTTTAGAAGTAGTAAGGTAATGTAATGAGTATGAACTCACTGTTGAGTAAGAAGGAAATTAAAATTAACTGATTAATGATACAAATTGTATTTTGATCCTTATAAGGAGGTAAGGGTTTAAATAACCCGTTATGCCAGCGAAATTTTGTAAAATAAAATGATTAAGAAATCAGCACTTATAGAAATACAACTTAAATAAGAAATTAAGAAAAAGAAAAATTAGTTCATATTTTCACGTTTCCGTGGCTTAACATTTTACGTGGTATCGGAGCAAAAGTTGTCTAGTACTGTCAGTGTCGACTAGTTGAAGTTAGATTACTTCTCAAATTGTCTATGGTTGTCTGGTTATAAAGTGGGTATATCTGCTAAAGTTATGACTAAAAGTTCGATTTACGCGCAGGTAATTGATAACTAAATCATGAGCGGTAGACGAAGTTGTCCATTGAGACAAGCGTAGCCTGCTCCACCATCTCCCCCTAAACCTGAGAGCCCGAACACTCGAATGATGAGTATCGAACAAGGTAAGCAAAGTATGAGAGAAAGGTTAAGTGCACTCATAGTTATGTTCGCCCAGCAATTTTGGCAAATATCTCTGGCATTGGTTCTACTACGCCCACGCCTACTCCACCACCTCCTTGACCATAGGTTCTGTAGATACCCCTAATTCCTTAGCCGACAGTCTCACAGCCTCGAAATGATGGAGATACACAGAGACTATGAGACTTCCTGCATATGAATACCCCAGAGTTCACAGGGGTTAAAGATCCTAATAAGGTCGAGGAATAGATTGTTGATATTGAGACAGCCCTTCAGTATTTGGGGTGTGTAGACACAGAGAAAGTGACCATGGCCAACTATATGTTGAAGGGTCCGACCAAGTTTTGGTGGAGGGCTACACAGACAGTTTTGTCGGATAATCAATTAGGCATTTCATGAGATGCTTTCCTCACTGCATTTCGGACCCAGTTTATTCCTTGCATGGCTTAGAAAAAGATGCAGGCAAAATTTTTGAATCTAGTTCAGGGTACAATGACAATGGATGAATATGAGAATCGGTTCACCACCCTGATGAGATACGACCTTGAAACAATTAGGGATCTTGAGCGTTAGACCGAGAGATTTCTTTTCATGCTTGAGATCGGGTACCCAAGACAAACTATTTAGAGTTCTGGTCATGAATTTTAAGGATGCCTTGGGACGAGCTTAGGAAATTGAAAGGGGCTTGAATATGACTTAAGCAGAGCATGGTTTCAAAAGTAAAGGTAGAGATATGGGAAAGTGAGTTGAGGCATCTCAATTTGAACAGAGGCAGGGTCAGCCCAAAAGGCAGAGGATAGAGAAATCTTGGGCAGGGGCTGGAAAGCTCAAGACCCCCATTAACAATGTGGACATCACCCGAGGCCCCGAGACTGAAGTACGACGATGTAAGAACTGTGGCAGGACATATTTTGGGCATTGTCATTAGGCTACGGGTGCCTGTTTTAGATGTGGTAAGGTAGGTCACCAGATTAAGGACTATTCACTGATGAGACCCTATGAGCCTCAAAATCAGCCAAAGAAAATCGAGAGGCAGATATAGATTCCTCCTAGATAGGCCCCACAGAAGAGAGCCACAATTACGGATAAGGGTAAGAAACCTGTCTTACAGGGACATGTGTACGTTATTTATAAGGAGACAGCCGACACCTCCTCTGAGAATATCAGAGGTACACTCACTATCAGTAATTATGAAGCACATATTTTATTTGACTCAGGTGCCACACACTCTTTTATCTCCCTACAATTTGGACGTAAATTGTATCTAGAACCTAAGCCTTTATATCACATGTTACGTATAAGCACACCCATGCACGAATCACAGATGACTGATATGGTGTGTAAAAATTATAAAATCAGGGTAGGAGATAGGAAAATGTTAGCCTATATAGTTTTGTTAGATATGTAAGGTTTTGATATAATTTTTGACATGAATTGGCTAGCCACCAATCATGTAAGTCTAGACTTAAAATCGTAACCTTCTCTTTACCTGAAATTTTGAAGTATTTTTTGTTAATAAGAAATGAAATATATGATATTATGTTCTGTGAAATTGTTTTGTGTTTATATGTATGGAATTTCTGATAACCTTAGTTTTTGTGAAGGTTATATTGCTTTTGTCTCTGATAATAGTCGGGAATCGCCAAGTATTCAGGATGTTCCAGTTGTATGCGAGTTTCCCGATGTTTTGTAGGATGAATTGTCGGGGTTGCCACCAGAGAGAGAAACTGAGTTTGTAATTGATTTGATGTCCGACACTCAACCTATTTCAAAACCACCATATTGAATGACATTGGTTGAATTGGAGGAACTAAAGAAATAATTACAAGAGTTTCTCGATAAGGGGTTCATAAGATCGAGTGTATCTCTATGGGGTGCCCCAATATTATTAGTCAGAAAGAAAGATGGTAGTCTTCGCCTGTGTATTGATTACAGACTATTGAATAAGGCGACAGTAAAGAATAAGTATCCCTTGCCAAGGATAGATGACCTGTTTGATTAGTTGAGAGAGGCATCAGTGTTTTCTAAGATAGATCTAAGATCAGGTTATCATCAGTTGAGGATTAAGGTGGCTGATGTACCAAAGACAGCTTTTCGGACCAGATACGAACATTATAAGTTTTTGGTGATGCCCTTTGGACTGAATAGTGCCTCTGCTGCCTTTATGAATTTGATGAATGGTGTTTTTAGAGAGTTTTAGGATAAATTTGTGATTGTGTTTATTGATGACATTCTGATCTATTCTAAGTCCCAGGAGCAGCATTTGAGAATTGTGCTTTAGATCCTTCATGAGAAGAAATTATATGAGAAATTCAGTGAATATGAAATTTGGTTAGATCGATTTTCTTTCCTCGGACATATTGTATCTAAGGACGGGGTGTCTATTGATCCGTCTAAGATTGAGCCAGTGCTAAAGTGGGAGAGACCGAGGATAATGATGAAAGTTCAGAGTTTCTTGGGATTAGTAGGGTACTACTAAAGATTCATTGAAGGGTTTTCTCGGATTGCAGCTCCATTGACCAGATTGACATGGAAGGATGTTTCGTTGTGATCTGATCAGTGTGAGTGGAGCTCCCAATAGCTCAAAAACTGGTTGACTACAGCACCAGTCTTAACCATTCCGAGTGGTTCAAGAGGATTTACAATGTACAATGATGCCTCCCACTAGGGTTTGGGTTGTGTGCTGATGCAGAATGGTAGAGTGGTCACTTATGGTTCTTGCCAGCTTAAGGACCATGAGCGAAACTATCCCACTCATGACTCAGCATTAGCCACAGTGGTATTCGCTTTGAAAATATGGCAGCATTATCTATACGGTGAGAAATTCAAGATCTTCACTGACCATAAGAGTCTTAAGTATATTTTTATTAGAATGAGCTTAATATGAGACAAAGAAGATGGATAGAGCTCCTAATAGATTATGACTATGAGATTCTGTACCATTCGGGCAAGACAAATGTGGTAGCGGATGTCCTCAGCAAGAAGAGTATGGTGTTATACATGATGATTAGAGAATGGGACTTGTTGGGATAGTTCACCGAGCTCTGTATCAGTGTTGATGAAGTTGATGATGGATTTAAGGCTAGCATACAGATTGATCCCAGTATCTTAGATCAAATTAGGTCAGGGCAGAGGAATGATCAAAAGTTACTGGATATGGTTAAACAGGCTGTAGAGAGATAGCAGTCGGACTTCTCGATCAGTGATAATGGATTGTTGAGATTCTAGGGCCGTGTTTGTATGCCACATGATGACACCCTAAGATAACGAATTTTAAAAGAGTCTCATTGTTCTCGATTCATTACGCACCTAGGAAGCACTAAGATGTACCATGATCTCCGTAAGGTGTATTGATAGACTAGAATAAAGAGAGATGTGGCAGACTTTGTAGCTAGATGCCTAGTTTACCAACAGATTAAGGTTGAGCATAAGAAGCCAACAGAGCTGCTTAAGTCATTACTGGTGCCTACTTAGAAATGAGAGCATATTACTATGGATTTTATTATAGGATTACTGAGAACCTAGAGGAATCATGACATAGTCTGGGTGATTGTGGACAGACTGACTAAGAGTACCCACTTCCTTACCATCAAGAATACTGATTCACTGGACAAGCTAGTAGACTTATATGTCGAAGAAGTGACACGATTGCATGGGGCTCCTGTGAGCATTACTTCTGATAGAGATTCTTGATTCACTTCCAGGTTTTGGACCTGTTTTCTCAAAGTCATCGGATCTTAACTAAATTTGAGCACCACCTATAATCCTCAGACTGATGGTCAGTCCGAGCGAACTATTTAGACCTTAGAGGATATGTTGAGGGAATGTACGTTGGACTTTAAGGGCTCATGAGATGATCATTTGCCTCTTGCAGAGTTTACCAATAATAACAGTTATCATGCTAGCATTAGACTGTTTCTTTATAAAGCTCTATATGGCTGACGATGTAGATCCCCTGTAGCGTGGGAAGAAGTGGGTGACAAGAAAATACTCACTCCCGAATTGGTTGAACAAGCAGCTAGAGGTGTTCAGCTAATTTGTGATAGATTGAGGACAGCACAGAGTACACAGAAGAGTTATGCTGATGTACGAAGTCGTCTTCTGGAATTTTAAGTTGGGGACTCTGTATTTGTGAAAGTGTCTCTTATAAAGGAGGTCATGTGTTTTGAGAAGAAAGGGAAGCTAAGTCCTCACGTCATTGGTCCATTTGAGATATTGGAAAAAGTGAGAGATGTTGCCTACAGACTTGCTTTACCTCCATAGTTGTTTGGGGTAGATGATGTCTTCCATGTTTCTATGTTGAGGAAGTATCATTCGGACCTTTCTCATGTGATAAAGTATGAACTGTTGGATATACAAGAAGACATAAGTTATGTTGAGCAACCGATTCAGATTCTTGATAGAAAAGAAAAAGGTACTTCGATCTAAGACTATCCCATTGGTAAAGGTTCTCTGGTAACACCACTCGACAGAAGAAGCTATGTAGGAGCTTGAGAGAGAAGTACCCTCAATTATTCAATGGACGAGCTTGAATTTGGAAGACCAAATTCCTAGAAGGTGGGAAGAAATGTGAAACTCAAACTTTTCGTTTAGCTATTTATTTGGAAATTAAGAAGTAGTTAAAATACTCGAAATAATATTGTGAAGGCCCGAAATAACCAAAGCACTCGGGGTAGTGGCTTGGAGCTCGGGGCACGAAAATTGAGGTAAGATTTTAAATTCAAGTATTCTCAAATAATGCATGTAGAAGTATGTTTTGGTGTTTAGAAGGTAAAATTAAGGTATTGAAAGTAAAAGTTAGTAGAACTCAGGTTTACACTAAACCAAGAAAGTGGGCCTAGTAAGAGAAATAAATTTAGAATAAATTATATAAATTCATAAAAACTATTCCAAGGCCATAGGAAATTAGTATAAGGTGAAATTGACTTTGAAAAAGAAAATCAAGTGGAAGTACAGAGGTTTTGATGGTCAAATTAATTTTTAAAGTAAACCGAAAACCTTAAGCAATTTTGATCGGTAATAACCAAATTGTGCAAATTGGGCTCAATCGGGGAACTTTTCTTAAACAAGTTGGCTCCAAATTTTTTATGAGACATACTAGAGACCTTTAGAACACCTGAGAAGTGGAAATTTGGGAAGAAATGGGCTGGAAATATTTTTCATGGATTTATGAAAACATGGCAGTGGGCTGCCTTGGCCCAGAAAATCTGCAGGCCCAACAAGAAATCCCAATTTGAAGGGGTTCCTGAAGCCTTTTAAGCTGATTTTTTTTTTTATAAAAGATAACTTAAAGCCCTTTCTGGAAAGTATAAGATAACCCTAAATCGATCGAAACCAAAGAGAAACCCCCCCAACAAGTTGTCGTAGGCGTCCTTTGTAGAATCCACTTGTGCAATTGTTTTGGCCACTTTCCCGCCACTTTCAGACTTCGGTCAAGAAGGATAAAATCTTCCACCTCAAGTCCTCTATAACATATACAAAAATCCAGCCCCAAACATATCACGACCCTATCTCTCTCTGTCTGTGACCTTTTACCTTACCTCAAACAGTTGGGCTGTGAGTCAACATCCAATCCATCTCCTCCATTTATAGTTTAATAAATTTATACAATTGAAATAGAATAGAAATTGGAATTATATATATATATATGTGAGGAAACGTTTTCATCAGTCTCTATTATATACATCCCCCAAAATACAAATACAAACTTTATTGTGCATTAATTTACAGGATACAAAATTTTTCATCTCAAGTGTATACCTCTCTATTCTGCTGGATGACCGAAGAAACACGATAGCAGGGACGACTGTAGTACACTCACTACTGCGTAGAATCTGTGGAGGAGAAATAAGGGGGTGAGCTAACTCGCTCACTAAGAAAAATGTGAAAGTAGGTAGATAACTACACTATCTACATGCTTAAAATACACATATATTCTTTTTCCTTATAAAACATATGCATTCTCTTTAAAACAACTTCCATCAATGCGAAACCGTTAATTCACTAGATGGTTATATGCACATTCACACAGAATCACATAGCCTGTTCCAATTCACACAGTTCATACTTAGAAAATGCTTTACATTTAGCAAATCAATATATTTGGGATATAAATTATGGGTTATCATATCCCCAGACACACAGCAGGGGAGACATATGTCACGTCACAAGTAGTGACAATGCCGTATCACATAGATATAAGAAAGACTTATGGCCATAGTCAGATTCCAAGCAACACTGATCAGGTGTGCGGTAACCCTATTCTTGGGGAGGCAGATCAACATCCCTTCAGCTCATACTCAACTCACGAAACCTTGTACTCCATGGCTAACGCTCACGGTACATCATGCTCCTGTGGATTCTTATCACCTATGGTCTTAATCAAATTTGCCAAACATGGCCTTAATCAAATAATCCAACCAAGTGGTCCCGACCTCGTACTACTCATTGTTCTTTTTCAAAATTCATTTCCAGGTTCTCACGGTTTGTCCAGGTACTATGCTGGATCTGCTCCTGGTCTATCCAACTGCTGGTTAGTGCTGTCTCCAGTCTGTCCGTGACCTCTGCACCAGCTGTTGTTGGTCCTGTCCGCTTCTGCCTCCTGGTACCATCCTTTACTGTAGTTGTTCATGCTACACATTCTCTTGCCCAAACTACCCAGCTCTCGATTCAGTCCTGCACTGCTGCACACTTCTTGTTATCAACTGCTGCAGCCGATCATGCTTTGCATAGCAGCACCATTTCTCCTGGTCTGTATCTCCACAACTGATGCCATTAAACCAGCAATATTCTGCCTTCACGCCAGCTCCTGCTTCAACTGATACCTGCTTTGCCCATCAACTTAATGCTCTACAAAATCAAACCTGATAACAGCATAATACCAAGAGCAACAGGATGTTCACTTCACCTTGCACCTTCTTGCAACCGAGAGCAACCTGGAAGCAACTTTGGTATCAATGATTGAACAGCAAAGGAATAAACCAACACCAACAACATCAACTATAGAAAATTGCAGAAAAGAAAACAACTAAACTATAGTGAGCAGTAACATGACACAAAAACAGAGATAAACAGAGGATAAGAACTGATGTTGAAGAAACATACGGGTTGAATATCAACTATATAAAAAAAATGACAATATAAAACTACTAGAAACTAAGAAGTAAATATAAGCAGAATATGGAAATTAAACATGATCAAGGAACTTAAGTCGCAGTTCTTGGCACAGTAATCACTCAAACCCAAAGAAGCCATAAGTAGAAGAAAGCAATGAAAGCTACTATTAAAATCCAGTAAAGAGCTGAATTCATGTAGTGCAGACAAAAGAAGATGAAAAAAAGAAAAAAAATAAGGCATTATAGGACATAAGCTTAAAACCGAAAAGAAATAAGTAAAAATCAACAACTGAAAATCAAAACAAAACTATTAACACCTGTAAAGCACATAAACGTGAATAGGGAACCCATCATCCTCGAGTTGCTTCATTCCCTTCTCCAACCGTGGTTCCACATTGCTCTTAATGTGGAACAATGCTCAGCATCAATCCACATCAAGGCACCAGAACCGAAAGGCAGAAGAATGAATGAGGAAATCTTGTCACCCGAATGCACAAAAGATGAGCAAAATCGAGAGCTAGTAAAAGTGAAACAAATACTTTTCATTAAACTTCATTGAATCAAATTCAAAGGAAATAAACCTTGCTAACGTGAGCTACAAATGAACTAGCAAAGGAATAAAGCTCTTCATAAAGAAAGTTGCCATGAATAGTAAAGTAAAATGCTTGCTAAAAGAAACTATTCAAAAATTTTCTAAGAACAAGGAAAACTTAAAGTTACCCTAAAAGCTATTTTACCCTAACTACTTTCTACCCTACCTACTCTAATTACCCTACTTCTAAATTCTACACTACTCTTACCCTAGGCTACTTGATTTTTTCAATTGCCATCATGTTCTATTTATACACACACTTAGGGGTACAATAGTAATTTTTCCATCCTAGATGAGTTGGCATTGTTTGGCCACTTGTCTTCATTTTATTTGCTGTAAAGTAGATATTTCCACGTCACTCGTCCTTTTGTCCAATTGGCTATGCGATGTGGCCCAACGTGTGTCTTCTAGAAGGTTGGCACGGTGTCCATCGATCTTATTGTTTCAAAGCGAATAGAATATGGATACCTGGCATCACGTGTGTCTAGATGACTGGTGACTCGATCTACAAATTCAAAGTGGTCCAGTCTCTTTTAGCCCATTTTCAGCCCATTTTTGACTTAAATGACTGAGCTTCATCCGTATTTAATTTATCTGCACATTAAAGAATTTTAATTAAATTGAGGGGATAATTAATAAAATAATATGGGGATTTAAATAATTAATTAAGAAATTAAGCACAAATAATTCTATTAAAAATAGAATCATCAATGACACTCGAATGTGTTTTGATTTGATTTTTGAAATTAAGTATGTTTCGACATATATATATATATGTATGTGTTTGTTTTGTTAAGCTTTGAATTTAAATATCCTGTTTTTATAAGTTTTACCACTAAGACTGCTCTAAACACATTACTTACGGGGCTTAAAGAGCTCATCCCTTTCTTTTACTTTTATAGATTACCTTCAGTGATCAGTAGCCTATAACTACCGTATAGAGGTTGTGGGTTGGTGGACTTGACCCCTGCCCAGGCTACCTTCAGTACAAATAAGGTATACTCTTTTATTATTGTCAGACATACTGTAAAGTATAGACAATGGTTGTAAAGAACATTTTGGGATGTAATCTAGGTAATAATGAATATATGTAAAGTTGTAAAGTTACAGTTTGTATAATAAAATGTATTTTAGAAGTAGTAAGGTAATGTAATGAGTATGAACTCGCTGTTGAGTAAGAAGGAAATTAAAATCTACTGGTTGAGGATACAAATTGTATTTTGATCCTTATAGGGAGGTACGGGTTTAAATAACCCGTTATGCTGACGAAATTTTGTAAAATAAAGTGATTAAGAAATCGGCACTTATAGGAATACAACTTAAAAAAGAAATTAAGAAACAGAAAAATTAGTTCATATTTTCACGTTTCTGGGGCATAACAGTTTACGTAGTATTGAAGCAAAAGTTGTCTAGTACTGTCAGTGTCGACTAGTTGCAGTTAGATTACTTCTCAAATTGTCTATGGTTGTCTGGTTATAAAGTGAGTATATCAGTTAAAGTTATAACTAAAAGTTCAGTTTACGCCTAGGTAATTGATCAATAAATCATGAGTGGTAGACGAAGCTGTCCATTGAGACAAGAGCAGCCCGCTCCACCATCTCCCGCTCAACCTGAGAGCCCGAACACTCGAATGATGAGGCCCGAACAAGGTAAGCAAAGTATGAGAGAAAGGTTAAGTGCACTCATAGTTATGTTCGCCCAGCAATTCGAACAAATATCTCTGGCACCAGTTCTATTATGCCCATGCCTACTCCACCACCTCCTTCACCACAGGTTCTGCAGACACCCCCAATTCCTTAGCCGACAGTCCCACAGCGTCAAAATGATAGAGATACACAGAGACTACGAGACTTCCTTCATATGAATACCCCAGAGTTCACAGGGGTTAAGGATCCTATTAAGGTCAAGGAATAGATTGTTGATATTGAGACAGCCCTTCGATATTTGGGGTGTATAGACACAGAGAAAGTGTCCATGGCTAACTATATGTTGAGGGGTCAGGCCAAGTCTTGGTGAAGGGCTACACAGACAATTTTTTTGGATAATCAGTTAGACATTTCATGAGATGCCTTCTTCACTGCATTTCGGACCCAGTATATTCCCCTCACGGCTTAGAAAAAGATGCAGGCAAAATTTCTTAATCTAGTTCAGGGTACCATGACAATAGATGAATATGAGAATCGGTTCACCACCCTGATGAGAAACTACCCTGAAACAATTAGGGATCCTGAGCGTCGGACTGAGAGATTTCTTTTCAGGCTTGAGATCTGGTATCCGAGACAAACTATTGGGAGTTCTGGTCACGAATTTTAAGGATGCCATAGGACGAGCTTAGGAAATTGAAAGGGGTTTGAATGTGACTCAAGTAGAGCATGGGTTCAGAAGTAAAAGCAGAGATAAGGGAAAGAGAGTTTAGGCATCTCGATTTAAACAGAGACAGGGTCAGTCCAAAAGGTAGAGGATAGAGAAATCTCGGGCAGGGGCTGGAAAGCTCAAGACCCCCATTGACAGTGTAGACATCACTCGAGGCCCCGGGACTGAAGTACGACGATGCAAGAACTGTAGCAGGACACATTTTGGGCTTTGTCATTAGGCCACGGGTGCCTGCTTTAGATGTGGTAAGGTAGGTCACAAAATTAAGAACTGTTCGCTGATGAGACCCTATAAGCCTCGAAAGCAGCCAAAGAAAATTGAGAGGCAGATATAGATTCCTACTAGATAGGCCCCACAGAGGAGAGCCACAACTGCGGATAAGGGTAAGAAACCTGTCTCACAGGGACATGTGCATGCTATTTATAAGGAGACAGCCGATACCTCCTCCGAGACTATCAGAGGTACACTCACTATCAGTAATTCCGAAGCACATGTTTTATTTGACTCAGGTGCCACACACTCTTTTACATCCCTACAATTTGTATGTAAATTGTATCTAGAACCTAAGCCTTTAGATCACATGTTACGCATAAGCATACCAATGCACGAATCGCAGATGACTGATATGGTGTGTAAAAATGGTAAAATCAGGGTAGGAGATAGGAAAATTTTAGCCTATCTAGTTTTGTTGGATATGTATTGTTTTGAAGTAATTTTAGGCATGGATTGGCTAGCCACCAATCATGTAAGTCTAGACTTAAAACCGTAACCTTCTCTTTACCTGAAATTTTGAAGTATGTTTTGTTAATAAGAAATGAAATATATGATATTATGTTCTATGAAATTGTTTGGTGTTTATATGTTTGGAATTTCTGATAACCTTGGTTTTTGTGAAGGTTATATTGCTTTTGTCTCTGATAATAGTCAGGAATCGCCAAGTATTCAAGATGGTCCAATTGTATGCGAGTTTCCCGATGTTTTTTATGATAAATTGTCGGGGTTGCCATCGGAGAGAGAAATTGAGTGTGTAATTGATTTGATGTCCGACAATCAACCTATTTCAAAACCACCATATCGAATGACATTGGTCGAATTGGAGGAACTAAAGAAACAGTTGCAAGATTTGCTCGATAAGGGGTTCATTAGATCGAGTGTATCTCCATGGGGTGCCCCGATATTATTCGTCATAAAGAAAAATGGTAGTCTTCGCTTATGTATTGATTACAGACTATTGAATAAGGCGACAGTAAAGAATAAGTATCCCCTGCCAAGGATAGATGACTTGTTTGATTAGTTGAGAGAGGCGTCAGTGTTTTCTAAGATAGATCTAAGATCAGGTTATCATCAGTTGAGGACTAAGGAGGCTGATGTACCAAAGACAGCTTTTCGGACCAGATACGGGCATTATAAGTTTTTGGTGATGCCCTTTGGACTGACTAGTGCCCCTGTTGCCTTTATGAATTTGATGAATGATGTTATTTGGGAGTATTTGGATAAATTTGTGATTATGTTTATTGATGACATTCTGATCTATTCTAAGTCCCGGGAGCAACACGAGTAGCATTTGAGAATTGTGTTTCAGATCCTTCATGAGAAGAAATTATATGAGAAATTCAGTAAATGTGAATTTTGGTTAGATTGGCTTTCTTTCCTCGAACATATTGTATCTAAGGACGGGGTCTCTATTGATCTGTCTAAGATTGAGGCAGTGCTAAAGTGGGAGAGACCGAGGACAGTGACGGAAGTTTGAAGTTTCTTGGGATTCGCAGGGTACTATCGAAGATTCATTGAAGGGTTTTCTCGGATTGTAGCTCTATTGACCAGATTGAGATGCAAGGATGTTTCGTTTGAGTGATCTGATTAGTGTCAGCGGAGCTTCCAATAGCTCAAACATCGGTTGACTACAGTACCAGTCTTGACCATTTCGAGTGGGTTAGGAGGATTTACAATGTACAGTGATGCCACCTACTAGGGTTTGAGTTGTGTGCTGATGCAGAATGGTAGAGTGATCACTTAAGGTTCTCGCCAACTTAAGGACCATGAGTGAAACTATCCCACTCATGACTCAGAATTAGCCGCAGTGGCATTCGCTTTGAAAATATGGCGGCAATACCTATACGGTGAGAAATTCCAGATCTTCACTGACCATAAGAGTCTTAAGTATATTTTTTATCAGAATGAGCTTAATATGAGACAGAGAAGATGGATAGAGCTCCTAATAGATTATGACTATGAGATTCTGTACCATTCGGGCAAGATAAATGTGGTAGCGGATGTCCTCAGCAGGAAGAGTATGGTGTTATACATGATGATCAGAGAATGGGACTTGTTGGGATAGTTCACCGAGCTCAATATCAATGTTGATGAAGTTGATGATGGATTTAAGGCTAGCCTACATATTGAGCTCAGTATCTTGGATCAAATCAGGTCAGGGCAGAGGAATGATCAAAAGTTACTGGATATGGTTAAACAGGCTGAAGAGAGATCATAGTCAGACTTCTCAGTCAATGATGATAGATTATTGAGATTCCAAGGCCGAGTTTGCATGCCACATGATGACACCCTAAGATAACGAATTTTAAAAGAGTCTCATTGTTCTCGATTCATCATGCACCTAGGAAGCACTAAGATGTACCATGATCTCCGTAAGGTGTATTAATGGACTGGAATAAAGAGAGATGTGGCAGACTTTGTAGCTAGATGTCTAGTTTGCTAACAGATTAAGATTGAGCATCAGAAGCCAACAGAGCTGCTTAAGTCATTACTGGTGCCTATTTAGAAATGAGAGCATATTACTATGGATTTTATTATGGGATTACTGAGAACCCAGAGGAGTCATGACATAGTCTGGGTGATTGTGGATAGACTGACTAAGAGTGCCCGCTTCCTTGCCATCAAGAATACTGATTCACTGGACAAGCTAGTAGACTTATATGTCGAAGAAGTGGCACGATTGCATGGGGCTCCCATGAGCATTACTTCTGATAGAGATTTCTGATTCACTTCCAGATTTTTGACCCGTTTTCAGGAAGTCATGGGATCTTAACTGAATTTGAGCACCGCCTATAAACCTCAGACTGATGGTCAGTTTGAGCGAACTATTTAGACCTTAGAGGATATGTTAAGGTCGTGTACGTTGGACTTTAAGGGCTCATGAGATGATCATTTGCCTCTTGCAGAGTTTACCTATAATAACAGTTATCATGCTAGCATTAAACTGGCTCTTTATAAAGCTCTATATGGCAGACGATGTAGATCCCCTGTAGCGTGGGAAGAAGTGGGTGATAGGAAAATACTCACTCCCGAATTGGTTGAACAAGAAGCTAGAGGTGTTCAGCTAATTTGTGATAGATTGAGGATAGCACAGAGTACACAGAAGAGTTATGCTGATGTACGAAGACATCTTCTAGAATTTTAAGTTGGGGACTCTGTATTTGTGAAAGTGTCTCTGATAAAGGGGGTCATGTGTTTCGAGAAGAAAGGGAAGCTGAGTCCTCACTTCATTGGTCCATTTGAGATATTGGAAAAAGTGGGAGATGTTGCCTACAGACTTGCTTTACCTCTACAGTTGTTTGGGGTACATGATGTCTTCCATGTTTCTATGTTGAGGAAGTATCATTCAAACCCTTCTCGTGTGATAAAGTATGAACCGTTGGATATACAAGAAGACATAAGTTATGTTGAGCAACCGATTCAGATTCTCGATAGAAAAGAAAAAGGTACTTCGATCCAAGACTATCCCATTGGTAAAGGTTCTCTGGTCACACCACTCGACAGAAGAAGCTATGTGGGAGCTAGAGAGCCACATGAGAGAGAAGTACCCTCAATTATTCAATGGACGAGCTTGAATTTGGAAGACCAAATTCCTAGAAGGTGGGAAGAAATGTGAAACTCAAACTTTTCGTTTAGCTGTTTATTTGGAAACTAAGAAGTGATTAAAATACTCGAAATAATATTGTGAAGGCCCGAAACAACCGAAGCACTCGGGATAGAGGCTTCGAGCTCGGGGCACGAAAATTGAGGTAAGATTTTAAATTCAAGTATTCTAAAAGAATGCATGTAGAAGAATGTTTTGGTGTTTAGAAGGTAAAACTAAGGTATTGAAAGTGAAAAAGTTAGTAGAACTCGGGTTTACACTAAACCAAGAAAGTGGGCCTAGTAAGAGAAATAAATTTAGAATAAATTATATAAATTCATAAAAACTATTCCAAGGCCGTAGGAAATTAGTATAAGGTGAAATTGACTTCAAAAATGAAAATCAAGTGGAAGTACTGAGGTTTTGATGGTAGAATTAATTTTTAAAGTAAACCAAAAACCTTAAGCCATTCTGATCGGTAATAACCAAATTACGCAAATTGGGCTCAATCGGGGAACTTTTCTTAAACAAGTTGGCTCTAAATTTTGTATGAGATATACTAGAGACCGAACACCTAAGAAGTGGAAATTTCAGAAGAAATGGGCTGGAAATATTTTTCATGGATTTATGAAAACAGGGCAGTGGGCTGCCTTGGCCCAGAAAATCTGCAGGCACAACAAGAAATCCCAATTTGAAGGGGTTCCTCAAGGCCTTTTAAGCTGATTTTTTTTTTGTATAAAAGATAACTTAAAGCCCTTTCTGGAAAGGATAAGATCACCCTAAACCGATCGAAACCAAAGAGAACAACCCCCAACAAGTTATCATAGGCGTCCTTTGTAGAATCCACTCGTGCAATTTTTTCGGCCACTTTCTTGCCACTTTCAGACTTCGGTCAAGAAGGATAAAATCTTTCACCTCAAGTCCTCTATAACATATAAAAAATCCATCCCCAAACATATCACGACCCTATCTCTCTCTATCTGTGACCTTTTACCTTACCTCAAACAGTTGGGCTGTGAGTCAACATCCAATCCATCTCCTCCATTTATAGTTTAATAAATTTATACAATTGAAATAGAATAGAAATTGGAATTATATATATATATGTGTGTGTGTGTGTGTGTGTGTGTGTGCGGAAGCGTTTACATCAGTCTCTATTATATACATCCCCCAAAATACAAATACAAACTTTACTGTGCATTAATTTACAGGATACAAAATTTTTCATCTCAAGTGTATACCTCTCTATGTTGCTGGATGACCGAAGAAACACGATAGCAGGGACGACTGCAGTACACTCACTACTGCGTAGAATCTGTGGAGGAGAAATAAGGGGGTGAGCTAACACGCTCAATAAGGAAAATGTGAAAGCATGTAGATTACTACACTATCTACATGCTTAAAATACACATATATTCATTTTCCATATAAAACATATGCATTCTCTTTAAAACAACTTCCATCAATGCGAAATTGTTAATTCGCTAGATGGTTATATGCACATTCACACAGAATCACACATCCTGTTCCAATTCACACAGTTCATACTTAGAAAATGCTTTACATTTAGCAAATCAATATATTTCATATATAAATTATGGGTTATCATATCCCCAGACACACAGCAGGGGAGACATATGTCACCTCACACAATAGTGATAATGTCGTATCACATAGATATAAGAAAGACTTATGGCCATAGTCAGATTCCAGGCAACATTGATCAGGTGTGCGGGAACCCTACGCTTAGGGAGGCGGATCAACATCCCTTCAGCTCATACTCAACTCACGAAACCTCGTACTGCATGGCTAATGCTCACGGTACATCGTGCTCCTGTGGATCCTTATCACCTATTTCCGTTGTCTCAAATTCTCGTGCGAGCAGGTCTGTGCAAGACACACAGCAATACACGACAGCTCAAGCACGATTTTACTTAACACACAGCATAATCATAAAAACCTTATGCGAGCAACTCAGCGTAAGACCCACAGCATACTTGAGGCATCGAGCACGGTATTACTAGGGTATTACATGCGAGCATAGTCAGAGCAAGACACACAGCAATATTTGAAGGCTCCAGCATGATTCCCAGAAATCTAGTGCGAGCATCTTGAGTGGAACACACAGCATCACCCAAGGCATCGGGCACTCTTTTGTTTTTTCTTAAAAATCCCTTTAAAAATAACGTACGAGCAGGGCTGGTCAATCTACTGTTGCCACTCAGGCTCTAGCTCAATTTCACACAGAAAAGAAATAGAAGGCTTCATTCGCTGAGTATGAATGAGAGGGCAATATCCCTTCAATCACTCGTTAAAAGCTTTTCATGCAACTTTACTAAACTGAGAGCCAATCTATTATTTCTCTTTCTCAAAACACTTGTAGAAAATCTCTTTTCACAACAAGGCATAGAAGACATGCAAATTCATACTGGTGGGTTTATTCTCATACGTAGTTTTCTACTTAGATATACCAATATCTATATACTTATTGTATACATTTGCACACAGCAGGTAAGAAAACATACGTATAGCTATCTCTAACAGCTCGCATAAATTTGTTACCTCGAATCATGCTTGAATCACTTTCCTTCAATTCCCAACGCTCGTGATCTGGTCTTATCGACTTCGGTTATATCTTCTGGAGCTGAAATTGTAAATTACACACATCAGTATACATTCATATACTTCATTTCACTTGCATGATATTTAAATCAATGCATTGGGCCATTTATATCTCATTTGGCCTTGTTACACCATTATCGGACCTTACTCTTTCATAAGTCTATTTCGAGTATATAACTCATTTTCGAGAATCTCTAAGACTCCTCGAGTCTATTGATTCGTATTAAACCGGTATTAAGCTTACAATACCTCAAGTTCATCATTTCGTTTCATTTTGGCATTTCATCGAATACCTCATATACTCACTTTCAACCATTATTGTTTCTAGCACATGGATTTCACCAAACTATTATACAAGCATATATATGTGCTCAATAGCATCTTTACATGCTTAAATCTCCATTAAATCATGCCTACTCGATTTTTTATCATTAGATCAATTCTAGATCATAGTTTTGTTTAAGTATGTTTATCACATTTCAACCATCAAGCTACATACCAATCAACTCATACAAGTGTATAGATCAACATTCATGAGATTGGTGCATTGAAATCTTACCTATCTTAGCTTTTCTCAATTTTCACAACTTTGAGGAAAAACTCCTTTTCTCCTTTGATTCAGCGATTCAACCTCTCGTTCCCAACTATGTTGTTCTTCTCCACTCTATGAACAACTTTGTTGAAATGTACTTTTCTCCAATCTCAATGGAAGGTGTTGATACTTTAGAGAGGGAAACTAGGTCACTTTACTTTCAAATATTGAAGGTTTTGAGTTGCTTCTTATGAAATGCAGTTCAGTTGCCCAATTTGTCACGACCCTCCATGAGTTAACCAAAACCACTACAAATTTTTTGCATTTTTAACTTACCTTTCCTCTCTTCAATGGTTGGGCTGTGATTCGATGTTAGCTTCCTCGCATACCATAGCATCCATTATCATACATACATGTCAATATACTGTTACTGACTGTAACTTCTTTTATAATACATGTGAGATTCATATAAAACTAATACAAATACATTCCCCATAATATATATCGTATACATCACTGTGTTGTTTCTATGTTTAGATACATAACCGTACAAAATATGTATACCTGTCGATCGATAGGAAATAGCAGCGGACAATAGGAATACTATCCCTCAAATGTTCTCACTCTACTGCTGATGCTCTGTAGAGAGATGTAGAAGAAAGAGGGTGAGCATACAACGCATTTAGTAAGTAAATCAGGCAAGTAAGTAGACATCTACACTATGTACTCAAACTAATGCTATGCCTCGAAAACATCATTTCCTTAACTCACTTTAAAAGCATGTCTTTAAATATATATATATATACTTGTACAGATTAAATCCCATGTACAGAAATCATGCTTGCTTTCTCAAATGTAGGTATGTAATGCAAAATAATGCATCTTTATAATATCACAATTCCTTTAGATAAATCATGCCATGTATATTTAAATCACATTAAATATGGCATTTAAATTATTCACATCACAACAATCGGATTCCGACCCATCCCTCAGGTCTATCCGTAAATAAATCAGTCAATCAGGTGATATATCATGTGAGACTCTATGGTGAAATGCAATAATATCCTGGACTATGCCTGTCACGCCCCGAAACGCAGAAAATAGGGCTAATTTAAAACTTTTTACTTATTAATTCACAATTAAGGGTGCATTCCTGTGCAGTGTCATACATCATCATAATTATCATGCCTCAGGATCTCATCATAACATAGTATATATTGTATCATATACATTACTCAATTCCAAGTTAATTAATCCTAATACATCCTGTACATCATTGTACAATAAGTGTCTGTAAATATAACTCTAGTCTGGGTACATGAATAGATAAAAGATACCTCAAAATGCAATATATATGGCCTAGAGCTCAAGTCCTCCACTAGCCACTACTCCGTACGTCGCAGGGAGATCCTTTTTCACTTGAAGAACTCTGGGGGGAAAGAAAACAGGGTGAGCTTCTAAATCGCTCAGTAAGGGGGGTAAGGGACTCATTTCATAAACCAAAATGCACATCACAAAATATTTATTTGTATGTGAAACTCATTTGAAAACCATAGCATGAAAGTACTCAAAACGACATTCTCATGTCTTAAATCATGTGAAAACATGAAGTAAAAAGGCTCAGTCTAGAGCAATAACAAAGCATGTGAAAATAATGCGATAAACGCTTTCTCAATGAACGTGATAAAATCACTGAAATAGTAATGCACGTGGCGCAGCCACTAAACACACGTGGCATAGCCACTGATTTAAATTCACACGTGGCATAGCCACTAAACACACGTGGCATAGCCACTGATTTAATTTCACACATGGCATAGCCACTCGATAGGGTTTCACGTGGCAACGGCCACTAATTAGGGGTTCTCACGTGGCAACGGCCACCAATAGGGTTTCTCACGTGGCAACGGCCACCAAATGGGGTATCACGTGGCAACGGCCACCAATGGGGTTTCTCACGTGGCAACGGCCACCAATTGGGGTATCACGTGGCAACGGCCACCAAATGGGGTATAACGTGGCAACAGCCACCAATAGGGTTTCTCACGTGGCAACAGCCACCAAGTAGGGTTTCTCACGTGGCAACGGCCACCAAGTATACGTGGCATAGCCACAGAATGGGTTATTCTCACGTTACCAGAACTGAGAAGAAATCGGGCTTACATGCTACCCGAGCAATGCCCGGTGTGTACTCAAAATTACACACCTAAGTCTTATCACACAAGACTGGTTTGCCTTCACGTAGAACTCATAGTGGTTTTTCTCTCATAAAACTCATTTGAAAAACCGTTTTGTACTCAACACAAAACATAATAAAACCGAGTTCCAACCGGCAAAGCACGCACACATTTCTCAAATCTCGATATTGCCTTAACGTAGAGCCCAATTCATTACTCACACAAATTCGACAGTTTATAAAGCAATTTCACACTCAGCTTATAAACGCATAAAACAATGGGCTCCAACCGGCTATAAAAATCGTGTGCAATTATAACTCAACACAACACTCAACATGCTTGTTTTATAAACCACAAATCATGCTATAATAGTTTACAAATCACATACACAATTGGTTTAGATTTCCCTTACCTCTTTGCACCTCGTATAGTGCAATCGTTTCCCCCGTATCACGGACTAGCCTCGCATTCCACTCTGGAACTCCCGAGCTGTCCAAACGATGTTAAAACATCAATACTCAATTATCTCATAAACCTCAATTCTCAAAAATCGAGCATAATTGCTCATAACACCTCAAATCTCTTAATTCTCGTAACTCTACCCCAAACTACACTCTCATTCACAACATCTCAACGTTCTACGTTTCTCATGCCAATTATCTACGCTAACTCACCACATTGTCTAAATTTCTATTTATAGCTCAAATTCCCAAAATTTCTAAATATCATTATCACTCCAACCACATTGTAATTTCATCAATCCCTAATCATTTTCCAGCTATTTCAACACAATGTCAACCACCATTATCATCGAAATCATCTCAGATATCAAGATCGAGGTTTAGAAATTACCCAAAACTTGTGGAGAGCTTATCTCTTGCCTCGATTCGATCCGCCTTTCGATTTCTAAGTATGTTGTTCTCCCTTTGATGAGGAACAACTTTTCTTCTTGCCACAACTTCTAATTTGGCCGGAAATGGGTGCTTTGGATGAGTGAGAAAGCTAGGTTTCGGTAAAAAATGGGGGTTGGAAGAGAGAGAAAGTGAGATTGCAGGAGAAAGCAGGGGTTTCTTATATAGGCTGAGGGCAGGAGATCGATCTGGCTCTTTATGAGATCGATCTGCGTTTGAATTTTTGGGACGATTTGGGGCAATTTATGCCTAGGAGATCGATCTGTCGAGGGGTGAGATCGATCTCTTTATGGCTTTATGAGATCGATCTGCTCCTTGAGGAGATCGATCTTCTCCCAAACAGAATCATTTGGAGATCGATCTCTTCCTCATGAGATCGATCTTCTCTCAAACAGAATCATAAGGAGATCGATCCTCTTCCATTGGAGATCGATCTGCTCCTTAAATTCCTCCTTCCTTGTCATTTTTAACTCACCAGATCGATCTCTCCTTCTCCCAGATCGATCTGCTCCTTAAATTCCTCCTTCCTTGTCATTTATAACTCACCAGATCGATCTCTCCTTCTCCCAGATCGATCTGTCCTCATAGTTTCACACTTATTTTAAACACTTAACATATAAATCTCCAATTATCATTCCCCAATTCACTTAACTCAGTAAATTACACTTCAAGTTCATATTACATAATTAAAATATGTCTGAAATTCTCAGATCTCACAATGGCCATATCCTATAATGGTGATCCCAGGCTACACGGAATCCTAGTGTGTGGGGCATCACTGCTGCAATGGTAGGGGGGTCAGTCCATCACAACTGCCAGCTATATCCTCCTCAACTCCACAACACCACACGGTACAGTGTACTCCATGCCACTCGCACGATACAACGTACTCCGTGGACCCTACATCACAGTCGGGGTGCTTGCCATAGGTCTTAGCCCTCAAACCATGGAATATCATACCACGTCTCTAAATCCACATGCAAACCTCTCATAGTGTGACACTCAGTCTACACGAGGAAATCAAGCATGGTTTTCAACATGTATTATATATCACATAAATTACAGTGCGCGCCTTTGAGAGCAACTCACAGTCGACATTCCGCTCAAACACTGTTTCACATTACAAACTCAACTCTAGTGCGAGTAAACCTCCAGCAACTAGGTCAATGCATAGTTCATGTTTCAAATCAAGTACGAGCAATAGCTCCAGTACCATGCTATGCACAAAATCATCAAATCAAGTACGAGCAATAGCTCAAATACTATGTCATGTATAAATCATGCAGAATTGAGTACGAGCAACGCTCTAGCACTCTGTCATGTATCTCATGTAAAATTTGAGTACGAGCAAATCGCTCCAGAACTCTCTCATGCATAAATCACATAAAACTGAGTACGAGTAATAACTCCAGCACTCTATCATGCATGTCATGAAAATCTAGTGCGAATCACAATCCAGCAATAATATATGTGGAAAATATATGAAATCAAGTGCGAGCTGTGCTCTAGCACGATTTATTCTCACATAATTCGATAGATGGCTCTTTAAAAAGGGATGATTTTCAAAACATCAAAATCAGCACTATAAAGTGTGCTTAATTCACATAACCTTAAAATCATTAGCCCATCTATTTATTCTTCTGCTAAACAGCAGTAAAACACTCAAAATGGTGGTTTCCATGCTTTTTACAACTTTTCACAAAAGTTGACTTTTTTCCTAACTAAGGGTAAAATTGTAATTTACCACTATCGGGTCACAATAATTATTATTCACTTTCTATGACCATCAGAGTTTTTAAGTGAACGTAAAAGCAGACGAAAATACATGCAGGTATCTCTAACTACTCACAAAAGTCCCTTACCTGCAATCAATCGAGAAGTTTTTCTTCCTCAACACTGCTCGATCCAAAAATCCGATTTGCTCCTCCAATAATCTCTAGAGCTGCATATAACCATTTATCAGGTTAATTATCTTTTTCCTACTGTATTTCACATTAAATACAATCTATTTCCCTTAATGGGCTTTAATAAACCTTAATGGGCCTAACTATACCTTAAGCCCATTTCCATTTTACTATTCATTTTCGTTGGGCCTTTTGGGCTTGTGAGGCCTACCAACTCTTATTGGGCTTGTCCTAGACCCATTACATCACATTGGGCCTAAAATAATTGGGCTTGGCCCATTGGACCTCTCAGCCATATGCCATGGCCGAGAGCACTCCATGTCGTCGGTCACACCATGGCATGCCGTCCATGTCCATTTCCTTAGCCAATTCACTTAGGCATTTTCACAAACGCTTGGTTGGCAATGTTCTTAAGCATCACATAGTTCATTTAGGCATTTTATCAAACACCTTGATTGCCAACTTAATACATGTATTAATTAATCAAATTGATTAATTCTAACTATACCATAATCATTAACACATGTACGTTAACCCATTTATGCCTTAAAATCATATGGGCATTCATGAATATTTCACTACTCACTCTCAGCCTAACCATGATCATAGTGATTCCATATGTTTCAATGCTTATAACATATACCAATATACTTGAAACCATTCATACATTAACATATATGAATTTGAAAGCTTGAAAATATACCTAGTATTTGTGTTCACACTTGGTCGAAACTTTGGAGCCGCACGGTTTGCACTCTATGGCTTCTTGATAGCCAATTCCAACATATGTTACTCTCCTCTCAATTTGGAACAACTTTCATGAAGAATGCAAGTTCCAAATATGCCTAAATCCTAGTGATTTCTAGTGAGAGAAAGCTTGGATAAATGTATTTCAATAGTTTCCTTGTGTAGCCGAGAATGGTATGGTGAAGATGAAAATGGTGTGGCTGATTTTATAAGCCATTTACTTAGCCATTAATCCTTACTTTTCAGCCATTAAAATTGACTCCCTAAGGTTTAGTTATGAGTCACCTAATGAGTCATCTAATGAGTCATAGTTAGCTTTAACTATGGTTAGATATTTAATCCTAATGGGCTTTACAATTGGGCCTCTCGATTTGGGCTTTCTTAATGGGTTTTCGGGCTGAAACTTTTACTATACCTCGAGCCTTTTATTGTCTCAATATTTGACCTATCAATCGGTCCAACAATTCGGTCTAAGGGACCTAAGAATTTCGATCTACGTTTAGTATACCTTAATGGGTTTTAAAATCTTCATTTCGGCCCATTACGTTTTTATCCATTAATTTTAATCCGAAATCCTTCCGAATAAAGTTTCCTTACTTCCGGGGATGATTATCTTGTATTCTGACTAAGAATATTTTTTCCCAATTTTTTCTCCATACTTAGGTTAATTCCTAACCATGGTTAGTCAACTATGGTAAAAAGTCCACTTTTCTTAACTATAATTGACTTTTTCCTTAATCATTGACCAAGTTGACTTTTTTTCAAAATTTCAAAAGTGTCATATCTTATGTCTTACACTCCCGTCTTTATGTTTTAGCCATTTTCGGTAGGTAAATACACCCGAAACACCTTAAATACTTTAACTCGCTAAAAAAGTCCATTTTACCCTTTTTAGCTACTCTCATTCTCTGTGTTCGGAACTAAATCAAACTGACTTTCCTCCATAAGCTCTCTATATTTTCTCATTTTAAGTTCTTATTTTCAGTCAGAATGATTCAGATCCACTCGGTTTAGCCTGTGACTCTTATAGCTCACATTCGGCTTTTATGTAGCTTATGCGTGTTAAATCATTTCACATACTCTTCAAATCTAGTAAATACTCTTCTTATGATTCAACTATAATAATAGAGTGTCCATACACATAGCAATCGTAAGGAACAGGCTACATAAAACACAGGTTTGACACAATTTTATAGAAATAGTTTGATGAGATCGATCTCCATAAGTGAGGGATTGATCTTCTCCTGCTTTTAGTCTCTTGACATTCAGTTTTCAAGCATGAGGGATGGATCTGTCGAAGAGCATGAGATCGATCTTAACCAGGCAGAGAGCTTCAAAGATCGATCTGCCAGGGGAATGAGATCGATCTGCTTCTGGCCGAGACTTAATAAGATCTATCTGCTTGAGGATGAGATCGATCCTTGCTTGGCAGAAGCTTACTGAGATCGATCTGGCTTGAAGGAGAGATCGATCTCCCCTTGCTCTGCAACATACTTAGGCGTGGGTATAAGGGTCTTTATGACACAATCAATAATTCGATTCATTTTCAATTAGGCGTTGCTCTAGCCTCTTTAGGGGTTATTACGTCCTTAGTAGCTCAACACATGTACTCTTTACCTGTTTATGCGTTTATAGCACAAGACTTTACTACTCAATCTGCATTATATACCCATCACCAATACATCACAGGATTCATCATGATAGGAGCTTTTACCCACGGAGCCAGAATGTTAGGCCATAAAGAAGCTATCATATCCCATTTAAGTTGGGCCAGCCTCTTTCTGGGATTTCATACTTTGGGACTTTATGTCCATAATGATGTCATGCTTGCTTTTAGGACTCCGGAGAAATAAATCTTGATCGAACCCATATTTGCCCAATGGATCCAATCTACTCATGGTAAAACTTCATACGGGTTCGATGTACTTTTATCTTAAACGAATAGCCTAGCATTCAATGCGGGTCGAAGCATATGGTTGCCTGGCTGGTTAAATGCTGTTAATGAAAATAGTAATTCCCTATTCTTAACAATAGGTCCTAGAGACTTCTTGGTTCATCATGCTATTTCTCTAGGTTTACATACAACTACATTGATCTTAGTAAAAGGTGCTTTAGATGCGCGCGGTTCCAAGTTAATGCCGGATAAAAAGGATTTCGGTTATAGTTTTCCTTGTGATGGTCCGGGATGAGGTGGTACTTATGATATTTCGGCGTGGGATGCATTTTATTTGGCGATTTTTTGGATGTTAAATACCATTGGATGGGTTACTTTTTATTGGCAATGGAAACACATCACATTATGGCAGGGTAACATCTCCCAGTTTAATGAATCTTCCACTTATTTGATGGGATGGTTAAGAGATTATCTATGGTTAAACTCTTCACAACTTATCAATGGGTATAACCCATTTGGTATGAATAATTTATCAGTCTGGGCGTGGATGTTCTTATTTGGACATCTTGTTTGGGCTACCGGATTTATGGTCTTAATTTCTTGGCGCGGATATTGGCAAGAATTGATTGAAACTTTAGCATGGGCTCATGAACGCACACCTTTAGCTAATTTGATTCGATGGAAAGATAAACCAGTGGCTCTTTCCATTGTACAAGCAAGATTGGTTGGATTAGCCCACTTTTCTGTAGGTTATATATTTACTTAAGCGGCTTTCTTGATTGCCTCTACATCGGGCAAATTTAGTTAATTCCTTATGTTATGCGTTGTATCTGTGATAATATCATCTCTTTCAATGGAGAAGGGGGGTATGCCCCCTTCTATTTCTACATCTAGGATCCAACTTGTATCATTGATAATAATAGGAACTGAACCATTATGGCAAAGAAAAGTTTGATTCATAGGGAGAAGAAAAGTAAAAAATTGGAACAAAAATATCATTTGATTCGTCGATCCTCAAAAAAAGAAATAAGCAAAGTTTCGTCGTTGAGTGAGAAATGGAAAATTCATGGAAAGTTACAATCCTCACCGCGAAATAGTGCACCTACACGTCTTCATCGACGTTGCTTTTCGACCGGAAGACCGAGAGCTAACTATCGAGACTTTGGACTATCTGGACACATACTTCGTGAAACGGTTCACGCATGTTTGTTGCCGGGGGCAACAAGATCAAGTTGGTAAGGATTAAAATATCCCTTCATTTTTCTATTTATTTCTATGAGCGATGATCATAGAGGGCCCCTTTACCATTCTGTATAAATAGGCTATTCTATTTGTACATAATGGAAGAGGGGCGCATTCAATCTTTGTTTGTCCATTAGTTTGGTTTCGTTTCATCGCAGGATAGAGCAGTTTGGTAGCTCGCAAGGCTCATAACCTTGAGGTCATGGGTTCAAATCCCGTTCCCGCAACATTTTTTTGACAAAAAAATTAGACTTGACTCTATTAACTAGTAATCTTTTCTTTTACTTTTAGGGGGTGTAGTATATTACGATATTACAATTATAGTCAACTATTTACAGTCAACTATAATGAATCTTTATCCTCTTATCTTAAATACATTGCCCTGGGCGGATAGCAGGAATCGAACCCGCGTCTTCTCCTCGGCAAAGAGAAATTTTACCATTCGACCATATCCACATTTTCGTTATTGATTCTTCATATGCAAGAATATTTGGTCAGAGCTCGGACAGATACTTTATTCAGTTCAGGTCGATTTTCTCAAATTCCATTACTAAACCAATTCACAATCTAAATTATATAACAATTTAAATGATTATCAATTAATCAAATTACAAGTTATTATCAATTATTATTAATTTATATTATTTGTTATTAATTGTTATTAATGTTATTAATATTAACCATTTTTAAGTAATTTAAAATTATATTAATTAATATAAATATAAAATTATATTAATATATTTCGGTTTATAAATGTAATAAATCCATATTATTTATTTTAGAATTATATCTTTATTTTATTATTCTATCTATTATTATATATTAATTATATATTATTATTCTAATTATATTATTATTCTAATATTCTAATATTATATTCTAATATTAGAATATTATTATTCTTCTATTTATTATATATTATAAAATTATTATTATATTTAAGTATAATAATAATTATTTAAGTATAATAATAATTTATTAATTTAATAATTTAGAATTAGAATAATTAATTAGAATAATTAGAATTTCATTTTTTTTATTATGATTTCTATTTTTTTATTTTCTTTTCATTCACCATTCAAATTCTATTTATTTCATTCAAGTTACAGATTATAGAAGTTTGACTGACCCCCTCTCTAATTTTATTTTATTTTATTTTCATTCTGGCAACTTATACTTCTATATTATTAAATTTGAATGTGTCTCAAAATTTGAAATATTCGTGGGAGGGGTCATTTTTGTATCAAGAATGGATAGATTCAAGAAATAAGAGAATTAAGGATACCCACTAGAAAAACTAACCCAATCCATAAAGATGTACGGGAGAATACAATATTTTTGTTACTCAACCAACCATCAGGGGAAGCAAATACAACAGGTACACTAATCAGTAAGATTGACGAAGTAGCAATTAATGCAAAAACAGCCAATTGGAAAGCAATAGTCATGTTTCTAATCCTCCAAGCTACCAACAAAAGAACTATACCATTTGATCCCTCTATCATATCGACCAAAAAAATTTAATAAAATGCAGGGTAGAGGGATTTTACCATGAATCGATTGATTCTATATGACTTATTTCCAACCCTTTACCGATTTTATTCGGCCATGGGGTCGAGGGTGATTTTTTTATTTCACGTTCACAAATAGGCATGCTAGATCATGCATTTCATCTATCTATATATACAGATAAATAGATTGAACTATAGGTTCACACACGATATCTTTCTATACATAGTGATGGTATCAACTCATATGGCCATGTTCGATTCGGTGGAATAAAAATAAAATAGAAATTATCTTTCGGAGAGATGGCTGAGTGGTTGATAGCTCCGGTCTTGAAAACTGGTACAGTTCGAAACAAAGAACTATCGAGGGTTCGAATCCCTCTCTCTCCTTTTGCTCGATGGATAGATTTCTTTCTTTATTGCTTTTTCCCAGTTTCTTAATTAAGAATCTTAATATTAATAAAAGGTAATGGCTTGGCTGGGTGGAATAGCCGAGCCAGAAAAAAAAAATTAGATATTTAGATATAAAATGAGCTGAAAAGAAAGGAAAACAGAATACTTTTTAAATATCACCTGATTCCTTTAATATATATAGTGTAATCAAATCGATTCCTACCTTAAGCATTGGATCTCCTGTCACAGTTAAGAGGAGTCATGGAAAGAACAGGCTCAAAATCACGATCAATTCCTTTTTCAAATCCCGATGCGGCTGCGCGAGCTCTTCCCGCGTGCCATAAATGACCCACGAATAGGAAGAATTCTAGAACAAAATGAGAGGTAGCTAGCCAACTTCTCGGAGAGACATAATTAACTGCATTAATCTCGGTAGCTACGCCACCTACAGAATTTAAAAACCCTAAAGGAGCATGAGTCATATATTCCACAGAACGCCGTTCTTGCCAAGGTTGTATGTCTTTTTGAAACCTACTCAAGTCTAAACCATTGGGACCTCTTAGAGGTTCTAACCAAGGAGCACGCAGATCCCAAAAACTCATAGTTTCCCCTCCAAAAATGACTTCTTCGGTCGGGGAACGCATTAAATATTTACCTAACCCAGTAGGCCCTTGAGCGGATCCCACGTTAGCCCCAAGACGTTGGTCTTTAACTAGAAAAGTAAATGCTTGAGCTTGGGAAGCTTCTGGTCCAGTGGGCCCGTAAAACTCACTAGGATAAGTGGTATTATTGAACCAGACAAAGCAACAAGCAATGAAACCAAAAACAGATAAAGCACTTAAACTATAAGACAAGTAAGCCTCTCCCGACCATACAAGTGCACGACGAGCCCATGCAAAGGGTTTGGTTAAGATATGCCAGATTCCACCAAATATACAAATGGAACCTAACCATACATGTCCTCCAATTATATCTTCCAAATCATCCACACTAACAATGTCACGACCCGAATTACCTAAAAATCAGAGTAAATTTTTCGTTTTTTCATTTATTATTTAATTCTTAACTTTCTCTCGTCGTGACCATCCTACAACACAGTTGGGCTATGATTCGGTGTTAGTCACCTCACACTATTTAACATTTCATTCCCATAATCATATATCAGAGTCTACTATCCTTTTGACTTTAAATAAACACATACCAAATGGTATTTACATGACTCTACATCCCCGACATCATATCCATTTACAGTACTGTGCATTACATATTTAGATACAAAATCATACAAATGTGTATACCTGTCTCTCGATGGGAAGCAGCAAGCAGCGGATATTAAGCATGCAAGTCCTCAGCCGCTCAATAACTATTTCAAGTGCTCTGAAAAGATGGGAAAATAAGGGGGTGAGCAAACCACACGCTCAGTAAGGCAATTATGCAAGTAAGTAGATAGCTCCACTATCTACATGCTCATAATGCCATGCCCTTAAATCCATTTCTTTTCATTAAAATCATCAAGCACAAAGTCATGCATATTCAATGCCATAGTTCATCCAAAACTATTTGTGCATATATAAATCATGTAACTCATGCATTCAAAGCATTTTATGTGACATCATTAAATCATATTAAGCATGAATTTAATCAAGATCATGCAATCTTTCATACCATGTAAGACAAAACATGGATTTCAAATGAAAGCATGGAAAAACACATCATGCCTCTGCATTTAAATCAATTCATTTAAAACGCAGTATAAAATAACCCCTCTAGGTCAATCATCTCAAAACTCATAAAACAATTCGTTATATTTCATTATAAAACTTGAGTTATAAAACCACCCTTCTTTCAGGGTCACATATCATAAAATCATCTGAAATCATCAAATCATCAAATCGGGGGCCTGACCCCTCCTTCGGGTCTACCCTGGTCTAACAGACCACAAGTTATATCATGTGAGACAATCAGGTAATTAACAGTAACATCGAGGACTATGACCATATCCTAGTGATCCCTGGCAACACGGTACCTAGTGTGCGGGGTATCACACCTGAAACGGGAGGTGGGTCGTCCTACCCGCCAGAACAGCATAACACCAGGATTGCGAGGGCAAGGCTTGCTGCCTCGTGGCTAATGCCACTCCACTCCAACAATCCCCACGGTACAGCGTACTCCGCGTGACATACACGGTACAACGTACTCCGTGGACCCAAGCTCAGTCAGGGGTGCCTGTAATAGGTCTTATCCACCCATATCATCTCTGTCTCAGAATGCACGTGTGAGCATATCATCTCACTGTGACACACAGTCTACAGGAGGCTCCAACACGGCTATATGCATGTAATATAAATCCCTGTGCGAGCGAAGCTCAAGCACGGCTCCATGCATATTCATGATATCTGAAAACCTCGTGCGAGCGAAGCTCTAGCACGGTTTCATAAAAATCAGTGAAATCTACGTACGAGCAGCGCTCCAGTACGACTTAAACTGATTATAATTTCATGTAAATTCCACGTACGAGCAACGCTCTAGTACGGATATGTATATAAATTCAGTGAAAACCTCGTACGAGAAAAACTCCAGTACGACATTCAAATGAATTATGAAAACCATGTAAAACTTTGTGCGAGCAATGCTCCAGCACAAATAAATGCTCAAGTAAATCAAATCTCGTGCGAGTTATACTCCAGCACGGCTTTATGCATAACTAAATCAAATCTCGTGCGAGTTACACTCCAGCACGGCTTTTATGCATAATTAAATCAAAACAGGATGCGAGCTAAGCTCCAGCATCTCTCATGCATGTCAAATCATTAAAAGTAGTGCGAGTAATCGCTCCAGCACTATTTTATGCATACCACGTCAAAACAAATCAAAACATGTCAAAACATGTCAAAACAGAGTGCGAGCTAGGCTCCAGCAGCTCTCATTTCACAATATTAAAAATCAGTGCGAGCACCATGCTCTAGCACATTTCATGCATATGATGTCACAAGTCGGTGCGAGCAATTGCTCAAGCACATTTATGCACATTCACAAACGCAGATATAGTGCGAACTACGTGTCGGCACTATCTGTTTCCATATAAACTTGATAGTTGGCCGTTTTCCAAAGAAATTTCCATTTAATTATTAATAACACCTACGTAGTGTTATTTTGTGAAATTAAACAATTTCTGGCCAATCTATCGCTTTGCTTTGATTAAAACCAATAAAATTCCTTAATCATCAAAAATCCTTAAATCATGCATTTCATGCATGTCATGCTTTCACCATCCTTAGGTGAACTTCCCTCAATAGGGGTAAAATAGACATTTCACCTATTTCGATCCTTAAAAATTATTTAAACCACTTTTAGGATCATTTTACAATAATCGTGTATACATACATAATCAGTGTATACAAAATCTATTAAAATATGCGTAGCTACCTCTAGCTACTCACACAATTCCCTTACCTCATTTTCTGTACAGTCTGACCTTTCCCACTGATGTCTCGTCACGCAGTCCGATTTGCTCCGAATCCAAATCAAATCTTCGGCACTGCGGATACACATTCATCAGGTCAAATACAATACAATTAATTGTATTTCACAATTTTCTGGGCTTAATTTAAATCATTGGGCCCGTTTACCCATATTGGGCCCGATTGCACCATAATGGGCCTTAATCGGCCTTAAGCCCGTTTACCACACTTTATCGAGGCCTATTGGGCTCATTGGACCCATCAATATTTATTTAGCCTCGTTCTAAATTCTCTGATATCTCAATTTAATATTTACGACAATTTATCTAATTTTCCAGAATTTAATTCATTTATGCGGAAATTAAATCCGTAATTTATGCGTTAAATATCAATCACGCATAACGATACAAATTGTCGTAAATTAAGGGTCACTTACCCGTTATTCCATGATCGTACACAAATCGAGGCTATCTCGAGCTATCGGTTGATGCCAATTGTCGAGCTACACAATTAAATATATTTTTCCGGGTAAATTTCCAGTCGGAATTAATTAAATTAAATATTCAAAAAATTAAATCGGTCAATTTGACCGCTTACCGACTTACCCGAAGCTCGATTGCATCACAGGAATTTTTCCCAATTTTTTCTCTTTTTCTTTTTCCCTTTTTCTTCCTTTTTTCCCTCTCTTTTTGGCTGAACCGGTCCGGTCCGGTTCAACCCGGTTCGGACCGCCGGTTCGGTCTGGTCCGGTTCGGCCGGTTCTGTCCGGTTCGGCCGGTCCAGGCTCCCTTTGGTCGTGCCGGCGCCGTCCGGTCGGTTCTCTGTGTGATTTCGGTGCCAATCGGCGCGCAATCGTCTGGGCTCCCTAAATCGGGCCTCAGCTGGGGTCGAATCAGCCCCATCGCCGGCGAATCGGGGTTTTCTTCCCCGCGGCTCTCCTCCGTCGATCTGGCTTTTTCCGGCGATTTCCGACCACTTCGCCGCGCGTCGCTGCCGCCGGTGGGTAGCACGGGTTTCGAGCCTCCTTCGTCGGCCTTCGCCTGGGGTCCCTGGCCGCCGGTAGCTCGCCGGTGAGCCTCCTCGGTCTCGGCTTGTTTTCTGCTTCATTTCGCTTCTCTGTTTCGCGTTTCTTCAGACTTTTCGATTCTGTTTTTTTTTTTTTTTTTTTTTTTTTTTTCATTTTATTTATTTATAATTTATTTTTAATATTATTTTAATCAATAAAATAATATTAAAATACACAAATATCTTTTTTAAAAAAATATATTTTATTCATCTAATCTGTAAATAATTTTCTCAGTCCGATTTTACCTTTTCGGTATATTTTTCGATTATTTTCGGGATTATTTTTCGATGCGAAAATCCCGATTTATCCCAAGAAATTCATATCTTGATCAATTTAACCCGAAATTTAATTATTTCTTCATCATTGATCAAGATTTCTCATTCTCATATTTTTAATTAAATTTTCTTGTCCCGATAAATACCGAATTTTGGTCTTTTGACCATTTTGCCCCTGCACGTATTCGGGAATGCCATTTAAGTCCTTTTGCATTTTTTAAATGCACTCAAAAATATCGGGTCTTACAATCTCCCCCACTTAAAAAAATTTGGTCCTCCAAATTAGAACCAAGTAATATGAGTCCAGAAATAACTCCGGTTACATCTATCATATCATATACAGTCATCCTCAAGTGACTTTCTCCGGAGTGTAATACTACCATCATACTTAACTAGGGAGATCATCTTAACCCTCAACACTTTCTCTTTCCATTTTTAATAACCAACTCGATTTCATACATTACTCTTTCATTGAGCTAAACTGTTGGAGTTCATATCCGATCACATATATCGGATCCGGATATTATTTCTTAAGCATCAAAAGATAGGACACATTGTGGATGCCTGTTTATTCAAGTGGTAATGCCAACCTACAGGTCTTACTTCCACTTGTCCAATATCTCTCTATCCGAATCTCGTTACGTCCTTATGCTCTTAGGACAAGTAACTATCAACAGTAATGATTCACCCTTGGTGAATTCCAATGGTTTCTGTCTCTTGTCAGCATAGCTTTTTCTATCTGCTCTGAGGTGTTCTTAATATCTCACAAATCCACTGAACATCCTCAGAGGTTTGTCTTACCAATTCGGGAACAATTCTCTATTTGTCACCCACTTTTCTTATCCAAGTCAGGGAACAACTCCCTACTGTCATATAATGCCACATATAATCTCATCCCGATACTCAAGTGACAACTGTCATCACTGGCGAATTTGATTAGTAGCAGCTAATCATCCCAGGAGCTCATAAAATCAATGGCACACGCTCTCATCACATCCTCCAGAACCTGTACAGTCCTCTCTGACTGACCATCTGTCTGAGGGTGGAAGCTGTGCTAACACACAATCAGGGTCCCATAGCTTCCAAAAACATATTCCCAGAAGTGGAAAGTGAAGCGGGAATCCCTATCTGATACCATGCTCACTGGAACGCTACACAATGTTTCACAATATTCCACACACATAAATCCGCCTATACACTCAGAGTATCTCGGGATTTCATAACCAGAAGGTGGGTAAACTTAATCAATCTATCGACTATCACCCAGATAGCCTCGTGATTCTTCCGGGTCCTCTATAACCCATCACAACTTCATGGTCACTTGTTCCCATTTTTTTTTTGTGTCACTATAGGTAGAGGCTGCAATAACCCTGCAACTTCTTTTACTCTACCTTACTCTGCTGACATACGAGACACTTTTCCGCAATTCTCTACAATATCTCTTTTTCATACCTGACCACCAATACCCTTTTCAGAGATTCTGATATATTTATTACTTCTCGGATGCACTGTATATCCCGAAGAGTGAGCTTCTGACAATAGCACTTTCTTATCAACTATGGTCCTGAGGAGCACTTATACTGTCTCTGAACCTCTGTGAGTCATCATCACTCACTGTGAACTCTGTCACTATACCCTTCTGAATCTGACCCACACTATCGACACCATGCCGATCATCACGCTAAGCCTGGCAAATCCGGTCACACAAATCCGGTTCTAACCTCAGGCTAGCTGTCATAAAATCACCGTCATCATCAAGAAGGGATCACATCACTACTGAGGTTCACAACTGCTCTAGCAGCTCTCGCTCCCTGACCATCATATGTAATACCATCCCGAGGCTCTTTCTGTTTAAGGTATCAACCATTACATTAGCCTTTCCTGGGTGGTATAATATTCACAATCATAATCCTTAGAAGCTCTAACCCTCTTGGTTATCTCATATTCTACTCTTTCTGTGAAAACAGAAACTCGGGGATTTTACGATCAGTGCATACCTAAAATTTCTTACCATATAAGTGGTGGCGCCATACTTTTCATTAAAATCGCTATGACTGCCAACTCTAAATCATGGGTCGGATAGTTTCTCTTATGGTCCTTGAACATATCTGGATCCATAAACGACTATCTTCCCATTTTACATCAATACACAGCCCAATCCTTATTTGGAGGTATCCATACACACTGAAACCTCTTGAGCTGTTAGTTATAGTAAGAATACTTACGGTGGTCAGTTCATTACTCCAATATACCAAAACTCATTGAAGCTATTTTCATACTTATCATAACACTCGTATGAAATCTTTTTCCAAACGAGACGTGTCAATTGAGCAGCCAATTTCAAGAAACTCTCAACACCTCGTCTGTAAGACAGTTTCCTGTTGCTACTCATACTCATCCCTGGACTTCGAATACATCATAATATCATCGCTGTAGATGACAACCAATCGGTCCAGGTAAGGTTTAAATACCTTAAAGTAGTTGAGTTCCACTCAATATTTCAATTTTCCATATACTTGACCTATGTACGCATAAACGTACAATGTCATTTCGAAATAGCTTTCGTTCAAGATACTAGCTCACGTCATTTCTTTCCTCTTATATTGACGGCTTTTATAAAATTTTAAATTTTAAACTTTCATGATTAATGAATTTCTATATCTTTTTATCATACCAATAAAGGTACCCAAATTTTAATGTATATATTATGACCATCGAATTCAATCTATAGATTATGCGTGCGCTTCTAGACGCTGTCAAATCTTCAGGCAGGGAGATATTTTAAAATACCTTTATTATCCCTCAGACTTGACTACATACCGCTTAATCCAATTTACTTTGCATATCAAGGATATCCTTACCTTGCATACGTCTCTTATTCCAATATATCTCCTTTAATAAATCACTTATAACCAACTCTTTCATTACGTGTGAAAACTTACAATCCTTATACCCATATTCAGTTAGTGAAATTCAACTAACTATCATCCTCTTGCCTAAGGGTACAGGCTTCACATCTTTCACTAACTTATAAGCAACTGAAGGCGGTATAATTAAATGCGTGGCACCAGGATCCATTAACATAATTATTTCATTATTCACAGCCAGTGTGGTATCTTCCACCACATCATATGAAACATTCATAGTGTCCTGGTCCAAGGCATACATTCGCCCTCGTCCAACCTCTTATTTTCGTGATAACTACCACACATCTTACACTGTTCACACTGCTACTCTGTTATACTGTTACGTAGCAGGTCGGGGTCCTCAAATCACAATACCCCTCAAAAGTATTGAAATTAAATACACTGGGGCCTCCAATCATCTTACCCCGTGACTCATCAACTCTAAGCTTTTACCAAACTACCTTTTTCCCGTTCTGACATTCTTGTCATCCTCTATTCTCTTTTGTCTCAATTTCGGCCCTTACTACCTTTCTCAATCTCAGAGGCGCGCAATTTATAATCTTATTCATACAACTATAGTCTGCGCACTGCCTCGGTATAGGTAGTGATATCAAACGGGCTAATCGGACTCTAATTGACAATCTGAGCCCTTCCATGAACTTTCAGATATCTCGACTCTCACAGTTCAGTGTTCGAGTCATATCTGCCCAGGAATATAATCTGAGTTTCATACTCATTAATTAACCAATTCCTCTGGGTCAGAGTAAATAATGTCATCTGTAATTTCCTTTAAAACAATATCCGGGATATTCTGTCACCGGAATACATATAGAATTTTTTTTTTCCATGTCCATTCTGGACGTCTAATTCTTCAAATGGGTCGAGCGAACTTCAATTAATGTTCCGACTTACCCTCAAATCTCATGTATACTCTGAGCAATTAGCTCGCAACATATTCTCCACACTCCGCTCCAACCTCGTGAAGCGTATCTCAATACTGTCTGATCTCTCTGTCAGACTCTATCCGATCTCTCTATCAGACTCTGTGGAGCATGCTCTATATCAGCCTCCACGTCATTCTCATCTCGAGTCTCATGTGGCGACTCAGTACAACTCTCGGGCCTACCTCTACGGCCTCGAGCTCGTGTACTCGCCTCTCAACCATAGCGGCTATCAGTCAATGAGTCTATTCTTGCATTTAAAACCAAATTCTTAGCTGCACTTCCATCTCGATATACACAATTGTATCTAAATAATGCACAGTACATGGGGATGTAAACTTTCTTAACCACTAACACCGACTCATATCAGGCCAACTCAAGCTCTGATACCACTAAACCTGTCACGACCCGAATTACCTAAAAATCAGAGTAATTTTTTCGTTTTTTCATTTATTATTTAATTCTTAACTTTCTCTCGTCGTGACCATCCTACAACACAGTTGGGCTATGATTCGGTGTTAGTCACCTCACACTATTTAACATTTCATTCCCATAATCATATATCAGAGTCTACTATCCTTTTGACTTTAAATAAACACATACCAAATGGTATTTACATGACTCTACATCCCCGACATCATATCCATTTACAGTACTGTGCATTACATATTTAGATACAAAATCATACAAATGTGTATACCTGTCTCTCGATGGGAAGCAGCAAGCAGCGGATATTAAGCATGCAAGTCCTCAGCCGCTCAATAACTATTTCAAGTGCTCTGAAAAGATGGGAAAATAAGGGGGTGAGCAAACCACACGCTCAGTAAGGCAATTATGCAAGTAAGTAGATAGCTCCACTATCTACATGCTCATAATGCCATGCCCTTAAATCCATTTCTTTTCATTAAAATCATCAAGCACAAAGTCATGCATATTCAATGCCATAGTTCATCCAAAACTATTTGTGCATATATAAATCATGTAACTCATGCATTCAAAGCATTTTATGTGACATCATTAAATCATATTAAGCATGAATTTAATCAAGATCATGCAATCTTTCATACCATGTAAGACAAAACATGGATTTCAAATGAAAGCATGGAAAAACACATCATGCCTCTGCATTTAAATCAATTCATTTAAAACGCAGTATAAAATAACCCCTCTAGGTCAATCATCTCAAAACTCATAAAACAATTCGTTATATTTCATTATAAAACTTGAGTTATAAAACCACCCTTCTTTCAGGGTCACATATCATAAAATCATCTGAAATCATCAAATCATCAAATCGGGGGCCTGACCCCTCCTTCGGGTCTACCCTGGTCTAACAGACCACAAGTTATATCATGTGAGACAATCAGGTAATTAACAGTAACATCGAGGACTATGACCATATCCTAGTGATCCCTGGCAACACGGTACCTAGTGTGCGGGGTATCACACCTGAAACGGGAGGTGGGTCGTCCTACCCGCCAGAACAGCATAACACCAGGATTGCGAGGGCAAGGCTTGCTGCCTCGTGGCTAATGCCACTCCACTCCAACAATCCCCACGGTACAGCGTACTCCGCGTGACATACACGGTACAACGTACTCCGTGGACCCAAGCTCAGTCAGGGGTGCCTGTAATAGGTCTTATCCACCCATATCATCTCTGTCTCAGAATGCACGTGTGAGCATATCATCTCACTGTGACACACAGTCTACAGGAGGCTCCAACACGGCTATATGCATGTAATATAAATCCCTGTGCGAGCGAAGCTCAAGCACGGCTCCATGCATATTCATGATATCTGAAAACCTCGTGCGAGCGAAGCTCTAGCACGGTTTCATAAAAATCAGTGAAATCTACGTACGAGCAGCGCTCCAGTACGACTTAAACTGATTATAATTTCATGTAAATTCCACGTACGAGCAACGCTCTAGTACGGATATGTATATAAATTCAGTGAAAACCTCGTACGAGAAAAACTCCAGTACGACATTCAAATGAATTATGAAAACCATGTAAAACTTTGTGCGAGCAATGCTCCAGCACAAATAAATGCTCAAGTAAATCAAATCTCGTGCGAGTTATACTCCAGCACGGCTTTATGCATAACTAAATCAAATCTCGTGCGAGTTACACTCCAGCACGGCTTTTATGCATAATTAAATCAAAACAGGATGCGAGCTAAGCTCCAGCATCTCTCATGCATGTCAAATCATTAAAAGTAGTGCGAGTAATCGCTCCAGCACTATTTTATGCATACCACGTCAAAACAAATCAAAACATGTCAAAACATGTCAAAACAGAGTGCGAGCTAGGCTCCAGCAGCTCTCATTTCACAATATTAAAAATCAGTGCGAGCACCATGCTCTAGCACATTTCATGCATATGATGTCACAAGTCGGTGCGAGCAATTGCTCAAGCACATTTATGCACATTCACAAACGCAGATATAGTGCGAACTACGTGTCGGCACTATCTGTTTCCATATAAACTTGATAGTTGGCCGTTTTCCAAAGAAATTTCCATTTAATTATTAATAACACCTACGTAGTGTTATTTTGTGAAATTAAACAATTTCTGGCCAATCTATCGCTTTGCTTTGATTAAAACCAATAAAATTCCTTAATCATCAAAAATCCTTAAATCATGCATTTCATGCATGTCATGCTTTCACCATCCTTAGGTGAACTTCCCTCAATAGGGGTAAAATAGACATTTCACCTATTTCGATCCTTAAAAATTATTTAAACCACTTTTAGGATCATTTTACAATAATCGTGTATACATACATAATCAGTGTATACAAAATCTATTAAAATATGCGTAGCTACCTCTAGCTACTCACACAATTCCCTTACCTCATTTTCTGTACAGTCTGACCTTTCCCACTGATGTCTCGTCACGCAGTCCGATTTGCTCCGAATCCAAATCAAATCTTCGGCACTGCGGATACACATTCATCAGGTCAAATACAATACAATTAATTGTATTTCACAATTTTCTGGGCTTAATTTAAATCATTGGGCCCGTTTACCCATATTGGGCCCGATTGCACCATAATGGGCCTTAATCGGCCTTAAGCCCGTTTACCACACTTTATCGAGGCCTATTGGGCTCATTGGACCCATCAATATTTATTTAGCCTCGTTCTAAATTCTCTGATATCTCAATTTAATATTTACGACAATTTATCTAAT